>OZ024904.1:88947785-89400285 GCA_964017125.1 Flabesymbios commensalis | reverse complement strand
CTATGCAGACTTATGCGTCATTAAAAATGAACATATGTACAAGACTATATACAACAGGATTAGTTCGGTAAAATATGCATGCTAAGTTACCTTAAACATGTTAAAATCAAACGACAGTATATACTAAAACAAGCACAGGTTAAATAAAATATGCATCAGAACTATTTAAAATATCTACAGTTAAACAGCATTGGCATGATATTTTTAAGTTTCCCGCACCAAAACCAGAGATAAAATAGCTACTGCATATAGCAAAAAACCTTCTGGAAAGCGTAGAAACCGAGTAATTACATAATGAGTGAGAGTATGTATAAAGAAGAAAATAATAATATTAGTTAAATTTAACATGTTAAAAAAACAATCTAAAAAATGCATTGACTGACGTCAGCTCGAAACACCAAGATGATTGGAGGAATCACCAGCCGCACCAGTCGCTGGTACCACAGTGGTGATCCCCCGACAGCATGGATGATTTCATGAGTGGATGATTGGAGGAATCACCAGCCGCGCCAGTCGCTGGTACCACAGTGGTGATCCCCCGACAGCATGGATGATTTCATGAGTGGATGATTAGAGAAATCACCAGCTGCACCAGTCGCTGGTACCACAGTGGTGATCCCCCGACAGCATGGATGATTTCATGAGTGGATGATTAGAGGAATCACCAGCCGCACCAGTCATCCTACGCCCCAATCGTTTTATAAAGCGGAGGTACGCGACACGCTTAAGGTTTGAAAACAGTTATAGGTGTATTTTGCTAAGCATATTACTGATGGTCGATGTGTAGATGACATAATATATATAAATTTGTCGTCGTTTGAGAGTGAGTCAAATTCACTGTTGAGTAGTTTGCTTTCGGCAAGTAAACTAGTTCGCTGCGTAGCGAAGTAAGAGCAAGTAATTAAAAAATGAATTTCGTCATCAACAGAGTTTAATGTACATCTTTGACATGTGCGTTGTTCTAGTGGTATTTTTTGCGGCTTGACATGCCTTCCTCGTTCAATTTCTAGCATATGTGAGCTCATTCTCAATCTTGATAGCGCCTTTATCCACCTTGTGTCGGGGATGAGAAAACAGATATTCTTCTAGCGAGTGGTCGAATTTAAACTCTATGTACGCTCGCAATTTTATGGAGTTTCGGGCTTTGTTAGACCAATCAGCTTTATATATATTAATCAAACATAATTCAAGTTGTTTGATGAGACGATTGGAATTTTCGACCCTGTGATTTTTCCAAACATCGCAGTGGTTTGTTCGGAATAATAATGACCTGATGTGAGAGCACCAATTAGTTTCACCAATAAAATCAAGATTTTAGGCAAGGAGATCAGGCGAATCCAGTATTTCAACGCTAGAATTTGTTGTTTTAAAAAGAGGGGATACCTTCCTGTATCCCCATAAATAGTAACTGATGTGGTTTGTTGTTTGACTCCCAGCATATTTTTCAAGAATGATATATGAACCATCTCAAAGTCAGATATTTCTTTACCAATAAATAATATCTCGCTACCATACATCAATATGAGTTCTATTTGAGCTTCAAATACTGTGAAAATTGCTATCCGAGCTTGTTCAGCCAGATACGAATGGTATTTTACAAATATATTTTTATTATTACTACACCAAAGACCTTATATTTGTCTACTATGTGTAAAATATTTTATGTCAGAAGAGTAACACTCTATCGGAATTCCGTCAATTCCCGATGCTTTACCTTTTTTTATTTTAATTAGAGCTTTCTCTACTTCGTCCATTTGAATTTTACCATTGAGAATGTCATTGGATATGTCATATTTATACATATCGATAGGTATTCCTTTTTGAATAATTTTGAGTTTTATACCAGCGTTTTGGCCCGTAGGTGGCACACTTTGTTTTGAAAAATAATCATAAAATTGGTGTAATTCAATTGTTGTATCGCATCGGTTTTGACGTTGCAGACGTTTCCAGAAACCCCAATAATCTTTAAGATTATTACTACACATCTTTTCAAGATTTAATTTCAAGTTTGTATTATAGTTTCGTTTTTTTCTTTGAATCATGCGTTTGTAGTCGTTGCACAAAGTATGGTAGCTTATTACATTCGGAATCAAACCAGGCATTCGTTGGCATTTGCTTCTCTGAGCTGTTGTTGGTGTTAATGTCGACTTTTTTAAGAATACCAAAAGATGCATTATTGATCAGATTTTGAATGAGCTCACATATATGATCACTTGATCGATCGGAGGTGGCATTTAATGTCAAATGATCTATATCTTAATGCACTCATTATTTCGTAGAGATAACTTATATTGGTCAATTCGCGATACATTCCAAATATATTTATGATAAGCTTTATACTCAGCCACATGGTCATAAGCTTTTATAGATTTATTTTTACAAAGTTCTAATAACAGTTTACCGTAGGTATTCGCCTTGGTATCCATGTTATATCGCTGAGAATCAGCTAGGATATCAGAGCTTACAAAGTTTGGCTGACCACCATTAAACACAGTATATTCATCTGTTATAAAGTCCGGTAGGTTACTGGTGCGGGCATTGAAGTCCCCAGAGAAAGAATATCATGTTTGTTTACCTATTTACTATATTCAAGTTCAATAATGTCAAAAATATCCTGCTTGATGCCAATATAACTGGAATCTATCGGTGGTACATAAACTACACCAATCATTAGTTTTTTGTTGGTATTTATATTAAAACAGTCTTTAAATATGATCCACACCAAACACTCGTTAACTCTTTTGATTTCAATACGTTTGTTTAACCAATTAGCAATTAAAATAGCAATACCACCAGAAGAGCGCTTTGCTTTTTTATGTCTCACTGGCCGCGCAAAATTATAAACTGTATAATTTGCGAGTTGAATAGACTTCTGTGGATCTAACATACTTTCAACTAAACAAACAATATCTTGCTGACAAATGTACTCACATAAATGTCTGTTTTGTAACTTATCTGTTATTCCGCGAATGTTCCACAACAGTATGTTAACACAATGACACTGTGACGAATTCACAGGCACGGGATTGTTTGAAAATGGATTATTCATCAACTCCGTTGAGTGTTGTTGTATTTGTGAAAATTTAATGCCATTTCAATATTCCGTGCCATCAAGTCTCTCCCTTGGTTGTTTAAATGCAGTTTGTTAACACTGTAGTGAGTTTTGCGGCATCGAGTGAAGATGTTGTTGTTTATATAATTTATTCTGTCTGTCCTTTTTGATTGATGTTCAAGATATGCATTAAGGTTTAAAATATTTTCATTTATTTCCGGTTTGTCCCAGCGCAGAGGTAAACCGGCAACATAAATCTGGGCTTCACGGTTCAGAGACAACGCCTGGTATGGTAGATTGTCATATGAAATAATAGTCTTCCCAAGTGTACTATTGGCCAAATCATTTGTTCCACAAATAAGAACTATTTTATCACTGTCCTTGTATCCGTCGCTAATTCCTAGATCACTACTAATTCTGTTGATTGTTGCCCCACGTTTGACAAGAGCAGGTTTTCCTAGTCCTGTTTTTAAATCTACGTCCTATGCCGGCTCCGAGAGAGCTGCTAAATAAAGTGGTTTTACCTTGTGTTTTATCACCTTCATCCTTCGCTTTCGTTGCTTTTGTATGATCCATTGTGATGAATTTGAATCCTCACCAAAGTTTAAATTGTTGCTGCAAAATATGATTGTAAAATATTTTTTGGATCTTAGGAATGGCTCGGATTACAATCGGGATACAGGATGCTGATTACGATCCAGATCCTATGGCTTGGTGGTAAAGTACATTCGAGGCACATGTTACTGTATGGAAAACATGACGTCATGACGTCATAGTCTCACACCTGTTGTGTACTGTTACTAGCAGCCCGCAGTTTACATCGCTGAAAGGGGGCCTGAGGCCACCAAAACTAATTCGCGCAAGAATACAAGAATGTGATTTGTTTGTTTGATTGCTTGTGATAGCTAGCCTTGAAACCAGGCTGTCAGGGCCTTCCAGCTGTGTCAATTACTCTAGCATCCTTTCAAAAAGTTGAATGTATTGATAAGATATCATCTTAATAATGGCCTAGTACTTTATTCGATGTTGGACCAATCGTTTTCTGTGTGACGGGGGCCCATCACTACTCCATCATTGCGTGAATAGGCTAGCTAGTACTACACGCCAGCTTAACCTGTCGGCCTAGGCATATTTCATGATTTTCGCATGAATCTCGGTCAATTCTCAAACGATTTCTATGAAATATTGTAGTCCATTTCTAACAGCTATAAGAAAATATAAATGTCTACCATTGTTCTTCCTCAGGCCAACATCATCTATCATTATGTATGAGTGGGGCCTCAGGACACCATCTTCTATCATTATGTATGAGTGGGGCCTCAGGCCACTATCTTCTATCATTGTGTAAGTGTGGGGCCTCAGGACACCATCTTCTATCATTATGTGTGAGTGGGGCCTCAGGCCACCATGCATGCACCTTTTATCAGTATGTATGAGTGGGGCCTCAGGCCACCATATTCTATCATTGTGTAAGTGTGGGGCCTCAGGCCACCATCTTCTATCATTATGTATGAGTGGGGCCTCAAGCCACCATTCTCTATCACTATGTATGAGTGGGGCCTCAGGCCACCATATTCTATCATTGTGTAAGTGTGGGGCCTCAGGCCACCATCTTCTATCATTATGTATGAGTGGGGCCTCAAGCCACCATTCTCTATCACTATGTATGAGTGGGGCCTCAGGCCACCATCTTCTATCATTGTGTAAGTGTGGGTCCTCAGGCCACCATCTTCTATCATTGTGTAAGTGTGGGGCCTCAGGCCACCATGCTCTATCATTATGCATGAGTGGGGCCTCAGGCCACCATCTTCTATCATTATGTATAAGTGGGGCCTCAGGCCACCATGCTCTATCATTATGTATGAGTGGGGCCTCAGGCCACCATGCCCTATCATTATGTATCAGTGGGGCCTCAGGCCACCATGTCTAGCATTAGGTATGAGTGGGGCCTCAGGCCACCATGCTCTATCATTATGTATGAGTGGGGCCTCAGGCCATCATGTCTAGTATTATGTATGAGTGGGGCCTCAGGCCACCATATGCTCTATCATTATGTGTGAGTGGGGCCTCAGGCCACCATGCATGCACCTTTTATCAGTATGTATGAGTGGGGCCTCAGGCCACCATATTCTATCATTGTGTAAGTGTGGGGCCTCAGGCCACCATCTTCTATCATTATGTATGAGTGGGGCCTCAAGCCACCATTCTCTATCACTATGTATGAGTGGGGCCTCAGGCCACCATTTTCTATCATTGTGTAAGTGTGGGGCCTCAGGCCACCATCTTCTATCATTGTGTAAGTGTGGGGCCTCAGGCCACCATGCTCTATCATTATGTATGAGTGGGGCCTCAGGCCACCATCTTCTATCATTATGTATAAGTGGGGCCTCAGGCCACCATGCTCTATCATTATGTATGAGTGGGGCCTCAGGCCACCATGCCCTATCATTATGTATCAGTGGGGCCTCAGGCCACCATGTCCAGCATTAT
Source organism: Flabesymbios commensalis (assembly GCA_964017125.1). NCBI lineage: Eukaryota > Metazoa > Annelida > Polychaeta > Terebellida > Flabelligeridae > Flabesymbios > Flabesymbios commensalis. The sequence continues at coordinate 89,394,743 of OZ024904.1, read as the reverse complement.
GTATGAGTGGGGCCTCAGGCCACCATGCTCTATCATTATGTATGAGTGGGGCCTCAGGCCATCATGTCTAGTATTATGTATGAGTGGGGCCTCAGGCCACCATATGCTCTATCATTATGTATGAGTGGGGCCTCAGGCCACCATCTTCTATCATTATGTATAAGTGGGGCCTCAGGCCACCATGCTCTATCACTATGTATGAGTGGGGCCTCAGGCCACCATCTTCTATCATTGTGTAAGTGTGGGGCCTCAGGCCACCATGCTCTATCATTATGTATGAGTGGGGCCTCAGGCCACCATCTTCTATCATTATGTATAAGTGGGGCCTCAGGCCACCATGCTCTATCATTATGTATGAGTGGGGCCTCAGGCCACCATGCCCTATCATTATGTATGAGTGGGGCCTCAGGCCACCATGTCTAGCATTAGGTATGAGTGAGGCCTCAGGCCACCATGCTCTATCATTATGTATGAGTGGGGCCTCAGGCTATCATGTCTAGTATTATGTATGAGTGGGGCCTCAGGCCACCATATGCTCTATCATTATGTGTGAGTGGGGCCTCAGGCCACCATGCATGCACCTTTTATCAGTATGTATGAGTGGGGCCTCAGGCCACCATATTCTATCATTTTGTAAGTGTGGGGCCTCAGGCCACCATCTTCTATCATTATGTATGAGTGGGGCCTCAAGCCACCATTCTCTATCACTATGTATGAGTGGGGCCTCAGGCCACCATTTTCTATTATTGTGTAAGTGTGGGGCCTCAGGCCACCATCTTCTATCATTGTGTAAGTGTGGGGCCTCAGGCCACCATGCTCTATCATTATGTATGAGTGGGGCCTCAGGCCACCATCTTCTATCATTATGTATAAGTGGGGCCTCAGGCAACCATGCTTTATCATTATGTATGAGTGGGGCCTCAGGCCACCATGCCCTATCATTATGTATCAGTGGGGCCTCAGGCCACCATGTCCAGCATTATGTATGAGTGGGGCCTCAGGCCACCATGCTCTATCATTATGTATGAGTGGGGACTCAGGCCATCATGTCTAGTATTATGTATGAGTGGGGCCTCAGGCCACCATATGCTCTATCATTATGTATGAGTGGGGCCTCAGGCCACCATGCTCTATCACTATGTATGAGTGGGGCCTCAGGCAACCATCTTCTATCATTGTGTAAGTGTGGGGCCTCAGGCCACCATCTTCTAACATTGTGTAAGTGTGGGGCCTCAGGACACCATCTTCTATCATTATGTATGAGTGGGGCCTCAGGCCACCATGTTCTATCATTATGTATGAGTGGGGCCTCAGGCCACCATGTCTAGCATTATGTATGAGTGGGGCCTCAGGCCACCATGCTCTATCATTATGTATGAGTGGGGCCTCAGGCCACCATGCTCTATCACTATGTATGAGTAGGGCCTCAGGCAACCATCTTCTATCATTGTGTAAGTGTGGGCCTCAGGCCACCATCTTCTATCATTGTGTAAGTGTGGGGCCTCAGGCCACCATGCTATATCATCGTGTAAGTGTGGGGCCTCAGGACACCATCTTCTATCATTATGTATGAGTGGGGCCTCAGGCCACCATCTTCTATCATTGTGTAAGTGTGGGGCCTCAGGCCACCATCTTCTATCATTGTGTAAGTGTGGGGCCTCAGGCCACCATGCTCTATCATTATGTATGAGTAGGGCCTCAGGCCACCATCTTCTATCATTGTGTAAGTGTGGAGCCTCAGGCCACCATCTTCTATCATTGTGTAAGTGTGGGGCCTCAGGACACCATCTTCTTTCATTATGTATGAATGGGGCCTCAGGCCACCATCTTCTATCATTGTGTAAGTGTGGAGCCTCAGGCCACCATGCTCTATCATTATGTATGAGTAGGGCCTCAGGCCACCATCTTCTATCATTGTGTAAGTGTGGAGCCTCAGGCCACCATGCTATATCATTATGTATGAGTGGGGCCTCAGGCCACCATCTCCTATCATTGTGTAAGTGTGGGGCCTCAGGACACCATCTTCTTTCATTATGTATGAATGGGGCCTCAGGCCACCATCTTCTATCATTGTGTAAGTGTAGGGCCTCAGGACACCATCTTCTATCACTATGTATGAGTGGGGCCTCAGGCAACCATCTTCTATCATTGTGTAAGTGTGGGGCCTCAGGCCACCATCTTCTAACATTGTGTAAGTGTGGGGCCTCAGGACACCATCTTCTATCATTATGTATGAGTGGGGCCTCAGGCCACCATGTCTAGCATTATGTATGAGTGGGGCCTCAGGCCACCATGCTCTATCATTATGTATGAGTGGGGCCTCAGGCCACCATGCTCTATCACTATGTATGAGTAGGGCCTCAGGCAACCATCTTCTATCATTGTGTAAGTCTGAGGCCTCAGGCCACCATCTTCTATCATTGTGTAAGTGTGGGCCTCAGGCCACCATCTTCTATCATTGTGTAAGTGTGGGGCCTCAGGCCACCATGCTATATCATCGTGTAAGTGTGGGGCCTCAGGACACCATCTTCTATCATTATGTATGAGTGGGGCCTCAGGCCACCATCTTCTATCATTGTGTAAGTGTGGGGCCTCAGGCCACCATCTTCTATCATTGTGTAAGTGTGGGGCCTCGGGCCACCATGCTCTATCATTATGTATGAGTAGGGCCTCAGGCCACCATCTTCTATCATTGTGTAAGTGTGGAGCCTCAGGCCACCATCTTCTATCATTGTGTAAGTGTGGGGCCTCAGGACACCATCTTCTTTCATTATGTATGAATGGGGCCTCAGGCCACCATCTTCTATCATTGTGTAAGTGTGGAGCCTCAGGCCACCATGCTCTATCATTATGTATGAGTAGGGCCTCAGGCCACCATCTTCTATCATTGTGTAAGTGTGGAGCCTCAGGCCACCATGCTATATCATTATGTATGAGTGGGGCCTCAGGCCACCATCTTCTTTCATTATGTATGAATGGGGCCTCAGGCCACCATCTTCTATCATTGTGTAAGTGTAGGGCCTCAGGACACCATCTTCTATCATTATGTATGAGTGGGGCCTCAGGCCACCGTGCTCTATCATTATGTATGAGTGGGGCCTCAGGCCACCATGTCTAGCATTATGTATGAGTGGGGCCTCAGGCCACCATGCTTTATCATTATGTATGAGTGGGGCCTCAGGCCACCATGCTCTATCACTATGTATGAGTAGGGCCTCAGGCAACCATCTTCTATCATTGTGTGAGTGTGAGGCGTAAGGCCACCATCTTCTATCATTGTGTAAGTGTGGGGCCTCAGGCCACCATCTTCTATCATTGTGTAAGTGTGGGGCCTCAGGCAACCATGCTCTATCATTATGTATGAGTGGGGCCTCAGGCCACCATGTCTAGCATTATGTATGAGTGGGGCCTCAGGCCACCATGCTTTATCATTATGTATGAGTAGGGCCTCAGGCAACCATCTTCTATCATTGTGTAAGTGTGAGGCGTAAGGCCACCATCTTCTATCATTGTGTAAGTGTGGGGCCTCAGGCCACCATCTTCTATCATTGTGTAAGTGTGAGGCCTCAGGACATCATCTTCTATCATTATGTGTGAGTGGGGCCTCAGGCCACCATGTCTAGCATTATGTATGAGTGGGGCCTCAGGCCACCATGCTTTATCATTATGTATGAGTAGGGCCTCAGGCAACCATCTTCTATCATTGTGTAAGTGTGAGGCGTAAGGCCACCATCTTCTATCATTGTGTAAGTGTGGGGCCTCAGACCACCATCTTCTATCATTGTGTAAGTGTGAGGCCTCAGGACATCATCTTCTATCATTATGTGTGAGTGGGCCCTCAGGCCACCATGCATGCACCTTTTATCAGTATGTATGAGTGGGGCCTCAGGCCACCATATTCTATCATTGTGTAAGTGTGGGGCCTCAGGCCACCATGCTATATCATTATGTATAAGTGGGGCCTCAGGCCACCATCTCCTATCATTGTGTAAGTGTGGGGCCTCAGGACACCATCTTCTATCATTATGTATGAGTGGGGCCTCAGGCTACCATCTTCTATCATTGTGTAAGTGTAGGGCCTCAGGACACCATCTTCTATCATTATGTATCAGTGGGGCCTCAGGCCACCGTGCTCTATCATTATGTATGAGTGGGGTCTCAGGCCACCATGCTCTATCATTATGTATGAGTGGGGCCTCAGGCCACCATGCTCTATCACTTCGATGAGTAGGGCCTCAGGCAACCATCTTCTATCATTGTGTAAGTCTGAGGCCTCAGGCCACCATCTTCTATCATTGTGTAAGTGTAGGCCTCAGGCCACCATCTTCTATCATTGTGTAAGTGTGGGGCCTCAGGCCACCATGCTATATCATTGTGTAAGTGTGGGGCCTCAGGACACCATCCTCTATCATTATGTATGAGTGGGGCCTCAGGCCACCATCTTCTATCATTATGTAAGTGTGGGGCCTCAGGCCACCATCTCTATCAATATGTATGAGTGGGGCCTCAGGCCACCATGCTCTATCATTATGTATGAGTGGGGCCTCAGGCCACCATCTTCTATCATTATGTATGATTGGGGCCTCAGGCAACCATCCTCTATCATTATATAAATGCGGGGCCTCAGGCAACCATCCTTTATCATCACGAACGAGTGGGGCCTCAGGAAAACCATCCTATATCATTATATATGAGTGGGGCCTCAGGCCATCATTCCCTATCACTGTGTAAATATGGGGACTCAGGCAACCATGTATCCTCTATCATTATGTAGGAGGAGGTGGAGGAGAAAGAGGAGGAGGAAGAGGAGAAGGAAGAGGGGAGGAAGAGGTAGAGGAGAAGGAAGAAGAAAGGTGGTGGCTGAGTAAAAGGTGGTGGAGGAGTGGGAGGAGAATATGTAATTTGTACCTGTTGTTTTAACGATTTTATAAATCGTTATATCGACTTATATAAGTCGATTTACCAACATGTAATTCGTTATATCGACTTATACTAAGTCCATTTAATGACAAAACCTTGTACCGCGTTATATTAAGTTGTTTTATCAAGATATAAGTCGTTAAACTGACGTATTTTAACCCTTGTGCTGCTAAAACCGAATATTCGCATTTCACTAACAATTTCCTATATATATCGGTCCAAAACTTATACCATATATCAATTTCACTAATAATCTGCAATTATTTTTTTGCCAGATAGCTAGACAATTGCCATAAAAATATGCGGTTTCAGGGGGTGATATGCCCTGACAAATTTCAACTTGACCAAATTAAAAATGGCCAACATGCAGCCATTATTATTTCTTAATCCGTTGATGACCAGTTCCGGATATGTAGCCTACGGGACTCCTGATTGTTCCCCCAGGACCAGTCGCGGATATTGATATGTTCGGAACTAAAAACAACTATAATACTATGACGTCATAAATTAATCATGTCTCAGCAAAATTACTGCAGCAATTTAATCTGGTCCTCAATGGGTTAATATGCGTAATATCTGGCAATATCTTCTAACATGACTAATGTGAAATATTTGTCATAAGATATAGTGTAGTCAACATTTGAAAAGTTTTAGTTAAAAGTCATTTACAAATGATGGTCCATGTTGTTCCGCTAATTGCGACCCACGACATTATTGTGCATGAACAATCTTCCACTCAATGGCTTGAACATTCACCTTGTGAAAATCAATCACCTCATCATGAAGAGTCACCAAGTCGCACACTGTTGATCAATCTTCTTGTCATGAACTCACGTCATTTATAAATAGGCAATTTACTGATCACCACCACTGTATTGGTAAATCAATGTGTAGTGTACATAACTCATCTATAAGATCAAGTAGTGACTGTAAGTATATTTCAAAGTAAAATATTTATCTTTTTGCGCATCACAATGTAAAAAGGATTTATCACAAATTATATGAAATCCGAACATGTATTCATTCATTTTACCCTTTCAATGTTTATTGCTGCTGTGAAACATTCCTAAACAATACAATTTCTGATCAGGATAATATTGATTACACCAGACGGCGTGAATTTTATAAGTAGGAAAATACTAGTTTCTTTCACATATAGACCTTCAAATGAGCTCACTGTTCCATTTAATGTTTGGCTTAACTATTATGGAAGATGCCCTAGACACTGCCTGCTCTGAAAATAAGGGCATAATATTATTAGGTGACTTCAACAAAGATTTACTTCCTGACAGTAATCACCCGCATGTAAAATCATGGACAGTCTGTCAGATGTTGTATCAACAAGCACCTTGATTTATCATATACATGTCAATTCAAATGTAAATATCAAACATTCAGATGCCATTCAATGGTCAATTGGTGATCACTTTCCTGTATATTCCGCCATAGAAACTGACAATAATCATAAAAACAAAACTAATAACGAAATACTTGAAAACAGGAAACGTCAAAGGAAAACAGCCTGGTTGGATAATTCATGATTTAATTTACATGAGAGATTTAATTGGCAAAGCGCAAAGGACAACATATATATTACAAACATTTTAGAAACCGTACTATGCTGAGGGAAAATAAATCAAAATATCACGAGAAACGTGTGTAACCGTGCATAGATGATCCACGTAAACTTGTTTCTTCGTTTAAATAATTATGGAATTAAACAAATATCAGATAAATCAATTAATAAGATTGTCCCTGACAACAAAGAAGTCACTGACTTCAGAATAGTTGCAGAACATTTTAACAACCATTTCTATTATATTGTAGAGAAACATGTCACTGGCAGTGAATTGAAACAACACCCGTTTATTCCAACAAATTACGTAAACAATATGTCGATGGTAAAGTACCAAATAAAACATACTTTTCAATTCAATCGTGAATTTGTCATAAAATATTTTAATACTATGCCAATTAAAAAGGTATAGGATTGGATGACATTCAGGCTCTATTTCCAAAAAGTAACGGAACTCCAATTGATATCAGATTCAATGATGTAACTTAAGCATACAATCAGTACGTGGTTTTCTACATATGTGGAAACATGCCAAAGTAATTCCACTTTAGAAGAAAAAGTCTCAAAATTATGTAAATAATTACAGACCAATTTCTATTCTTCGAATTTCTTCCAAAATATTAGGAAAACATGTTTCAGTTTATTTGTACGGATACCTTCCCTCACACAATTTATTTAATAAAAGACAATCCGGGTTTAGAGCAAATCACTCATGCGAAAGTGCCTTAACTTGAGGAAAGTGCCTTAACTAATAGTTGAAGATGCTAAATTGGTGGGCGTTTTTAATGATAGTACACTTTCGTGGAAAAAACAAGTTGCTCATGTAAAACAATGTGTCTCTTTTAAACTTTCACTTCTCCGTAGAATACACAAATATCGGACCAAGTCTAGTATTCTACTCCCGACCAATCGAAGAGTAGCTCAGCCTGTCACATGACGAGATCGGCTAATAATCTCTGTCATACAGTTGTTATTTAAATTAAGTAGAATACCATCCTTGGGCCCAAGTTTTATTCCACAATTATTATATAAAACCCATCATAGAATATCGCTTTGGGGAGCTGGGTGTAGAGAGAATGAAAATGTCATAACGAAATTGCAAAAGAAAGCGACCCGACTAATATTAAATGCTGATCCATTATCACCAAGTAAAGAAATGTTAAAAAAATATTGGTTCTCATTTAAAGAATTAGTCATGTATAAACAAGCTTGTCTGATTTTTAAAAGTAAAACAGACCAAGCACCTTCTTATATCAAGATTTGTTTACAAATGCAACAGATTGTGTAAATTATAGCCTCAGATCCTCTGCTCAGAATAAATTGTACCTTCCAAGAGCACATTCTAAATGCCTATCATACCTAGGTGTTAACATATTGAACTTAATTCCTAACGATATAAGATATACAGAATCTTTGTCCTAACTTAAAGTAGGGTGGGCATACCATAATTTACTATTAGATTAGATTATTTTTATTTTTATTATTCCCCAAATTATGATTATTATGATTGTTGTTGTTGTTGCTGTTGTTGTTGCTTGCTGTTGTTGTTGTTGTTGTTGCTGCTGCTGCTGCTGTGCTGTTGTTGTTGTTGTTGGTGGTGGTGGTGGTGGTGGTGGTGGTGGTGGTGGCGGCGGTGGCGGTGGTGGTGGTGGTGTGAAGTTGGTGTTGGTGTTCGAAAACCATTTATAAAGCGGTCCATCCAAAAATGTTCTGCATCGCTGTACATACTAAAAACAGGATAAAATTAAAAGTAGGGGAAGCTATGTGAAAGTTAAGTAAAAGAACAGGTAGCATTTTTTAATCTATAGCTGAAACTTATAATACTGATTGTAAAGTTATATTATAGTAAAATACATCGAATTAGAAAATAAGCTAGAGACATCATGTAAATTCAATTGTACAGCATGTGTTCTGGAAGCTTGTTCCATAGCAGAGGAGCGGCATAAGTGAACGACCTGTTCTTATAATGTTTCTTGCCTGAAGGAGGTACCACAATAAATCTTGTGTCAGCTGAGTGGAGTGATCGTGCAGGATGATAAAGTGTTAAATAAATCTGCCAGATAAGCAGGAGCCAAGTTGTTGAGGCATTTAAATGTGATAAAATAACCTTGTACTTAATGCGAGCGTGTACAGGTAGCCAGTGGAGCTCCTTTAGTGATGGTGTTATATAGTAACATTTGGAGCTCTTCATGACCATCTTGGCACATGCATTCTGCACAGACGCAGCTGCTTTAGTGGTCTGGCAGACCGCAAAGAAGATTGTTGCAATTATCCAGACGCGATATCACAAGCACATAAACAAGCTTGGTGCTCTGACAATCAAGGTATTTTCGGATACGACCAATGGCACAGAGGTGGTTTGAGGCAGCTCGTGGCATACCTGTGATATGCTTGCTGCGTGATATGGTGGTATCAAAAATCACACCCCGATTCATTGCGATCTTAGATAGTGATATCCTGCTTTTCTTCCTACTGTCACACTTTGAGGGAGTTTAATAGAGTACTTTTAGGATGAGATAAAATGAATTCTATTTTGTCATCGTTATACCGCATCCACTCCCTGATTGTCAGCCACACACCGCTCCACTTTCCTAATGTCCACTGTCTGTGAAGATTTGTTGTCACGACAGAGCTCCATGAAGAGTTGTGCATCATAAGCATACATATGGTACGACACACCGTGACTTCTGATGATACGAGCCAGAGGAATAGTGAATATTGAAAACAGGAAAGGACTAAGTACAGAGCCTTGGGGGATCCCACATGTCAGCAGAGTGTTTTTTGACAGCTTTTCTGATATGCGAACAGCTTGACTCCTGTCTCTGAGATAGCACTCCATCCACCTCAGACAATCTCCTGTAATGTCGACCCTGTGTTGGAGTGTGTGAAGCAGGATGCCATCGTCGATATATATAGTGCCAAGTGAAGCGCTCAGGTTGAGAAGAAAGAGTGCTGCTCCTTTGCGTTTGTTGATAATGTGCAGGATATGATTCTAAAGTTTTAGCAAGGCTGTTTCGATGCCAAAGTAATGCCTGTAGGCTGATTGCAAAGGCTCTCGAAGGCTGTTACGTTGGAGATGAAAGCAATAAGACGGGCAGCCACCACTTTCTGAGTCAACTTGGACACAAAAGAGAGGTTTGATACAGGTCGGTGATACAGTTTTTTTACAGGTAGGTTTTTTTTATAATGATGTTATTATTACCTGCTTCATCTTAGATGGCATACCAGAGGTAAGGGACTTGCTGACTATATCAGTGAGTGTTGGTATCGCAGAGTCTCGCATTGCCTCAGTAGGCCTGGGTGTGATGGTACTGGGTCAAGATAGCAAGCTCTTTGCTCAGACGATCTTAAAAGCTTGTTGAATATATTGAATATATATTTCAACATGGAGTGTGAGACTTGTTCTTCCCCACTGCTTTTTCAAGTTTCATCCCTTGGCTTTCGCCAGTTTGGTGTTGGTGATAAACCATGGACACTCTGATCTGGTGGTGATGGTGCGTTGAGTGACAGGGGCATGATTATCTTGGAGCTTTCTCAGAGTAGTGTTGTAAAGTTCATAAGCCTCAGTATCACTGACCAAAGCTCTTATGTGTTGTTGAAGCTGAGAGGCGCTGATGCTGTCAGAGAAGGCCTGGGTGTCTATGGCTTTTAGCATCCTCGTGCTTACACTCACTTTTGCTTTAGTCGGTGCTGTCGAATGCAAAAGGTGAAGTGAAGCGTACGGCAAAGTAATCACTCTTTACAGAGTGGTCAGCTGTGACGTTAAGCACTGGTAGCTCCCCGAACGCTGTAATGCCAGGGTCCAGTGTATGACATTTAGCAATGCTAAACGAGTACAGGAGTGTACATAACTGTTTAACAATAGTAGATAATGAGAGACAATGGTGACCTGAGGCACTACACTCACACAATGATAGAGATTAGTGGCCTGCTGCCCCACTTATACACAATGATAGATATAATGGTGGCCTGAGGCCCCACCTACACAATGATAGAGGATGGTGGCCTGAGGCCCCGCTCATACATAATGATAGATATAATGGTGGCCTGAGGACCCACACTTACACAATGATAGAAAATGGTGGCCTGAGGCCCCACTCATACATAATGATAAAGCATGGTGGCCTGAGGCCCCACTCATAGATAACGATAGAGCATGGTGGCCTGAGGCCCCACACTTACACAATGATAGAAGATGGTGGCCGGAGGCCCCACTCATACATAATGATAGAGGATGGTTGCCTGAGGCCCAACACTTACACAATGATGGAAAATGATGGCCTGAGGCCCCACTCATACATAATAATAGACAATGGTGGCTTGAGGCCCTTCTCATACATAATGATAAAAGATAGTGGCCTGAGGCCCCACTCATACAAAATGATAGAGCATGGTGGCCTGAGGCCCCACTCATACATAATGAGAGAGCATGGTGGCCTGAGGCCCCACTCATACATAATGATAGAGATGATGGCCTGAGGCCCCACACTTACACAATGATACACGATGATGGCCTGAGGCCCCACTCATACATAATGATAGAGAATGGTGGCTTGAGGCCCTACTTATACATAATGATAAAAGATAGTGGCCTGAGGCCCCACTCATACATAATGATAAAAGATGGTGGCCTGAGGCCCCACATTTACACAATGATAGAAGATGGTGGCCTGAGGCCTCATACATAATGATAGAGGATGGTGGCCTGAGGCCCCACTCGTACATAATGATAAAAGATGGTGGCCTGAGGCCCCACTCATACATAATGATAGAAGATGGTGGCCTGAGGCCCCACACTTACACAATGATAGAAGATGGTGGCCTGAGGCCCCACTTATACATACTGATGGAAGGTGCATGCATGGTGGCCTGAGGCCCCACTTATACATAATGATAGAGCATGCATTGTGGCCTGAGGCCAATGGCCTGAGGCCCCACTCATACATAATGATAGAGAATGATGGCCTGAGGCCCCACTCATACATAATGATAGAAGATTGTGGCCTGAGGCCCCAAACATACACAATGATAGAAGATGGTGGCCTGAGGCCTCATACATAATGATAGAGGATGGTGGCCTGAGGCCCCACTCGTACATAATGATAGAAGATGGTGGCCTGAGGCCCCACTCATACATAATGATAGAGGATGGTGGCCTGAGGCCCCACTCGTACATAATGATAGAAGATGGTGGCCTGAGGCCCCACTCATACATAATGATAGAGCATGGTGGCCTGAGGCCCCACTCATACATAATTATAGAAGATGGTGGCTTGAGGCCCCACTCATACATAATACTAGACATGATGGCCTGAGTCAGTGTATGACATTTAGCAATGCTAAACGAGTACAGGAGTGTACATAACTGTTTAACAATAGTAGATAATGAGAGACAATGGTGACCTGAGGCACTACACTCACACAATGATAGAGATTAGTGGCCTGCTGCCCCACTTATACACAATGATAGATATAATGGTGGCCTGAGGCCCCACCTACACAATGATAGAGGATGGTGGCCTGAGGCCCCGCTCATACATAATGATAGATATAATGGTGGCCTGAGGACCCACACTTACACAATGATAGAAAATGGTGGCCTGAGGCCCCACTCATACATAATGATAAAGCATGGTGGCCTGAGGCCCCACTCATAGATAACGATAGAGCATGGTGGCCTGAGGCCCCACACTTACACAATGATAGAAGATGGTGGCCGGAGGCCCCACTCATACATAATGATAGAGGATGGTTGCCTGAGGCCCAACACTTACACAATGATGGAAAATGATGGCCTGAGGCCCCACTCATACATAATAATAGACAATGGTGGCTTGAGGCCCTTCTCATACATAATGATAAAAGATAGTGGCCTGAGGCCCCACTCATACAAAATGATAGAGCATGGTGGCCTGAGGCCCCACTCATACATAATGAGAGAGCATGGTGGCCTGAGGCCCCACTCATACATAATGATAGAGATGATGGCCTGAGGCCCCACACTTACACAATGATACACGATGATGGCCTGAGGCCCCACTCATACATAATGATAGAGAATGGTGGCTTGAGGCCCTACTTATACATAATGATAAAAGATAGTGGCCTGAGGCCCCACTCATACATAATGATAAAAGATGGTGGCCTGAGGCCCCACATTTACACAATGATAGAAGATGGTGGCCTGAGGCCTCATACATAATGATAGAGGATGGTGGCCTGAGGCCCCACTCGTACATAATGATAAAAGATGGTGGCCTGAGGCCCCACTCATACATAATGATAGAAGATGGTGGCCTGAGGCCCCACACTTACACAATGATAGAAGATGGTGGCCTGAGGCCCCACTTATACATACTGATGGAAGGTGCATGCATGGTGGCCTGAGGCCCCACTTATACATAATGATAGAGCATGCATTGTGGCCTGAGGCCAATGGCCTGAGGCCCCACTCATACATAATGATAGAGAATGATGGCCTGAGGCCCCACTCATACATAATGATAGAAGATTGTGGCCTGAGGCCCCAAACATACACAATGATAGAAGATGGTGGCCTGAGGCCTCATACATAATGATAGAGGATGGTGGCCTGAGGCCCCACTCGTACATAATGATAGAAGATGGTGGCCTGAGGCCCCACTCATACATAATGATAGAGCATGGTGGCCTGAGGCCCCACTCATACATAATTATAGAAGATGGTGGCTTGAGGCCCCACTCATACATAGTCATAGAGAATAGTGGCTTGAGGCTCCACTCATACATAATGATAGAGGATGGTGGCCTGGGGCCCCACTCATATATAATGATAGAATATGGTGGCCTGAGGCCTACACTCATACATAATCATAGAGATGGTGGCCTGAGGCCCCACACTTACACAATGATAGAAAATGGTGGCCTGAGGCCCCACTCATACATAATGATAGAGCATGGTGGCCTGAGGCCCCACTCATACATAATGATAGAGATGATGGCCTGAGGCCCCACACTTACACAATGATAGACGATGATGGCCTGAGGCCCCACTCATACATAATGATAGAGAATGGTGGCTTGAGGCCCTACTTATACATAATGATAAAAGATAGTGGCCTGAGGCCCCACTCATACATAATGATAGAAGATGGTGGCCTGAGGCCCCACACTTACACAATGATAGAAGATGGTGGCCTGAGTCCTCATACATAATGATAGAGGATGGTGGCCTGAGGCCCCACTCGTACATAATGATAGAAGATGGTGGCCTGAGGCCCCACTCATACATAATGATAGAAGATGGTGGCCTGAGGCACAACACTTACACAATGATAGAAGATGGTGGCCTGAGGCCCCACTCGTACATAATGAAAAAAGATGATGGCCTGAGGCCCCACTCATACATAATGATAGACAATGGTGGCTTGAGGCCCTACTCATACATAATGATAAAAGATAGTGGCCTGAGGCCCCACTCATACATAATGATAGAAGATGGTGGCCTGAGGCCCCACACTTACACAATGATATAATATGGTGGCCTGAGGCCCCACTCATACATAATGATAGATATGGTTGCCTGAGGCACCACTCATAGATAATGATAGAAGATGGTGGCCTGAGGCCCCACTCATACATAATGATAGAGCATGGTGGCCTGAGGCCCCACACTTACACGATAATAGAAGATGGTGGCCTGAGGCCCCACTCATACATAATGACAGAAGATGGTGGCCTGAGGCCCCACTCTTACACAATGATAGAAGATGGTGGCCTGAGGCCCCACCCATACATACTGATAGAAGGTGCATGGTGGCTTGAGGCCCCACTCATACATAATGATGGAAGGTGGTGGCCTGAGGCCCCACTCATACATAATTAAAGAAGATGGTGGCCTGAGGCCCCACACTTACACAATGATAGAAGATGGTGGCCTGAGGCCCCACTTATACATACTGATGGAAGGTGCATGCATGGTGGCCTGAGGCCCCACTTATACATAATGATAGAGCATGCATTGTGGCCTGAGGCCAATGGCCTGAGGCCCCACTCATACATAATGATAAAGAATGATGGCCTGAGGCCCCACTCATACATAATGATAGAAGATTGTGGCCTGAGGCCCCAAACATACACAATGATAGAAGATGGTGGCCTGAGGCCCCACTGATACATAATGATAGAGGATGGTGGCCTGAGGCCCCACTCATACCTAATGATAGTCTAGAGGATGATGGCCTAGCTGAGGCCCCACTCGTACATAATATGATAGAGGATGGTGGCCTGATGCCCCACTCATACATAATGATAGAGGATGGTGGCCTGAGGCCCCACACTTACACAATGATAGAGAATGATGGCCTGAGGCCCCACATTTCGCCTACACAATAGGATGAAGAATGGTGGTCTGAGGCATTCACTTAAGTAGCTACTTATGTACAGCCTAGCTATTCACCCGATGATAATGTGAATAACGTTGAACCACCATCGCATTTTTTTCAGAATGAAATTGGGCCGACAAAGAGTGCAGTAGGCCAACATTAAACCAATATCAGGTCAATGGAGGGTAAGCTCATAGTAGTTGGCCTATGTAATAGACTATAGTTACAGCCTTTACGTACTAGGTAAATGGTAGACTCTATGCTCAGGCTACAAAGTTTGTGCATTTATTCTTAGATAGGTACGTTACTTGTTTTATGTATAAAAATAGTAGGCTATGGGGTCTACAGACTAGTGAAATAATTATTTTTAACATGTACTTTAAACAATTCGCTTCGCGGATGTATACATTCAAACAAAATATGAGTAAAGAGGTTTGTGTGGCATGGTGGCCTGAGGCCACCATTCAGCGATGTAAACTGCGGGCTGCCTGTTGCTATACCTACCCATCTTTATGAATAAATGACATAGGTTGAAGTATACGTTCAAGTGCCATGTGACGTTATCAGTTCATAATGTTTGTGACACATTTTTTGGTTAATTATTTAACCATGGTAGCTTTAGATATTTTGTAAGCGGACACCAACATTACTATTTGTATTATTATTGGCACTGCATGTCTTTAAATAAAACAACAGTAATAAATCACTTATTCACTCATCAACTTGCTAAATCATTATAATAGTGATAGATTCGTATCAGTACAATAAGTGTGGCAATGATACGCTCAATGAATAATTAATTAATGTTATTCAAGATTGTGTCCAAGATGACCGCCGGCATATAGTCAGAATTAGGAAATTGTTTACAAAAAATAGCTCAAATTTTTGTAACTCATTATTTCCACTAGACTAGTTTGCTGGTAAATGCATCCACCTGAACCACATCAAGACAATTTTGAAAAATATTTAACCCTTTCAGTTCAATTGGCCATTCTAGAAAACAGAGTAAAGGCGGGAGAAGAAGCTCTAATGATATTATATGACTGTACATCATCAAGCCTTATTCCAGCACGGGTGGCTAATTTCTCAAAGATCATCAGATGTAATTACAGAAATAAATGTCATTAAAATCATGGACAGTGTTTCGCATTGTTGTACTGCAGTTCTCTCACTATACTATTCAAGCTACAACAAAAAATATATTTTATGCCCACCCACAAATATTCATTATCGACCGCGTGATAGAGAGGTAGCGTGCTCAGCCTCAGACCGCTAGGACTTTTGAATCTTGCGTCCAGAGGGCAGTGTCATCTGTTTCATCTCACTAGTTCAGCTTGAATAGCCAGTTACAAACACCAAGGTGGCGTGAAACCCCATACATTAACTTTTGCATATTTTTGACTGGCCATGCAAATGAATTCCGTGCCTGAATGTGCCACAGCTTGACAACATAATATAGATGACATTATTGAATAGCATATTTTAAATAGACAATGTAATCCTATAACTTATATAAGTTGATATGATAAAACTATTACCACTGGTATTTGTATTAGTTTAGGTTACTTTGTAATATAGACATAATCTACGTCACTTTTGCGGGTGTTTTACCAAACGTTGTGACATTCATGCATAAACGCATTTATAAATGCAAACTACTTTTTTAACTCTTTCAAGCCCGAATTTATCACTGCCATCTACACGCCGAGAATTATTGTTGCAATTCTCAACTTGCAGTGGATTGAGGGTGAGTTGAAGTGGGTGGCAGATATAATACAAACACATTTTTATCATTTACATGGACATTTTCGTTCTACTCCTCTAGGTGTAGGAAATAACCTAATTCCTCAAATTTGCAATATGATGCTTTGGTGCATCGCGAGGGTATATCCAGCAAGCACAAAACATTTGCATAGCATTTGTACAACGTCGGCCCAACGTCTTCGACGTTGGTCCAACAATGTACAAATGTTATACACATGTTTTGTGTTTAATGGGTACGGGGGTATAAGAAACTAGTTACTGAGGTTTGCCTGTGAATGGACGAACTGACCAGGCAGGGAAATGATATTATTTCCTGATGGCGAAGCAGGATATTTTTCAATGACCTTAGATCGGATCCCGGGTACCAGGATGTCACACACCCCGTCCGAATGTAATTCGTGATCCCATTTCAGCTACATGACACGAGGCGTGGGTGAGATTATTGACTTTTATAAAAAAAATACTTGATGTTTGCACAGGTTTCATGCTGCCATGTAAGCGCACGCAAACAACAGTAACTATATCCTTGAAACGTAAGCAGTTTTCAATTGTCGCACAGATATAGCAGTGTTTTATTTTAAATGTATAGAAGGAAATAATTAACGAACATTTTAATATGCACATATTTGTCTATAATATTTTCGGACACCATACGATTTGTTTTTTTATTGTATTGATCAATTTTATTAGAATTATATACCGTGTTCAACAAGGAGTAATATTACAAAATGTGTGTATTGTTGTTCCCAATGATCATTTATTTAACTTTCTATAATTTCAATTACAAAGCCTTACAAAACTTAATAACATAATAATTTTTCCAATGAAAATGTGAAAAAGTGAAAATAATCTTAATGTTAGTATTTTAGTGGGATGATCACCTGACCTACGTAAACGAACAATCCCAGTTGCCTTAATTGTGGAGCATTATATTTACCGGGCGGACAAAAACACCTCATTTGGTACACAGCTTCTCAAGGGGCAATTGATGAGATTTAACTGATGAGCCGTCTATGTTGGCTCTCCATTAAATCGTAAATTCAAAGAGGCCGCAAAAAAATATTTTTCATTGCAATTCACAGTAGATGAACACTATTTTCTCCATATATCCTAATCTAAACACAATAAATCTTTGTGAATCATATATCGTTTTTGTTTTTTAGCGATTTGAAAGAAAAATATCACATAAACCCCCCCAAAAAAAAACACTTCTTTATTTGATGTGAGCTCGTTACGGGCTCTCGTTTATTCACATGATTTCCGCATGTCCTATTCTTTCTAACAAAATAATTGCAAATAGTTTTGTCATGATATTAAAAATAAATAATCTTAATTACATCTATTTTTGTATGAGCAAGGAAAATTATGAGAAAAGCTTAGGGGTTATCAGAATTCAATAAATTCAGAAACCCTGAACTCCATTAAAGTATGGAGATGCATCCCGGATTATTGGACTCTCGGCTACCATACCATTAACATGACTCGAACACTTCTTCGAACCCTAATACGGATTGTCGCACCTCCGATATACCACCACAGTTGAAATGTATATCAAAGTTTTTTCAGCTGATGTAATATTTTAAAAAGATAGCAAGGCACACCTGAAATTTGACGCACACAAGTTGCAAGCTTTATTACAAACCTAAAAGTATAAAATACACAAACGTTAAATAAACAGGCGTGATAAAGGCGGAGAACAAGGGCCCTTCATCAGGTGTGTACTTTCAATGTAGAGAGCAGCATACATACAATGATTATTGAACCATGAACTGATGAAGGAACAGACTGCTTGTAACGTGTGTTACCTAGATGCGTAACATACCCCTATAGCGTTTAACGTATACCAGCATATGGGCGATATTTTTCATACTGTGGTACACTACGCTGTAGTGTGACAACACCTTAAGGCGATACCATCAAGCCAGCCTTCAAAATCCCATTTCCCAGTTTTACCTCTTTACCAAAGCAAACAATATTGATATTACTCGACATCTCTTGGAAATCCAAAAGACAGTATCTGCTCACTTTACAAGTGAGCAGATACTGCATTATGACTGTGCAGAGCAGGGTTGCCATATCAACCACTTATTTGGTATCGCAGATAAGACATTCTGTCGTTACACTAGCCTTCAGCATCACAATTCTAACCCTTTACTGAGCTGATTCATGCATGTTTCCTATGATTTTGTGTGATTATATCAACATTATTTTGGGACAGGAGGATATTATTTTGGGACAACTGAGGATATCTCTGTGAGCCTATATGACGTTTCGTGAGTACAAGGTTGCCAATGTATTAGCAATAATATTTGAAACAATTTTTCGTTGTCTTTGTAGTTTTTCTGTACTTTTTGCAGTTTTCTTCGATAAATGAGATGTAGCTCTTTTTGCCCCGTTTGGAAAAATAGCTCTATTCCCCCCACATTTATTTGGGTCGTATGTTTAAAGGTGATCTATCACCCCTTATATGGTATGAATAATTATGTCCTTATATGGGGTGATTAGCTATCATGTGACTCTCTCAGAGGGTCACATGATAGCCAATCACCCCATATAAGGAAACACTTGTGCTCCATCTTGTGGCAACTTTCATGTATTTGTCACAAATTTATTCATACTATATAAGGGGTTATAGATCATCTTTAACCTAGATTGTGTAGTCTCTACTAATGTCAGTGCATAAGCAATATTGTCATGCTTTACATCAACATAACACTACCCACTGTACATAATATGAAAAAAAGGGTGGACAAGGATCCCTTCGAAAACGATAAAATAGCTATTGTATATAGAAAATAGCTGGGAATAGTTAGCATTTTATTTGATAAACTACAATTATGATGACTTGTTCTTACATGTTAATTGTAATATTTTACTGTGGTGGGTAGACACACTCATCGATGTTTATTATCTCAGGAAAAACGAATCATGCTGTTCTATAAAATTACTAATCAATGTTGTTTGTTTGATTTGATGCCATCGTCAGCTCTGACATTAACGCCTAGTGACCTATCACGAAACACAATAGAAAACGTGTGTAATTTAAAACCAGACAAATTAATCAACTGAATCATGTCCATTGTGTTTATCGTAATTATGATGATCATAATAAAATGGTGTGCTATTTATAACGTGAAATGTATAAGTAATCATTTGCATCATTTTCTCATATTACGTGTATGCCTTTCTGGGTTCATATTCTCGTACAAGTTGCGATATATCGTACGCTTCCGATTGGTCGAGACCGCCGTCTCGACCAATCGAAAGCCTACGATAAATCGTTGCTTGTACGAGAATACGGGCCCTGCCTTGTAAATCTCTGTGAAAATACGCAGCGTATGAGTGACAAATCATGGAAGAGGTGAGGGTTTGAATTATATATTCTTTGTCTAGTCACATTTATTTTTTATAGACTGCTGACCCGAAAAAGACTCTACCAGACTGAGGTTGACGGCATGCCACCACGTGACATGACGAATCTTGAGGCATCTATCGCATCTGTTGAATATTTTTGAAATTACACATCTTGAAATACTATCGGTAGCTAAGTAGGTATAGTCTTGTCTTTCTCGGGCTTCACATTGAGTTTCCACTATTACACATGTTATTCATGTAGATGGAGCTTAACCCTTCAAACTCTGAATTAATTTGTTTAAAAAAAACGCAATCAAAGGGTTTTTTCAATTTGATATCACCGTAAATGCCTTAGCTAGCTCTTTCTGATTCATTTGAATACTATGTTATGGGTCTACGGTCGATATACATATGTTGATTCTTACAGTGCGGGAATCGACTTTAGTCGTCAGAATCTGACGTCTACAGACGCCAGATTCTGTCGACTAGGTCGATTCCCGCACTGTAAGGGTTATTACATCATCAGCAGGTGCGTAGAAAGACCAGAAGCCAAACAATTCCTTAGCCAGACTCCCCGCCGGTCCTCCAACAAATCAGTAGAGGCACACAGCTTGTCAACCATTTGCGACACCGGATCAACGGTTAACAAAAAGAATGGATGGACATCACATGTATGAGCGAGAGGGATAGAAGGATAAATGTGTTGTCTTCCTACCCGCATTTAGCAATCAAACCAAAAACACAAATAATATGACTGGTCATTTTTTGTCTCGTGCTGCTGGGCAGCCAAAACGAAACAATGAGCTCATCACAAGTTGACAGCCAGACATCGAGCAAGACAGGTGAACGTGGAAAATATAAAAAAATGTGAGATATACAGGAAAACTACATTTGCTTTACTTCGCCAAAATACAAACAAGAACAAAATGTTGCCGTCTGCCTGAAGAGAACCCTTTTATTGTCACGTATTTTACATCCTGTGGTGAGGCAAGCTTTCATCGTGCAAATCAGAAATGGCACAGAAACGAGATGCGATTCACAGCCTTCAACCTTGGCCCCTCAAGTTTCGAATTGAAAATAACTTTTAAATTGTGCATAAAGAAGCTGCTTCCCAGCGAGCATGAGAAATTGGCTTAACGATGGCTTCCTGTTGGTCCTACGTCTACGCCGTTGGCCCAACAGTAAACCAACGTTCGGCCAATGTCTCATATTTGCTGGTTTAAATGTAATATGCGACTGCGCTGGTGTTATTGAGCTGTGAATTAATATTTACGATGGAATAGGCTACACAAAATTAATATGATATTTTTTCCAACACACCATAGTACTTCAACATATATTTGCATGCAGGCATCGTCGACAGAAATGAGTCACGTGCAACAAGGATAGTAGAATAGCAATAATATGGTGTTTATATGTGTCCTGTGAACTCCAGAAATGTATGTAGATGTAAACATAGTGAACAAGTTGGCTGGCCCTATTTCTTCTGCACTTATTAAGCCTGCCACAATTCACGGCAAATCATCCCGTATTCTGACAGAATTATCGGATCGCTCACCAGATTACAGACGTATTCACAGAAAGAGTTTATAAACCCCTTATAAATAAAGAGCTGTATCATTGTAAAGTAACATATTATATTATTTCATTATAAATAAACATACATCCTTAATTTTCATGTGAAAGTTTTGGTCTAATAATTTGCCAAAGAGCACTTCTGTTACTGAAATTTGGCTATAATACAAATCAGTTAAGTGGATCTACATATATGAGCACGCATAAAAGCTCAATTTTATTATTACATAATATATATCAAAGTTTTGCTGTCTAGGAAATAACAACACCCACTTTTAAACATGAAAAAAAAATCTTCTCTGCAGAAGTATCAACTTAACTTTGCAATTTAGAATACACGCATTTTTCTTTTTTTTTTGAGCAAAATATCAAACTGACCAATAATAAAGAGCTCCCTGCTTGCTTTTGCAGGTTGGCAAGGATATGAGCTGTCTATTTATCTCCTTGCTTCTGATTCACCAACTCCCCAGATCCTGTAGCGTAATATCGTCGTTCGCTCTGACGGTCGTTGACGGACATTGATGCGAAGCAGGTGTCGCGTTGTCTCGTGGGCCGTGTGGGTGAGCTGGTAGATGAAGTGACGATAAATCTGTCTTGAACTTGTTTATTGTGGTATATAATAGCTTACATCTTGGTGTACTGGTAGAACTGAACTAACTGGCGCCAAAACGCGGGTTTTTGCTTAAATAGTGAGAGGGGGGTACAGGTTGGCCTATAAAACTAACCAATCACAGTGGATTCCTCCAAACTTCCTGCTGATACATTTTGGCCAGAAAATGAGAAACTACAGTTTGAGAATACTAAGATTAGATTAGAATTTATGGAATTATGAAATAACGATAGCGATCTGAGATATAACAAAAATACGAGCTTTCTCATCAGAAGATGCCCCAGATGTACATGTGAAATAATACGGTACATTGGCCAAGATTACAAAATAACATGAGAAAGTTTAGTCCAATTCAGCATCTGAGAATGTCAAAATATACTATTTTGAATATAGAAAAATATTCGTAAAACACTTGGACTTTAAAGTTAACATGTATAAACTACAATCCAGGATACAAAACTGCATATAAAAATCAGTATGAAATTACAAAGATAAGGTAGTCAAAATGACAAGTTTAGCTCACCAAGAAACACAGATACAATTGCTACAGAGGGAGGGGGATACTTGAGTACAGTGAGTAACGTGGTGTATCAAAGCAGGACTCATAGCCCGACCTGGTGGCGAAGCTTTATATTCAGCTCCACGATCCTGACGATAGTAAGGTCAACCGCTGCAGTAGTTTTTCTTGACATTCTATTGCTGGAGTCGTTATGCGAATATGTATTGTCATCACAGATAGTATAGGGAGAAGTGTGCGTGTAATGTGAAAGAAAACGAGCCTCTAGCATTTGACACGCTGAGGGAATTTTACATAAGGAATAATTATGAAGAAGAAACTACTGCAAATAACGCCCCTTGGAAATTAGACGGAAATTCCGTCTCTATCGAGCGTTGGCTGTCAGTGAAAGAGCCACGAGAGGACTGTTGCACAGGCTGCTTGGATATGAAAGGGTGTATCTGCCACTTTACGAAGTGGCAGATACACCCTCTCATCTCCAAGGGTGCGTAATGGTGAAATAGTGTCATTTTGGAATCATTATAAGTCCGTGTATGTATTTTTATCTAGATGAATAAGAAAGTTAATGCACATTGAAGGTAGCAGGAGTCAAAATAAGTATAGTTATTTTGAGCATTATTTGATCCACATAGTATGACTATGATATTTGTCCCAACAGACACTTTTTACATTTCTTTATGTAATATTATAGTCAAAACAAGCACAGACCGGACCTCATATCGAGAATGATCACACCGAACCATATAAGCAGGATCATGTAAAGGTCTCCCCCTGGCCAGTTGTTTAGATTTGAGAGTTTGCGACGCTACGGAATATAACCTTTAAATATAATAATGAACAATGTCCACACCATAATGTGTCTGAAACTAAAAATGACGAATAATGGATTTTAAAATTACTCAATGGCATATACCACACTGTGGTGATGTTATGCGCGGACAATATGACTTGTGAAATATCGTTACAATATTGTGTGTGTGCATACGACAGTGTTACCACGGAAACAGTCGACATTAACATGATTAAGAAGGACCTATTCATACAGTACAAAATGCTGACGATCACAATCACCGGACTATATGCTACATAAAAATAGTTTATTAATATAAAAGTGGGATCGAAGTGAATATTTATTTTCTTAACTAATAATTATCCAATGGTGTGTCATTTTTAAAAACTGTTTAATTGCCTTTTTGCACTTCAAGACGATGTTTTAAAAATCACGCAATTGCACATTGCAATATGTAATCTGAATTTTGTAAATTTTGTGAATTATATTTTTGGAGCTAAGCAAGCTACATAGTTGTGTGATATACTATTTTAAAGGTAAAATTGTGTGGATTCAGGATATGTTAGTCTCTCCAATACTAAGCTCAGCGACTTACTTCTTATTTTGCCAGGTCGGGTCACATTATCAGTTGACAATCGGCACATTTTCACCGATTGTAGCAGATTAACGCAGCATGGAATGGAACGTCTGCTTAGAAAGTATCTAAATATAACTTGAATAACGTTTTAACCGCCCCTAGACCAATCCAACTGAAGTAGTTGCCATATCACAATTTATTTTGATAGCATAGTCGGTAGAGTTAGATTAGTCTCGAAGTGCATGTTGACTTAAAGCACATTCTTCATGCCCACCGTAATCGGGATGACATTTTAACTGTTGTTGTGTTATGATTTGTGACCCAGAGAACTGGATCTCTCCCCCAACCAACAGACAAAACACGATACTTTCCATATACTCCCATGAGCAGACACAATCTGCGAACGATTTTGGTTGCAACCATCAACTTGGGTTTGAGCTATCAATATCATAGTAGGGTGAAAAACCTAACTTTCATGACCACTTTCTGGCTAAGATGTTTTGATGCTTGATTTGACTACCTTTTAAAAAAAAATTAGCCCCAGTGTCCCTCGCCAAAATCCCGGCATTTTTTTCTAGAGGCGTAAATTCAAAATGGCCGCCTGTGCCATTATGAAAAAATAACTTTTGACATATAAAAGCAACAAATATATGAATAAATACACTTTTTTGGCTAATTCGACCACAAGGAATCCATTTCTGACGTCAATTTGGTATTAAAACACATTTCTGATCCGAAAATCCAAGATGGCCGACACATTTGGATAGAAAATCCATTTTGTTAAGCGAAAAAGAATTTGATTTCCTTGCAGGGTGGTATGAATGCAACAGTTAATATACCTATAGATGAATGCATAGCTCTTAATAACAATCACAAATTACAATAAAAAAATATAAAATAATAAAATAAAATTCAGCACGTATATGAATTATAGGCCTCCACTGCGTGAAGCGAGGACACAAGTATACTGAAAATATAATATATGTATTGGATTACACCTCCTGCCAGGCTATGTTCTGAATCCTCAGATTCTGAAAAATATATCATGATCTTCTGTTTACAATCATCTGGTTATATTGTCATGCCAGCTTCACTTGACTTTTCCGAGATGAGTCTGAGGTGGTAAATGTGCTCAACAGCATTTCTGCTGTATATGATTATATCATCAATGGAGACAAAGCAACACTGATCAGTCCATGTAGCTCCTGTCCATGTAGCCCCTGTCCATGGTGTGTTGTAAGAGGCTGAAGCGTTGGCCAGTTCATACGGCATTCAGTTAAACTCAAATAGGCCGCTATGGCAAGTGAAGGTTGTTTTGTATCGATACTCTGATGCTACTGGAATCTGCCAGTATCCACTTTTGAAAGCTACAGTCGAAAACAACTTGGCAGGCAGTAGGGGTCTGAGTATTTTACCGTGGCCGCTTTAAGCTTAAAGAAGTTGATGCAGAAGATCTAGGTATGATTCATCTTTTTGGGGGTCAATGTGATTGGCGCCGCCCATGGTGATGTTGAAATCTAGATTACACCCGCTTTATCATATCGTTGACCACTTTCCTTATTCAGAGGGGTGTACAGTAGGCCCTCAGTTTAATGAGTCAGGAGCCATTAAGTTTGATGGTAAGGGTAATTAAGTTGCAGTAACCAAGGTTGAAAAGGTCCTCGTCAAAAACCTCTGTATACCCCTTCATGACGTCATTGATACAAGGGTGGCAGCAGCGCTCTAACAGAGTGTGTATGGGGGATGAAGTCTGTATATGGCGTAACACTGAAGTTTTGACCAAACGATGTCACTTTTCTTGTTCCATAATCAATCTTCCCAATCCCTCGGCTGATGGCATCACTGCCTATCAGCAACTCATGTGGGAAGTATTTCGTAACCAGTACTGGGTGCGCGTCGGCATCCATGAGTTTGACTTCTGTTTCACCGCTCACTGGCAGAGGAGTTCCGCTAAGTTCGCATACCGGACCGGATGGCCAAAGTGATGACAGACATCCCAGTTTGAGACACATTGGATATTTATTTAGCCATGAGTGATCTGGCATCACCAGTATCGAGTAGGGCATGGACCTGCTCTCCAGCAATATCTAGCTATATACAAAATGGTGACAGTCCTGCTATTAGTGGCCCCTTGAAGCCTTACGTTGTCTGGCTTGATACAGAGAAACATGTGTGTAATGGCCTACCTCTTTCACACATTCAGTTCAAAAGAAAAGAAACATTGTCTACAATAGGGTTTTCAGGTACGTCCGACTTAAAATTAGTGGTATGACCAGTAAACTTAAACATGGCCGAAAATTGAAACAATAAATTGTATCATCTTGCGACAGAAGTGAAGCAGATTCATGATGTTGGTGTCCATCATATGGCTTTCAGGTAGGCTTACGTCATCAGAAAATAATATTAGAAATGATAGAGATCGCTAAATCCAAGATGACGACTATAAGGCAAACAAAAGTGCAACCTCAGTGCTGCAAAATGCAGTTGGCAGGTCGTAAACATATCCACTATAACGAGTGATACCACTTTTCCAGCTCATTTTGGTGTGAGGAATCCATTTTTGATATAAAGTTGTTTTGTACACTAGAATAATGTATGTACAACTTTTGTTTTCTATCGCGTTTGAATTGCCCATAACTTATCTCATAAATATCAATTCAGCCGAGGTATTGGTAAATAATATTTACAGTAATAAATTACATAGAAACTAACAACAAGAAAAAAATAAACTATAGTACAGTCTGAATGTAACACAACAATTTCTCTAATAAACAAATGTGTAGGTGCAGATTATGTTACTTTAATGTAGCCTTTATTGAAGCGGCTTGTCATAAGTCTTGTGAAGGTCTCCTTTGCATACATGTATATGTAAGTTTCAGATACCCAATGAAGATCTGACTGTGAAGATCTTTCTTCTAGAACTTTGGTGGGAGGCTTGGTTTCATCGGTGGTTTAACATGATATGTCAAATCTTGGCACGGTAGTTCCTATAGTAGTATTGCTGTGCTTTTGCTTAAGTTCATTTCAGAACTCTAGGTTTTGATTCATGTGCGGATATTATCTCCTGATGAAGCACTTACATGGTAATATGACCAGATCCAGTACCTGAGATAAGGGATCAATCAATAAAATCTCCATTATCCATAGCTCCTCACGTGTATGCATTCTGAATGAATGTGCTTGGGACAGGGACTTCAACTCTATCTCATTTATTGTATATATGCGCCAAGAATTTTCCCATACCGTCTTACATCATTGTAACGGCATATGGCATATATGAAACCCATATGGTTTGTTGCTGTTTACACTTCACGACTAGGGCTCTTTCCATACTGATATTGTCCAAATGAAGCAGGGGTTTAAATACTCCCGTGCAATAGTTGATTGTTTGGTATCTGGAAAATGCAATGCAGTTGGTTGTGCTATTTATGGGTAGCCCATTCAATGTATACTGTGTTTTTATTTTCATAATTATCAGTGTTACTGTTTTTATTCATAGCATTATCTGTGCAATTATCTACAATATTTCAATTTTTTTCGCCACCAAATAAAGTAGCGATCGAGAAGGCGAGTATTTCATCTGAAATCAGCCTTAATTTAAGGAGCCCGTCATTTCATGAGAAATCTGGCAACAACCATAAACATTTTCTAGTTTATTCATGACCCAAAAACATGAATGAGTGGGGGTTTAGGACATCTGTGTACACATATATGCTGAACTGAGGCAGGAGAACCTCCTGAGCATGGTGTGATGAATGAAGTGACACTGCCCTCCAGACGCCTGATTCGTCATTCGAGCCCTGGTAGTCCGAGGCCGAGCACGCTATCTCTCGGCCACAGAGGCTCCCCACAATATAAAATCTTTACAAGCGAGCGAGGAAGTAACAATTTGTTTTTTTGAAATTTGAATGCCAGTGGTGGGACGAACCCGCGATCTCCGATTTTTCAAGAAATATATTTTCCAAGCAGGCAGCTTTAACCACCGCACCAGCCCCCCCCCTGTTCATGACCCATTGATGGCTGTCTTTCTATATGTAGTATGGTCTATTATAGACTTTAATTATTAGGTCTAGATTTAATAGATATACTGGGGTTCTTTTCTTAGTCGGGCAGCTTAGTTTCGGCGGGTGATGTGGATGTAGAAAAAAGGGAACTTCAACACTTGACTTGATTTAGATATAACAGCAAACAGTTTGATAACAGGATAACAATAAGTATAATTTTCAGTAGGTTGATTTGACCAATCAAGAGATGTCCAAAGAGATTCAAAATATAGCTCACACTGGAGGAAGCTCAGAATTAATCGATTACATGTAGTCTAGACTGAAGTGAAGATAACAATTGATAGGTCTGGGATATTCGGATGAAGATTACAGGGTGAAGACTTAAGACAGAGAATGAAGATGAATGAAGATGCATGCCCAATGTTCTGAAAGATCTGTAACAATTACAATACCGAGTTGATAGAGCTAGTTAACAGACCATCATTCAGACGTGCTGACTGAATGACGTTGAAGAACAGAGAGACAGAAAACACGTGGAACTCTCATTAAATACTGGACTTCAAGTCCGAATTATCCCGGAAGAAATTGGGATAGCCAATTACTTTAAGCAGAAGGCCATAAAGTTGGAAGATGGATCATGTCTGGGTCCGATCCCGAATCAACAGACGCATTCGTTACATCCCGTGTTTCATGTCTCTGCTGAGCTTAGTGCGCATTCGATACCAGTGTAATAATAACAACGTACATTTAAAACGAAGACATTCATAATAATAATGATAATACAGTTGATTATTTCAACCTGTCACACACTCCCCCTCTTTAAGTAAAAGGTGTCCACACCTTTAATTTGCAATACATTTTTTTTCTTAAAAAACCTAATGTATGTCAAATTTAAATGTCGAAGATAATACACAAAAAATAATTTCATGAGCAGTGCCTTTTCAACAGTAATTTAACAATTCCAGAAAACTGAGTTTACTAAAGGTACATACTTATTTTTCTCTGTGATGATTTATCAACATAAAGCAAAATAACAACAACATAACTTTTTTGTGGCACCCTGCTTATCTGCCAACCAACCAAATTATGTGTCACTATTTGTTTTGTCATTGACAACCAGAATACATGAAACAATAAAACAATTGCTTTTGGTGGCTGCCACTTTAAAATTGTTGATAGAAATTCAAAATACAACATCATGGATACATATAATTATAACGCACACACATAAACTCTTAGATACAATCACTGCTCAAATATTATTCCAATATCTGAAACATAAAAGCAAAAATAGAATAAATCTTCATGTCAATAATAATGAGCTAAAATATAAATTCAGTTCAATTACTTAGAAATTGATATATATATATATATATATATAAATAAAACAGTTGCTATAATTTCATATGATATTGAATTAAACTAACAGGTTTATGATTATACACAATAGTTTGTCCTCACCTTATACAGTAATGTGGTATATTCTAAATTACAGTTTAATGCAGTTAATTTAATAAAGCAAAACCTCAAATATTCCATTAGAACCAAGTTAGTAAATTTCAACTTTACTTTTCTTTGTATCATCTTACATTTTACAACAAGACAAAAAACAATTTTACACTCATTTAAATACTTACTCGCCCAACAAGAGCGATAAAATACCTTGGGCAAGATTTACTCTTTGGTTCCACATGGAACCTGAGGTTGCTGGTACACTCTGCAGCATTTGGTAGTTCTCCCCCATCCATACAGGCTTTCGGCGAGCTCTACCAGATTGCCTCACTGTAACAGGTGAATCTTCCAGATGCAAGTCATTATCATAATCATTATCTACATTATCATCATTTACATTTTCAACATTATCTAAATCAATTGTTGGTGTTTCTACAGATCTGCCCTCAGCAGAAGACTCACCACTAGCAACTGACTCTGGAGGTTCTGTTATTACAGAGATATCATCTCCCTTCTCAGATAAGACCTCTACGCAGACATCTGGCATCAAAACCTCATCACGATCAACTATAGCTTGATCGATGGGTTCAACCAGCTCTACGGGTTCTATAGGTACTGGGACATCAGGAATGTGGTTAATATAGGACCTTAGGAAAGGATCAACACTTGACTCTGTCTCCGAGTCAGAATCTTCTGAGGAACTCAGGCTTTGAGGGTATATGTGTCACCACTTTTTTGCGAGGCCTACTCTGCAACACCTTGCCACGGGGTTCTGGAACTGGTACATCATCCCTAGCCGGGATGGTATTAATAGGAAATAAAAGATTACGGTGCAGCACCCTCTTACCTTTCCCTCCAGCTTCCCTTTCCACCTCATACACTGGTATGTCAGCATTGGGTTTACCAACCACTACATATACCTCATTCTCCAAGCGGTCAGCAATCTTACGCTTTCCCCTCAAACCTACGCTCCTTAGCATAACACGGCCTCCTTCCTGAATGGTACAACCACAAACCTTTCGGTCATAGTTCTCACATTGTCTCATACCTGCCTTTTCTGCCTTAGCTGAAGCCATGGAGTACGCATACTCTAGATGCTTCTTTAAAAAGTCCACATAATCTGTGTATGACTTACCATCATCTTCACCCTTTCTGCTGGTAATCTGGGGTTTCTCCCAAACATTAAAAAATATGGAGTGAATCCTGCGGACTCATGCCTGGTGGCATTATAAGCATAAGTGAGAGCGGGGACATACTTTTCCCAGTCAGCCTTCTGAGCTGGCTCCAATGTACCTAACATATTGAGCAAAGTTTGGTTGAAACGCTCTACCTGACCATTTCCCATAGGGTAATTGACTAACTCACACAAATGTCTAATGGTCTCACTCTCAAAGTTTCTTCCCTGATCGCTATGAATCTGCGCAGGAAATCCATAATGGACGATATAGTTTTCGAAAAGAATACGAGCGGTGGTCTTGGCAGTTTGATTTTTAGTTGCAAAAGCCTGGGTGTAGTGAGTAAAATGGTCAGTAAAACATTCTCAATTCCACCCTTAGATGGTTCAAGGCTTAAAAAATCAATACACACCATTTCTAGTGGTTGAGTGGTTGTGATATTAACTAGGGATGCACGCTGTTGAATAGCCTTCCGGCGCAAACACCTATGACACTGAGCGAGATATTTCTCCACTTCGTCTGTCATACAAGGCCAGAAAAATCGCTCACGTAATAGTGATAATGTGTGCTTCCCACCCATATGTCCTACCTCATCGTGACAACCTATCATCGCACGTTTTCTGAAAGATTCAGGCAAACCATAGGAAAAGTGACTCCGCCTTCAACTACTCTACTGCGGCATAGGATATTTTCCTGAAATTCCAATTGTTTGCGAACCCTCAGAATCTGTTTCACAGACGGATGATCTAAATCTACACGTGGCAAAGTAACCTTACCTCAAGTTCTTGTATAACTTTAGACAGAATGGGATCCTGTCGTTGTACCTGAGCCCAATCTATTCCCTCAAGCTCAGTCGACCCAAGAACTCCCTTTGGAATAATTCCATCAGGTATGACCTGAAAATGGCAACAAACTGTCTCAACTGCAGGGTGAACCAATTGAACTCCCTGTAATACAGCTTGCACAGACTCAGAAGATAATGTACCTTCCACCAACTCACTTGGCCAATTAATGCGCGACAAAGCGTCCGCATCTACATTATGCTTGCCAGAGCAATAGTGTATAGTGAATTCAAAATTTGCAAGTTGTGCGACCCACCTGTGACCTGTGGCATCTAACTTTGCAAATGAAAAAACATATGTCAAAGGATTGTTGTCAGTGCAATCAGGGAAAGTGGTACCATGTAAATAATCTGCAAACTTCTCAGTTACAACCCACTTCAAAGCTGAAAATTTTAATTTATGTACAGGGTAGTTGTGCTCAGACTTACTTAAGCGCCTACTAGCATAAGACACTACACAGTCTTTGCCATCATGCTCCTGGTAAAGGACAGCACCTAGACCTTCTATGCTAGCATCTGTATACAGTTTGAAGGGTTTACTAATATCAACAAAAGTCAAAACAGGACAAGTTGCTGCTTTATGGCGAGCACCCTTCTTAGAATTTTAGATAGCTGTGTTGAACAGAGCATCCTGTAAAGGTTTAGCTACCTTAGCAAACTGCGGAATAAACCGACGATAAAAACCAACGAAGCCAAGAAAACTATAAAGCTCTGCAGCCGTAGAAGGGATTGGCCATTCCTTTACTGCTTTGATCTTCTCTGGGTCAGTAGCCACACCATCCTCAGAAACAATATGACCTAGATATTTTATGGACTTCCTGTTCCTCATAGGTGCGACTAAAGACCACAATATCATCAAGGTACAATAAACAGGAATTCAAATATAAATCACCCATGACGGATTCCATGAGACGCTGAAAAGTGGCGGGTGCATTAGTGAGACCGAAGAGCATCCTATTGCATTCCCAAAATCCAAGTGGATGGACAGAAAAAGCAGTTTTACATTTGTCTTCTTCAGCTACTTCAACTTGCCAATACACACCCTTTAAATCTAGCGTACTGAACCATTTAGCACCACTCAAAGCATCAAATGTATCATCAATACGAGGCAAAGCGTATGCATCACGAACAGTTACAGAATTAAGACGGCGCAAATCAATACAAAATCTCAGACTGCCTTCTTTCTTTTTGACGAGTACAACATTTGATGCATAAGGACTTTCGGACCAACGAATAACACCAAGATCAGACAATTCCTGTAGATGTTGACGCACCTCGTCAATCATTGCAGGCGGAATACGTCTTGATCGCCCTTTCAAAAAGTATCATCCGTTAAGCGAATGTGGTGTTTTAGACCTGAAGCAAAACCTAAATCCAAATCATGTGAAGCGAAAACACTTTTCCAGTGACACAACATGTCACGAGCCTCGTTGACTTGATTTGGACTCAAATTAACATGCAATGCTTCATCAAACAATTGCAAAAAATTGTCATTGGAACTATCATGAGAAATAGGTGGAGTAGATTGGCTATTGCTCACCACTGTTGCTTGAAAAAGATTGCACAAAATTGTTTTGGGTGGAATAATCACTGAGTGTGATGTGTGATTTGCTATCTCTACAAAAACTCGCTTGGCGGACGTACCTGCCTTTAATTTAAGCAAACTTGGGGAAACAACTAGCCCACCAGGTAGCTCAGAACTAGGTAGCTCATCTACCAACACATTCACAGGCAAACTATTACCAGCGCCAGCACATGTCAAACCTTGCACCATCACGCGTCCACCGGCAGGAATTGTCATTGGCTTAGTAGTTTTAACAGAACCTACAATACCTGATTTGGCTCCATATTTTCTCTGACCTGTGAGACTCTGCATCGCCAGCCGCCATGGACTTGATAGGCGCTGATCGCTTGACACAGCCACTGAAAAACGAGAAGACAACATATTAGTACCAATCAAAACTGGTACTCGCCCATGATATGGAGTATCAGGGACAACAAGAAAAAGTACATCAAAAAATTTGTTGAGTTCAGGAAGGCAAACACTAGATTTTACATAACCTAGATATTGAATCTGATGCCCTCCTGCACCCTCAATACGAATCAAATCTTGTAACGGAAGGACGGTTAATTTAGCTCTAAGCGCAAAACCCTCAGAAATAGTACTCATAGAACCAGTGTCAATCAGAGCATTACATCTGATTCCTTCTAAGTCAATAGTAGCTTCATTTGAAAAACCAACAAAACTACTTACCTGGGGCGGTTGTGGATGTGGATTACCTAATCTCTGCCCCTTGAAGCAGGCTACTGGCCGTTTAAATGAGGACCAGAAAATTTTGTGTGACCAGCCTAGCCGCGCCGATAACAATTACCTCGAAAAGGCCTAGATTGCACTGACTGCCTACTGTCAGTTGCACGAGAATTGTTAGACTCAAGCGCTCCAAGGCGCTTCTCCATCTTACCAAGACTAGCCAAAAGTTGGTCCATCTTCTTGGCCATACCATCACTTAAGACAGTGGCTTGACTTACCTTCGCAGATGGCTTAGATACAGGTTCATCTTCCAGCTCTGCCACTCTAGCCGAGGCCAAAAGAGAGTCGTAGGTTGTTCCATTATCGAAAAGGTGCCGAATAGCACTTTTCACAGTACCTGGCCTAAGTCCAGAGGAAAATTTAGTACGCACCATTGTCTGTGCTACATCAGCTGACACAAGAGGCTTATCCTTGTCCTGGCGATCTTGCAATTTAGCAACCAGATCATCCAACCGACATGCCCAACCTGCCACCTTCTCCAACTCACCTTGTTTTGTTGAGTAGAATTGCTCCAGCAATGCCTCTGGTGGGAGAATATTACCAAAAATCCTGGTCAATTTCCCGATCACGGTCTCAGCTGTGATGTCTTCACTGAGAGTGCGTAGGACATCAGCTGCTGTACCACGTAGTGACCTGCGTACTGACTGTACAATCACGGATGGCGAATATAACGGGTCTTTAATCAACCCTTTGACCTCAAGTTTCTACTGGATAAAACTTACCTCACCCTTACCTGACTCTCCAGAGAATGTGGACAGTCTAGGAGGTCCAGCCATCAGAGTATGGTTTGTATTACTGCTGCTGTCTGGGGTAGGGTTGGTTTTCATGGCAGTTGCAATCTCCTGGGCGGGGGCCCTAGGGTAGTGGTTAGCACCGCTGCCTTTCACGCCAGAGTCCGGGGTTCGGTTCCTGGTCTCGGCGGTTTGAAAGAAACAAAAATGTTTCTTCCCCATCCACGTGTGAAAGTTAGTATTGTGGGGAGCCTCCGTGACCGAGAGGTAGCGTGCTCGGCCTCAGACCGCCAGGGCTCGAATTTCGAATCCTGTGTCTGGAGGACAGTGTCATCTCAATCATCTCACCATCCTCAGGAGGTTCTCCTGGCCCAGTTTAGCCTATATGTGCACAAAAGTGGCCTAAAGCCCGATTCATTTCATTTGCAATCTCCTGCTGTTCCACTGGAGAGAGATCTTGCATTTTCTTTATTAGATCCTGCACAGTAGTCATGATTGCTAATTTCTAAACACAAACTGACTATAGGAAAATATGGTTAAACAAAAGATGGGAAAAATCAAAACCAAGAAAAATATATCTGAAAACACTCCAGATAAGAAAATCAAAATCCAAAAATCATATACCACTATGCGAAATAAATCCTAAATATGTGAATAGTCCATCCAAAATCACGGGTAAGTTTGAAGGAACCATCACAAGGTTAACCACTAAAAATTAGGATGTCAAGAGAACTCGCAGCCAACGCTGATCAAGTTACGTAATGACGCGCACCTGAAATCAAATCAGACAAAGTCAAACAATCTTGCTTTAGATTTCTACTGATTATCACACATGTATACATACAAAAATCAACATAAAAATCATATGACTAATTTCAATAAACCCAATATAATATAGTACAATATGTCAAAATATAACGCTGCAGCAAGCGCTGATCTGGTTATGTAAGGACATGTACCTCAAATCAAATCAGACAAAGTTAAGCAGTAGTATTTTGCCATATACTTCTACTGATTATCAAACATATACACAACAAATCACAAAACAAAATATATATATCACAATCTTCTTCTGTATCCACGAGTAGGTTCCTCGATTTCTTCAACAGTCAACGCCAGTTTGACAGTTGCAGGAGGCTAGTTCTATTGGGACATAGAAATAAAATTCCACCGTCCTCAGCCCGGATAAAATTTCATTTCACAATACAATGAAAAGTCACAGTTTTAACACACAGTCGCTTCACACCTAACACGCTGTATTCTCAATAACTTGGAGAATCATATCACTGAACTGCAAAGTCTATTTAGTCTAGGGTGGTCACTACTGTCACAGCTAAGTAGTAACACACTGCTATAGCTCACTAACATACATAATATGTGACAGGAAACATAACTAGCTGGGTTACCTAGTTAAAAAATATGCACAAGATTACTCTTGTACAACACACCCCTCCCCTGGTAAAAAACTTGTGCATTCTGAATAAGTCTGGTACACACGTCTGCGTACACGCTAGTAGATTCCAGTAGAACTATCAGATAAAACACCACACTGCTCCGGAGACTGCTACCAGGACAAACGACCCCCACTTCGCACATGTAGTCAGCACAATTCACTCATGACTGCCGTTCCTTGCATAAGGTTGATAGTAGGGATTAAAACGAAGGCATTCATAATATTAATAATAATACAGTTGATTATTTCAACCTGTCACATATAGCCATCATTGTGGACACCATGACCCATTTAACTCTTCCTTTACCGACTTCCCCCTGATGAAACTACCCCCAGAAACCGACTTCTTTTTTAAGGAGGACCCCCGAAGTAGCCCCTGGGCAAAACACAGGTTATAGCTATGCGCATGCGCACATCGCACAAATTAATAAATGCAAGAGAACATTGCATCCATGCCACTGACCATTCTGGTTGCCGATTTTCAACCACGCATGTAATGAAATATCCCCACTGCAATTAATGCATATACACATGTGGATTTCGAATAAATGCGAAATTGGTAAAGGAAGGTAGTTTTAGCAAAAATGCGAAATTGGTAAAGGAAGAGTTCAAGCCATAGCTGTCTCTCTATAGCCATTAGTCGTAGCGTTTGAAATGGTTTATGACAACGCCACACTGTTTGAAGCAACTAACAACTCTATAGTAAACACCACAATCATCGATGTATCTCACCTCAAAGTTCTGTACATTTACTGCCCTTCCATGGCTATTTTGTTACCATGGTGACTGGCGTCTGTATTTTTCGGTATGTAAAAAGTGTCGGGAATTATTTCTAAAAATGGCACTAGATCAGGCGTGTATGAAAACCCTATGCTAGACATACAAATCATGAACTTGATT
Source organism: Flabesymbios commensalis (assembly GCA_964017125.1). Classification (NCBI taxonomy): domain Eukaryota; kingdom Metazoa; phylum Annelida; class Polychaeta; order Terebellida; family Flabelligeridae; genus Flabesymbios; species Flabesymbios commensalis. The sequence continues at coordinate 89,357,830 of OZ024904.1, read as the reverse complement.
ATATTCTATCGAAAATTATATCAGATTAACGTTTGACCTTGAACACATGGCGGCCATATTGGCTCTTTTGACCCACAGTGCAATGTTTAACGTACTTCCTGACCACACCATTAAGCTGGGAATAACATAAAACATCATGATGGACACCAAAATCACTGTTCTGTATCTATTCTGTCAAAAATTATGTCCATTTATTGATCGACCTTCAACATATAGCAGCCATCTTAGATTTTTTACCCACAATGCATTGTCTAAAATATTTTCTGATGACCATCTAGGAGGTTTTACGCATAATGCAATGTCAAAAATATTTTTTGACAACACCACTATGTACGGCATACCTGAAAACCCCATGATAGACGCCGAAACACGAATCTGCCTATATTATGTCGAAAATGATATGAATTTATTGCTTGACCTTGAACAATTGGCGGCCATCTTGGCTTTTTACCCACACTGCAAAGTTTAAAATATCTTCTGACAACACCACTGTGTCGGACATAACTTAAAACCTTATAATAATATCAAAAATATGAATCTGCCTATATTGTGTTGAAAATGATATCAATTTATTGTTTGACCTTGGACAGGTGGCGGCCATCTTGGATTTCACCCACAGTGCAATGTCCAAAGTTATTTCTGCCCACACCACTAGATCGGGCATACCTGAAAACCCTATAGTGGATACCAAAATCAAGAAGCTGCTCCTATTCTGTCGAAAATGGTGTCAATTTAAAGCTTGACCTTCACCAAATGGCGGCCATTTTAAATTTGTTCAATTTTCTCAGATCGCTCAAGGCTATCCTCTTGATATCCGGCAGATATGCATTATAGATCCCATGAGGGTGTGGACTCCATCGAAAAAAAAACTTTAACAGCCAGTGCAGGATATAGCTCGATGGCTGCCTGACTATTACCGGGTATTTCAGTTTCAATTTCGGGGATTCATGGAACCGCCAATATAATGAAGTCTGCGTTACTTAGAAAAGAAAGACAGCGCAGTTGCGAGAAGTTGCATAAGACCATTAGTTATCTAAGACACCACGTCGTGACTGACTTGGCCCACTAAACGATTGATTGAGCATTTGAGATTACACAACGAGAATGAAATCAGGGATACATCATTTAGCTTCCGGTCTGTGGTTGCTCTTCCGTTCTGTCAGGAGTTGGTAGCTAATTGCTGACTTGTAAAGGCAGACAGCAGTAACAGCCCACTTGTCAAGCAGGCAGTTACCATGCCACTGCTGTTTACTTCTGTGCGACTAAATAGATGTGTACTGACGCACTGAAGTATCTCATCATCTCATGTGTGCAGCATTAATGTAATTTATTAGGTTTTAGTAAAAATAAGAAAACAATAATCGCATCCTAAGATTTATTGCACTTGATATTTTTTTAAATTGAACAATACGTGTGTCAACGTTTTAAAACTTATTTTTGTGTTACTTTATCTTATGTTATTTATACCCTTTGGTAAAAAATAACAAAAACAATGAATCTATGATATTTTCATTATGATTTATTCACATAAAAATACCAATAGCATTTATGTTTACTAATTGGTTTATGTCGTTTATTTTAGTTATGTCGTTATTATGTCGTTATTTTATGTCGTTATTGGTGAACTTGGTTACATAACACATAGAGGATATAGATCTACCATTATTCCCTTAAAACAGAAGTCGTTCACTTTTTAAGTAACCAGTTACATGTACCATGCTCACTGATGTTTGATTCTGCAATACATCATTGACAAGTGGGACATGAGTTTTTTAGTACTTATATTGTTAATGGTATTAGTCATATTATATACCCGTGCACACAGAGGACCATTTATAGACATGGTGGAGGTTTCTGCATAGAGGATGGTCCAAACGAGACATGCGTATTATATGTAACCTTATGGGGTCACATGTCGTGCTGCTTAGGTCGTACTAAAATCGTGCACAGTTTCTCACGTGAGAAATATATATATATTAGGTATTTAGTATAGCTTTTCGTATCATGAACTATTTTTTTATTTTAAAATGTAATATAAGGAATTATTTTATATTTCAATACAAGCTCAGAATATGACATAAATGGAATGAAAGGGGTTTTAGGCCACCTTTGTGCACATATAGGCTAAACTGGGCCAGAAGAAACTTACGAGTATGTGAGATGAATGAGATGACACTGCCCTCCAGACACTGGGATCGAAATTCGAACCCTGACGGTCTCAGGCCGAGGTCGCTACTTTTCGGTCACGGAGCCTCCCCACAATTTTGAGTCTTTACGAGAGAGCAGGGGAGAACTATTTTGTTTCTTAGAAGCTTGAAGACCAGAGCGGGCTTCGAAACCGCGATCTCCGACTTTCCAATCAGGCGGCATTAACCACTGAACCAAGGCCCCCGCCCTTGCCGAAGTCATTCTCCACAAAAGTCTAGAGGCCATATCCAATTACTGGTCTAGAAATCACTTCTGATAAACATTTTGGTTAAAAGCAAACGACCTATGGAATTTGACCCTTGGGTATATGCCTCCATCATTTGGGTGGTCATCCAATTGGGAAATTAATTTATAATATTGTCCCTGAAATAAAAAAAAAACACCCAGAATATAGGACTTAAAATATAATTATATTTAAAAATCAAGAAACTCCATAGGTCCATCTAATCGATTCAAGCGTTGGCCAGTGAAAATATAGGAGGGTCAGTCAGTTTAAATTAAGCCAGCAGATATTTTAACACTGGATCTCAGAAAAAAATGTGCTTTTGACGTATTGTGCTTTGGAAGTTTGTGTCATGCGGTATTTTCGTATTTCATCTCAGTCGAATCATTTACTCGGGTATCGTTCTTAATTATGAGAGTTTCTAAGCTTTCCAGATGTTTTTTTTGCTACTTTTATACTAAATGTAGTTATTTTATCTCTGGTTTTAGCGCGGGAAACAAAAATTATGTATAGTATATTGTTATTTAATTTTACTTTTAAGTGTAATTACCATGTATATAAATTCTATCCTGGATGTCGAACTCAGTTAGGGCGCTGGTCACCTGTATTAGACAACCTAATGTACACAATTTTACTTACAATTGCATATTTGTACGATTTTTGTATATATTTGTGTATATAAAGCCTAATAAATAAATAAAAAGATGTTTAGTATGATATGGATTGGTGTGAAATGGCCTATCGCAACTCAGAAGTGGTGAAAGGAGTCACACCAAAATTGAAAAGTATGAGCCAAAACTCTGCAGTAGGCCTTACGTTGTGGCAGCAGTCACACCTCATGGTGATACAAGCTGCCATCAGGAACAACAATTAACGATCCCACCCCAACGGGTGGAATTTTGCAACTATTGTGAACAACAATAATTTTAAAGATAACATTTCAGATGTAGCCCTTTACTATAGACGTATTGGCAGGAGTCTTTCATTCTTTCAACTAAAACTCAAGCTTGGATAACACGACTAACTGATAATAATAATAATAATAATAATAATAATAATAATAATAATAATAATAATAATAATAATAATAATAATAATAATAATAATAATAATAATAATAATAATAATAATAATAATAATAATAATAATAATAATAATAATAATAATAATAATAATAATAATAATAATAATAATGTTGCTACTAAAATGGCGCCACATTTCTATTTTCTTTTTCGAGATCTACCATATACCTTTTCACGACACCTTCAGGTAGGTCTATATACGTCCTGAATCAAAACGACCTCCACCCTTCACTTATTCAATTTGAATTTTCACCAACTTGAAGTTGTGTCTCGCTGACGCGATCCACAACTTCAAGTGAGTGAAAATTATTCAGATTTGCCAAAGTGGCGGTCAACTATTTTGCAAATCTTGCTGATTGATGTCACATTTCGTCTTTAACATATTTAAAATTTTGTACATAATGCGCTAATTAAAAATGAAAACTCGAATATATGCGACACCGGCGGTTAAAGGGTTAATAGACCTATGTTATGCTTATCCAGCAGACACAACACGATCCTGTCAGCTCTGCTGGCAAAGCATTAAACTAACACAATTTCAGTGGGGCGTGTCATCTAGTGCAGGTTAAATTTACGATTGTTATGATAGACTAATATTTTACTAAATCATTGTAATTACTAACATTTTGCATAGCTATATTAAATGTATTTTGAACATAAAAATCAGAGCCTGTGATTTCTGTGGAGGGCCAGTAACCTTCTGGTACAACTGGCCCTCCAGGCCAACATGAGTTTTGGTCTTAACACTACCCCTGGTGGCTATTGGGAGTAGGGTCACAGCTACTTGACCATGTTGACCGTGCTAAAAGCACATATTGATGGCAATTTGGGAGGAAATGAAAGCTAGACATGGCGATATTACAAGAGCAAATAATCTCTAGAATTTGACTCCGGCATGGGCCTGAAAATTCTGCCATGCGAAGACAAACAACATGACCTGTTCACTTGAAAAATAAGCAGTTACTGTTGTCCGTCGTTTCACAGCAGAATTATATGCATTCATTGATCCTGGTACTTTTAATGATTGTAGATATTCGCCGGTACTTTCTATTCGTGTTTTGTCAAAAGAAACTGCTGCAATACATATTATTTTTTTGCGAATATGTCCTACATCGCTGTACCGTGTGTACATGTAAGTGGAACATATTAAACATTCTAATTTTTTCGCATTCCATTAAATTCTGAATTGCTACTATGGAGGATAAATTTAAATTATTGTAAAATACACGACCAGGATGGATATAGATTTGATGACGACAATGAAGCACGAAGTTGGATGGAATAGGTTCAAAATGTCCAGCACGTTCCTAACCCTGTCTGACTTCCTTTTTTTCTTTTGTAACCAGAAAAGAATCTGACTGACAGTCATCCAATCAAATAGTTTACTTTTATATTCTGGAAGATTGCGATGCAATCAGGCGGATTTTCTGATCGCAATGGCTATGAGAATAAAAATCGATGTTAAGCAATCACACCAAATTAGATCACTGATGTTAAATCCTATTTGTTCTATGCACAACAGTGATGATACGAAGCGACTTGAAAAAACAACCTATTGTCAGACGATGAAAAAATATATATTGGGCTAACAAGGATGTCGGCCCCGTTGTGGTTCGGTGACCCAAGGACGTGAGCACAATGTCAGTCTCGTTCTGATATATGCAACGTCTTCTCAATTCAACGCAGTAAGAATGTTTTGTACAAGGTCTAAGTGCGTGCGATAGTATACATATATAAGTCAGTAAACTTCATTTTCATCTAATAGGGATATTATTTTTAGCTAAAACTACTAGTTACATAGTTTGTTCAATAATGGAATAAATTAAATTGTTACCCTCTAACGTCAACATCTATTAACCCTTTAGGCGCTAAGTTATCTGATTATTTTTTAACATTTGAAACATGTTAAACGTTTAGAAAATTATTATGTCGGTGGATAAATTGGTTTTTTTAAACACTGCTTAATTTTGACCCACTGCCTTCGATGATGATCCAACATTTAACCAACATTTGATGAACTTATTTGAACACTTGTTTGTGCCACCTCCAACTATTGAAGTGAAATTCAGAGAATCATATAAGTTTTGTTTTTTTCAATAAATAAGAACCATGCGGTAATTAGCTGTTCATTATTCACAACAGCCGAAATTATATCAATTGTCATGATAGATAGGTACGGTATATACTTATTTTGAATGTCAGTAAGTACAATACGTTTACAATATATACTTTAACATCTTCCACCAGCCTTCTGCTTTTTGGAATCACTTAGGTAAAAAAATACGATTACGAAAAATGTATATCAACACGGTACCAGTATACACAATACTTTTATTATGCAGCTACCATGGGCGATGGTGAAATGTCCTTCTATCAGACACTGTCCAATGGCGGGCGACCATAGGGCGTTTACAGTTAGTCAATATTTCATTTTAACACGTTGTCCGTGGGCCAGATAATTCTTCGGTACTATCTCAAGGGACTAATTGTCAATGCAGATCACAAAAATGTCTGGTGGCCGTGTCAAAACAGTAGCTTTGTCTCAGAATGACCTAATTTGTGTATCAACCACTAAACGTTATTTTCATAGTTACATCTGAAATGCCCACTCTTCTAGTGTGGGCATTTTACCTGGTCAAAAGTTGGGAGAAAGGGACTTTTATTAAAAAAAACCATTTAGGTCCGTAGTGCGTCCAGAAAATTAACACAAAGATGATCTTGGCCAAAAAAATATATTGTCCACTGAAGATATTATCACCACAACTTTGTAGTGGCTGAGATAACTTTTAAAGTATCTGTGATTACTTCTTCAATGGTCAAGATCACTTTTATGGTGGCTTAGATAATATTCAAAGTGGTTGTAATCATTTCTTCAGTGGTCAAGATCACTTTTGTAGTTGCTGAGATAACTTTTAAAGTGTCTGTGTTCACTTCAGCAGTGCTCAAAATCACCTTTGTAGTGGTTTAGAAAATATTTAAAGTGGCTGTGATAACTTCTTCGGTAACCAAGATCACTTTGTGGTGGCTTCGATAATTTTGTCAGCGTCTGACACCAGTTTGTTAGTGGCCAATATCATCTTTGTAATGGCTGAGATAATCTTTCAAGTGGCTCTGATCTTTTTAGTGGCTGAGATAACTATTAAAGTGACTGTGGTGACTTCTGCGATGGCCAAGATCACTTTGTAGTGGTTGAGATGATTTTTTAAGTCGCTGTGATCACTTCTTCAGTGGTTAAGATCACTTTTGTAGTGGCTAAGAAAACGTTCAAAATAGCTGTGATCACTTCTTCAGTGGCCAAGTTCACTTTGTTGTGGCTTAGATAGCTTTTTCAGTGACTGAAACAATTTTTTATTGCTAAGATCACCTTTGTTGTTGCTGAGATAACTTTTAAAGTGTCTGTGATTACTTCTTCAGTGGTCAAGATCACTCTTATGGTGGCTTAGATAATGTTCAAAGTGGTTTTAATCACTTCTTGAGTGGTCAAGATCACTTTTGTAGTTGCCGAGATAACTTTTAAAGTGGCTGTTATCACTTATTCTGTGGTCAAGATCATTTAGAAATAATTGCACCATATCAAGTAAACATGAGCGAGAAGTCCTGCTGGTATTCAATATAAAAACGGTGGAAATTGTAAAAAAAAAAGGGATAGAATACAAACTTTACGCTTTGTTGTTCATTAAATATTTAACAGAAATAAAATATTATGTATCCAGGTAAAAGACCTTGAAAGAGATTTCCAACTGACATCAAGTACGTTCGTACTTATTTTGCTAATTAAGGTACTTATTGGGCAAAAATGTGAAACACAGAAAAGTACACAAATTAGGGTCAGAATTAGGGTCAGAAAAGTACACAAAGTAGGGTCCAATAAAAAAGTGTGTAATTTGTTCAAATAGCTCATTATTTTGTATTCCGAATGTTTTTTAAGTCAACAATAGTTTCAAAACATGTTTTAATCAAAACTAAGCATTGATTACATACGAAAATCAGATGAGAGAAAAGTATTTTGAAAATTTACTGAAAAAGTATGAAAAATAGGTTAAATTTATACTATCTTGTGCATATGTCAATAATCGGACACAAAATATTAGATTATAATAATGTTAGAAAAACAGTCAATTGTCCCGAGCCTGGGGAAAAGCGAGCAAATTTACGTCTAACAAAAAAACATGTAATATGTTCACATAACTAATTCTATTTATTCGAAATGATTTCCTTTCAAGTAAACAATAGTTATGGAACCTGTTTAAATCAGATCAAAACTTTTATACTGAACAAAATCAGCTTAGAGAAAAGTTTTTTTATTATTTATTGAAAAACTATGAAAAAGAAGAAAAGTAAGGGTTAAATACCAGCTTAGAGGTCCCTTGTGCATTTGTCAATGATCAGACACAAAATATTTTACATCCATGTGGAGGCATGCGACAGTCGATTTTCACTGATATCAAATATAATGATATAGCTCAAAATTTGACTACTCATTGGGCTAAAATGTGAGATACAATCAATTTTCTCGTGGCTGAAGAAAAGTGCACAAAAGTTACATGTAACCAAAAAACAGTGTAATTTGTTCACATAACTCTTTATTTTTAATCCAAATGGGAATATTTTAAGTCAACAATAGTTCTGGAACATGTTTGAATCAAAACTAAACATTTATGTCATACAAAAATCTGCTGAGAGAAAAGTATTTCGACTATTTACTGAAAAACTATGAGTGATAGGTAAAATTAAAGATTAAAATACCAACTTAAACCTCTCTTGTGCATTTGTGAATAATCAGACACAAGCTATATTACTTCCACGCGAAAGCCTATATCAGTAGCTTTCTATTGATATTAAATATATTGACATCGCTCAAAATTTGACTACTCGAAAATGTGTAATACACTCAATTTCTCAAAATCAGACCAAAATCGCACATATGGCACCTATAAAATGGACAATTTCCAATATTAAGCTACTACCTAGAAAGGGCCACCAGACATTTTTATAATCTAGGGATATGTAGCTAAACAAAAAATAGCATTGTAAATAGTCCCTTTTAATGGTACCGATCATCAAAATTTCAGTGCCTGGCCCACGGACTAATGGATGTAATGTATTGTAAAATCACTTAACGTGTTAAACATATTAAATGACCGTCTTCACTGCAGCGTTGAGCAGCTTATTGACAGAGTGAGGCGGTGTAAAGTATTAACTTCCAATCCACGTGTTTAATGGGCCCTATGATAAGTGGTAAAGACGGTTTTATATAATTTTTAAGCCAATTAAAATTGTATAGCTTGGTTCACACACTTGCTTATGTGTGGTAAAATAAATTAGTTTGCACCATATAACACCAGCTGCTTTGCAAAAATACAAAACAGTTATTTAACGAGGTATGGTGTGATGGAATTATAATTATGATTAACAGCTACATTTGTTTTCAACTCAATGTCCCAAACGTGTATAAAGAGAAATTTGGATATTAATAAGCACATAATATCATAGCATGTGAGTGAGAGACCTCCCACAATCATCTTGCATATTATATATCTGCCTATATCTGATAAGGATAAACATGATTGTGCATCGTTATTTACAGAACTGATAGTGAAATAAAAAAAATGTTGGGTGTATTCAAGTCGTGATATAGGTAATCACGATAAGGAGTCCAGTAAACCCATTGTGTGTTTGATGTTGGGCCAGCGTCGTAGACGGTGGGCCAACATCAACCAGACAATGGGTCAAATTATCTTGCTGTGAAGTCCCCGATATGTGAAATAATGTCTGATTCGATGGGACAGTTGTGATCAAATTGACAACAGAAAATGCCTGGGTCCGTTTGAAAAGTGTAATAGTTGCTAAAAGGTAAACGTTTATAGTCTGATATCAAGACTCATCAGGCGATTTATATTTTACCCCCTGGTCACTGGACATGTTCGTTAGTGTGCCATTTCGACTCCACGGAGCGCATACAATAATTTCGGCGCTTTGAACGTTTCGTACGTATAACCATCTCTGTCCTATCAGGTACTCATTTACACTTAAGTCAAGTGAAGTATGCGAGAGTAAAGTGCCTTACCCAAGTACACAGCATCGAAACAATGTCCCAATATTGAGAGGGGAGAAACATGATATTTATTTGAAAATCCAGCACCAAGCGGGGTTTGAACTACACGCAGGCATCGAGATTGACAAAGCTCCACGCTCTAACTAACCATTGCACCACTGCACTGTTATGAGAATGAGTTTTGACGAACAGCTTTGTAGGTGGGCTTGGACTATACCTAGGACAGGAATGTTGCTCTATGCACCCGTCATACTGAACTAGTTTTTCTGACGTTTCGCTCTGGGAATGTTGACAAATGGGTTCGAATCGTGTAGGAATTGGGTCAATAGAACATTCAGATTACAATCCGCTCAAAACTAGTAGAGGAGCGGCAAATACTTTCTTAAACAAAATTAAACATTGTCTAGCCTCAATTTTCTGTTAGTGCATAATCTTAGGTTTCAGGAACTGCAATCCGTTTTGTGTGCAGCCTTGTGCATCACCTTTAAAAATGGGCCTTTCTAAGAGAATGGTAGTAATATGCAATATATCGATAAATTGAGAAAATCTCTTAAATTTGAAAACAATTTGTGTTGCGCGTGTACCAGTTAAACGAGAAATAAGGACGAATTTAATTTCGGAGATGCATGTCCGAAATAATAAATACGGGAATAACTGATAAGTTGGGTTTTCGGCACGCTTGCCACGTTGCAACAACAACCAGAATATTTAAGAAACTTCCACAATTCTAGTCTATGTTCAGATATTACGGATATATCAAGAAGCGAAAATAAAAATAACGACAATATTATTATCCAGAAGGTTATGATTCAGAAGTTTATTGACATGAGAATACCATGTCTTCGTGCCTCTAGGTGAAACACATCAAAGGCTGAAAAACAAGCCAGTGGACGGTAAACACGGATGTAATCAAGTAGCAGTGGCCGTGGGCAGTCCATACTTCGGTCAGATCAATCTGGATGACAGGGACACTACCTGTCGTGTCGATATGTTGGCTTATCGTGTATTAAAACACACCACTACATTATTTTCTTTGTCCGACCACTGCATTCTAAGCCGGGAATGGAGAGTTATTGTTGACCTTAGAACAGACCAATTATCATGGTAGGCCTATAGCTTTATAATCAGTCAGGTGTGACCGAGCTGTTGATTATGAGGGATCCTCATTATGTTCGAATGTATTTTAAAGGTGATCTATCACCCCTTTATATAGTATGAATAAATTTACGACAAATAAATCAAAGTTGCCACAAGATGGGGCACAAGTGTTTCCTTATATGGGGTGATTGGTCACATGATAGCCAGTCACCCCCATATATGGGGTGATTAGCTATCATGTGACCCTCGGAGAGGGTCACATGATAGCCATTCACCCCATATAAGGACATAATTATTCATACCGTATAAGGGGTGATAGATCACCTTTAAGTCAGTTGAAACCGTCGGAGTACTACTTTCTTAGCTGTGAAAATAGCATCGGCCTTCGGCCACGGCCCTATTCACAGCTAAGAATGTAGAGCTCCTCGGGCTTTATCCTATACGGCCTTTTCTATTGTACAAAGCCAGCAGTCAGCAACTGCTTACTTGAAAATCAAGTGGAGATCACGCGCCGAATAACGCGAATATCGGCTTTACATGATTTCCCCTGTTTTCGTCATTATAATGTGTTTAATGGAAAAAAATTAAATCCAATTACCACTGAATTATTTCAAGTTTTTCCCAGTATTCAATGGGTTAAATAGATTAGTTGGGCAGCTGGTTTTTTTTCACTAGAATCATTTTTAAAGTAACAGTATTTTGGAAAGTTCTTCACCTAGAGTTGAACAAACATTGGCCCAAGTATGTTTTTTACCCACTAATTTTAATAACAACTGCATGACGGCGTTGATAGGCTGAGCCACTCTTCGATTGACCGGGGGTAGAATGCCAGACTTACGACCACTCTAACCCGCTAAAAATATTGCTTTGTAAAATAACATCCTTTTATACTGTTGTGTGTCATTTTATTGTCAACCAGGATAACTTTTTCTCTGGGGTTCGAACCCTCATTCTGGTCTTCAAAATGTTTTTTTCTGCTTATCCGCTTACTCATAAAATTCAATATTGTGGGGAGCCTCTGTGACCGAGAGGTAGCGTGCTCGGCCTCAGACCGCCAGGACTCGCATTTCGAATACTGTGTCTGGAGGGCAGTGTCATCTCGTTTTATTTCTTTTTGTTTTTCAAACATGTTGCTTAAACATATATTATTAACACAAACTGTTGCCACTCTCTTCATTCCGCTCTCACACAGTTCACGCACATTTTGTTCTCGTTTGTCAACGTTTGATGTGACGTAGAAACGTTAGGCGTGTTTAATACCGTTGGGATCTCGTTTATGAGATTGGCTAATGTCAGGAGTCTCCAGAACCCCTGCCTGTCAATTTAGAACACATTAACACACCACGCAACCACTCCAGTCAAGTCCTTCAATGTGAAGATCCCCTTCTGCGGATTAAACCCTCGGGTGACTGGAGCAGCGATGGTGAATGTACGAAACAAGACCCTGATATATAGACCCTTGACGCGCCGAGTTGCTGGGGTAAATACCAACTTCAAATAAATATGAAATATTTCTATGTTTAAAAATAATGATTGTTGTAATTTGCAATGGCTGTTTCAAATGTAATCGGCACAGGCGGGCAGCATTGTGATTACGTTCATTATTGTCATTATAACGAGTATTGCCCAAAACACCGCGCGAGTGATACAGCAAACACCAGACGTTGATCCAAAGTTGAATTAATGATGGGCCGGCGTCGCAGACGACTGGCCAGTATTAAATCTACATTGGATCAACGTCTCGTGTCTGCTACATGGACATCGGATGCTCTATAGCTTTAAGCGTTCGGAGTGTTGAGTACGCTAGTATGCGACATGGCTATAACTATGGACTTAGACATCAGTTTTTATAGAGCAAATAATATTCTCGTGTTCTGAAGAAATTATCACCAAATTAGTTTTCATAAAAAGGGTTTTGATGCGCCACTTGTAGTGCGACTCTGCACACTGCCTTATTCATAAGAGCACTCTACTAACGTAATGATAGTTCCGGATGTAGAATATCGCTGACCTTTATGTACCCGATCCGGGAAACTGTTGTATAAATTACCACCCATAGTATATGCCCTTATGTATTTTGTCCGCTCACTCATAAAATTCAATATTGTGGGGAGCCTCTGTGACCGAGAGGTAGCGTGCTCGGCCTCAGACCGCCAGGACTCGCATTTCGAATCCTGTGTAGGCTCATATGTCACATATAACACTTTCGTGCATTTTGTCTGTTAAAATTGATTTTTTAGTTGATTCTAACTCAAAATGTCATGAAGATCAAGAGAAAAGGGATTGCATTTTTTTATAGGTCGAGAAAATGTTCAAAATGGCGAAATCCAAGATGGCCGCCAACGTATATAAAAATAAATATTTTAACGAATAATTTTGCAACTACATACGTTACAGACGTAAATAAAATGTCTATTCTTATGTTTTCATATATGAGAAAGCAAATTCTGTCATTCATTTTAAGAAAACAATATTTTAAAGTTTGTATATCAGCAAAAACAACCAGATATTGCAGTGAAACTGCGACTAACTGTTTTGGCTGATAGCTTTTTATTCTGTTTTGATTATGCTTGGCTGGTTCCCCTGTGGTGATATCTGGGCTGATGTGGAGCTCTCATCCTTGTGGTTTTTTTGTGAAACATGGAATTCAAAATGGCTGCCATGAAATCACTGAAGTTATATTTTAAGCAACAAACCATAATATTTGTATCGTGCACTACAATAAAACAAATCCTACCATCATTCGACATTATAATAATGCCTAAGTGCTACGATAAGCTTTATTTTATATATTCCCACGTACATTACACACTGGCACATAGATTCATTATACGTGTGTAGTAAACCTACGCATCACCCATAAACATAACCAACTGCTTGATAGGTTAGAATATCAACCAATCTATCAAGAGGGTGTAGCTGTTCAGGTACACTGAGGGTCCCCTTCCTGATTGGGGGGGGGGGCTTTATAATGTCATTTCAATGTCAACTTAAAGAAAATCTTAATAAATTAATTCTGCGCTTATTTATAATTCTAAATCGCATGACGTCAACTGCGCAACTAACACTTATGGAGGCCAAAATGTCAAATGATGTCATGTTACATACTAAATTAGAAGAGTGGATATTTTTTCCTATTTAGATATGTACACATATGCTTATAGGTATTAATAACTCGGTATGATATATGATATATATAGATTATTTGCAAAATGGCAACAACAAGGTTATACCATACTGTGTTTTTTCACACCCGTCCAAAAGCACTTGCACAATTTGAGGCAAAAAAGTAATTGTTTACACATTAATGAAAAGGGGTAGGCATAGGCTAAAGTAAAAAAAAATTTTTTTTGTTTCTGGTTGCAGAGTTGGCCTTTACAGTAACAGACAAAAATCATACCAAGGACAACCTAGGATCATTGCAAAGTCGCAATTCTGGCATTTAAGTCTAAACTACCCTCCGCAAAAGATATTTCATTCATTCGAGCATTCAATTCATCATTGTAGCTAGGCCTATATATCTCTTCCAATTTTGGTAGAGTTGAAACTAACATTGGTGATATTGTGATGGCAAAAGGCGGCAGTCTGGATCTTGCATTGCTGTTGTGAAATTTCTGGAATGTAAGTTAGGAGCAGGCCTAATATATCCTTGTGGGACGTATGTCTGCAAAATTTACTAAACATTTTTGTATGTTTGAAGTTTAGATGACTCAACATTTTAGTGTGTTTGAAGATAAGATGACTTTAACAGGTCTGGCCTCGAGTTACTTAGCGTTAGAGGTATTGCCCTACTACGATACATATTAATTGCGGAATAGAATTCATAATAAATAAATGTACGGTACATTATAAATTTTAATCTGAAATTAAAGAAAATTCATCGAAAATGAGAGAAAATTATTATCTAATCGTTAGTTTTTTATAGAGCTGTTATAGCTATGACCATGATTGTGTAAAGACATTATCCTTAAATTTATATTGTAAACTATATTGTGTAATTACGGATTTTGCCAATAACTTTCTGAAAATTGTAATCGACACATTCAGTTCAATGGTACCTCAATATTACACTTACAAATAATATAAGATAGATATAGAGATTCAGTTATAATGTGTAATGGCAACATATGTATGAAACGTGAATCCAAAGTACGCACAGTGGTCGAAGTGGTCAAAGCCACTTTTTAATAGTTAATCCGGAGAACCACTCTCAGAAACACACAAAAATTACATACCTTGTTTTGTATTATCTTTTTTTTCGAAATATATTCAGAGAAATGATAGTTCCGATAATATCATCACCACTATATTGAAAATTCTGACTGGTATTGTAATGTCAGAAAAATGAAGTAGGTGGATCAGGCAGATGAGATTATATATTAAAAAAAAACACTTATTATACAATTATTGCATGAATCTATGCACATATAATATGATGCTAGTAACATCAACTAAATCAAGTTACATATTTTCGGAGTGGTAAGCATAACAGTTTAATAAGTTTTGTCATATTGCATTATTTGACTGCTGGTATTAAAAAAAAATGTAACCTTCACGTAAATTGTGGCAGCATTCTCAATAAAATAATTATATAACTTCATGTTCGACATGTTTGAGGTCACGACTCGAGTAGAGGTTCAAAAATGTGATATTGACGTTTGGATCACAGACTGTTTCAACTTCTACATTATCGTTATATATTATCATTAAAATAAACTGAAGTTTACCTTGTGCCAGAAAGTAATTTTAGTAACTATTAATAACTATTTCCTTGCAGTGAAGATAATGTTTATGTAATATTTTAAAAATGGAAATAATTGAATAATATTTCAGAAGGGGGGGGGGGGGTGAAAATAAATGGGTAGATAAGTGAACAAACGACTGGGGTATTCCGACACTTTTTTGCACATATAAATTATGTATCAACTGGACCAGGATAACTTCCCGTGTAGGTCCATACATGGTGTATTAGAGCAGTACCGACTTCTGTATTATCAAGAGGTGACAGTTTTTGTACATATAAGGGTTTGAAAATCACATGTAGGCCCTACTGCATATTCAAGGATCAATAAGATAACCCAGCTGTATCATGTGTTTATTCAAAAGCTGCTTTGTGTCTCGAACATTACGCCTAGATGAGTGTGCTTTGCAAAAATAGTATATGCCCATATGTATTTTCGTGCAATATGTTTGTTAAAAGTGATTTGTGTATTCCCTTTTAGAACATAATAGTGATGAGAAAAAAAAGAGATTCATTTTTTTTAACTTGGTTAATCTATGAAAATTGATTAAATCCAATATGGCCGTCATATTATATATTTCACCATAACTTTTGAAATAATGAACACAAAAACGAGTATAATATATCGATTTGTATAGTTTTTAAGGCGAGAAAACTTATAACACTATTATAAATAAACAGTTTAAATTCAATTTTTCTCGATTTTAACCAACATAATTTAAAAACATAGCATAAGTGTCCTAGAGGTTGTGTGCTAGGCCCTGAACGATATTTAGGATACTGTGTGGATGGCAGTGCCATCTGATACATCTCACCATGGTCAAGAGGTTATTCTCCTATTGGGTGGGGCACTAGGTAAAACTTAATGTTCGGTGTGCAGACAGGATAGTCAAACTCTTAGTCTTGAATATACCTTAGTGGCTTACAATCTGCCACTGTCTAAAAAAATCCTGCTTTTTGCACAACACACTCATCTAGGCGTAATGTTCGAGACACAAAGCAGCCTTTAAATATGCACATGGTGCAGCTGGGTTATTTTATTGACCCTTGAATATGAAGTACATGTGATTTTCATACACTTAGATATAAACAAAATGTCACCCCTTGAAAATACAGAAATCGGTACAGCACTGATGCACCATGTTCACGTGAAGTTATTCTGGTCCAGTTTAGTTATAATTTATATGTCCAAAAAAGTGTCCAAATATCCAAGTCATTCGTTCACTTATTTGCCTATTTATTTTCACCCTCTGCCCTCTATTATATATTATATTATCAACATTTTTTTGAAATATTATTTAATTGATTACTTTTTTAAAATATTACATAACATTATCTTCAATGCAAGGAAATATCAAAGACAGTTACTAAAATTACATTCTGGCACAAAGTAAACTTCAATTTGCAAAATAAATTTGTTTTTTTAATGATAATATATAACGATGGTGTAGAAATGTATACAATCTGTGATTCAAACGTCATTATCAATTTTTTGAACCTCCACTTGAGTCGTGACCTCAAACATGTCGAACATGAAGTTATATAATTATATTATCAAGAATGTTGCCCCAAAAAAAAATATGACCAATCCACTCACAAGACATGTAACGTGATTTACTTTATGTTACTTGCACCATTTATATGTGCACAGATTCATGCAATGATTATATAATAAGTGATTTATAATTATATTCTCATCTGCCTGATTCACCTATTTCATTTTTCTGATATAACATGTATAACAATGCCAGTCAGAATTTTTAATACATTGCTGATTACATTATCGGAACTATCTGTGCTCTAAACATATATCGAAAAATAATATAATTAAAAACAAAGTATTTTTAGAGTGTTTCTCGGGCTCAACTTTTCAAATCAGTCTTTGTCTCTGTACGTGTTTTGGTTTCACGTTTCACACATGTTGTAAACTATTGACCTGTGGTAACAGTAATAATAGTTTCAGAAGGCAGTTGAATTAATTGAGTTGAGCAGTGTGTTATATTAGCTGAATGCATAACGGAAAACAATTATTATTTACCATTGTATTTATGTATGAAGTTGGGCCAACGTTGGGTCAGCAATGCCAGAGTTGTGCGCATTGGGCCGGCGTTGTGCCAGCGTTGCCACTAGGACAGGCGCGAACATGCCTCATTATATCATTGATAGTGAAGATGTTCTGCCAAACAGACATTTGTGGATCCAGGGCACGGTTGGAAGGCCATGAACAAGGTCTACAACGTGACGTCGGAAGCTACAGGTCTGCCCACTAATAATACAGATATTATGTAATCCTTATTATATCATAAAGTAGCTAGGTGTGAGTAGTAATTATATTCAAATAAAAGGGTCGATAGTGGTCATGCAAACGTATCTCTGAGACCCCACCTTTAGAGGTAAAATGGTGGCAGAGATGATTGTGAGCAGCTAGACCAAGGAATGTTGTTTTGGGGTTGGCCCACTGTCTGCGACGTCGGACCAACATTAGTCTAGCATTGGATCAAAGTTCCATGTTAGCTGAGTTACTTGTGTGAACACGGCTAGAGGATGGCACAGTTATTCTATGTTATACTCGAGAAGTCTGCCAGTGCGCAGGCGCAGAATTTATAACATAGAGAAAGCCAGAGACAAAGAGCAAGAGAGCTCTGGGAGAGATGCGCGAACCACCATAGAGTAAGGACTGACTATTGTCTGTAAGCATGTTATGACCATGATGTAATTACATTAATAAAGAGGTGAGAAGATGATCCTGACATGAGACCCAGCACAAGTGTTTGTTGTCAACAAGCCCGTTATAAAATCCAACGATGTTGGTGAATCTGGAATGCGTTAGATTGTTAAATCCGTGGACTTTTAATTGGACTTGCAGTCCAAAGTATTTTTCATTGGCTTGGTTGCCAAGGATTTTTCATTGGCGAGCAGTTGCTTCAGGATAAGTACCTCAGGAGGAGTGTCATCACCTCAGGAGGAGTGTCATCACCTCATGAGGTACGTAAAATGAATAAGTTGGAACCTCAGCTTTTCATTAGCTAACCAACATGATTATTATTGCCTCGTGAGGATGACAAGCAACTCAGGAGGCACGAAAAATGTACGTGGTATAACATAGCTCAGGCTGGAACCTGGCCAGTTTCAACATTCTACAGCTGGCTGGGCTAGTTTCGGGCAGCGCTTGGGAGGACGAAATGAAGGAAGAAAGAACAAACGAAAAGAAAGAACCAATAAAGTAACGGATTACAGACTTTGATGGCAACCTCTCTGCTGCCACCTTCGAATGAAGGGAATGCGTCTCTCCCAGTTGATCTTGCTACGGATCGGCTGCGATTCCTTCAATATGATTTGGCAAGTCAGTCAGATAAACTGTCAGCAGTAAAAGTCGTAGGAGTAAGCATGCATGGACTTACATGTCAGCGAATGTCGCGCATGTCAGTGAACGTCAACGTGGTGAGCATGGTTCGAGTATTGGACTCTGGTATACTCGTAACAGTATAATTTAGCCTTCGACTTGTGAATTTCGGACATAGCTAGAGATCGCCTCAGACGTAGATACATGTACTTGGCCAGAGGCAGCATTGGCCCATAGTGGTACCCATGTCTGAAGCGAGGGAGGTGAACAATGATTTGATAACACTGCAGCGAGTGCCACATGTAATTCCTGAAAGTAGGCAGGCAGAACGCCGGAAACAAAGCAGCAGGATGAGTCAGCGTCAAGCAGATAAGACAGAACTGACGATTCACACTTCAGGCTGATTAGAGATAACATTTTGGCAGCTGTCCCAACTTTGCCAAAACCAAAACCCCAAATGATGACCTGCCGCTGATGAGTCACCGGACATCGTACCTGCTACCGTCAGCTGGACCCACCATTGCCGGCTGAGAGGAACCCCAGGAGGTGAATCATAGGGAGCTGAGGACCCCACTCCTTTGATTTCGCCCACCGAGTAATTAGCATGATTAATCACACAAGGACTAATCACGACTCAGACCATCGGGATTGGCTGAAGAAGGCGGAACGCCCAGGAATCTCTGCTAAGCCATTGGATAAACGAGTGCGTGAACGCCCCTCACGTGATTGTGCTACGCATCCTCCTGTGCTTTGTCGTGTTTGTGTTCAAAACGCCTTTTAGTGACCACACCCATGTGGCAGTTGTGTTAGACACCCCCCCCCCCCCTCCTCCATCCGGAAAGTGAATGGTGCGATATACAATGATGACGTTGTAGCAGACACTCACAAAAGAGGTATCAGTAATAATGTTATACAACTTGAGTGACAATTTTGTAAAATTTGACTGACAATTTTGTACCAATTAAGATATAATTCTATAAAAATTGAGTGAAAATTGGGTGACAATTTTATCAAAATTGAGTTTATCAAAATGGGGTCAAAATTAAGTTTGTTGACACTGTTACCTAAAGACATTGAAAGACAATTCCTAGATACGTAGCATTGATAGTTTCATGACAATTGAATGAAAATTGAGTGAGATGTGCTTAGCAGTTTAAGTGAACTGTTTGGCACGTATATTTAAATACGATTTTAAATCACTTAACCAATAGTAAGTTACTTGAAATAATTCATCTATTGAGAACTGTAGTTGAGAAGAATTCAAGAGACTGTTCCAGACCAAACTACTGTGGTGAATTTAATGTACTGTTACATACAGCTGTCGTGGCTAATCTATTGAATTGTTGCAGATAAATTGAGTAAAATTATTTTTAAAATGTTCACCTCACCAGTAAGCCAGAGACGTGTATTAGTTGGTAAAACTAGTTATTCTATGTCTATGATTAGAATAGAATTTGGGTAGCTTGTGGTGTTTGATCCACAAGGCAGTACGGGCGCCACACGGGAGGCGACCCCAGACCTGAGGGGTACGGGTCAGGGTCGTGATCCTGTAATGTGCTGAGAACGTACATAGTGCATCAGTGCATCGGAGGACGTGAGCTATGGACAGTGCTCATGGGGAGATACCGGTTCTCTGCCAACGTGCTAGTTCTCCGCCCATGAGCTGTCTCGGTCACGATCCTTAGGTGCTGCACTGGTACCTGCAGGTGGTACAACGGGGATGTTGTACCGGAGATGGATCGGTATGTATAGTGCATAAATGCACCCAGAAGGTGGCGCATAGACATGGTTCATGGAGAGATACGCGCGTTCTCTGCTCCTGGACTGTCTCGGTCACGATTCTTGGGTGCTGCACTGAAACCTGCAGGTGGTACAACGGGGATGTTGTACCGGAGGCTTACGGGTACCACAGCGCGCCGATAGGCCAGGCGTGGCATGGTAGTCGAGGCGTCAGGCCGACGCCATGGTTTGTACGGGATAAGGTTTCTGTAAGGAGCCAGTACAAGCTGAGATAAGCCAGGGATAGCGCTGGTAAGCGCATGGCAAGAGAGCCATTGGTACCGCTGGTCAGAAGCCGTGAACGGCGCTGACGAGCACATGCATGGACGCGTGTCGGACAGGCTGAGCTATTATTATAAGCACGACGCCGCCGCTACGCAATTGCCATGCACACACTTATACATGGCGTGTCCATGTATATATATTTTGTTTGATATACTGTGCTAAAAATTTTAATGTGGATTGCTGTGTGGTTTTAGTTAGATAATGACGGACGTGTGCCGTCAGTGTGATGTGCTGAGACAGCAGCACATATCTCGTCAACGAACTGGTTGACGAACTGATTGTTATTTTGACTTATGACACTGATTACACCATTACGACTGTCCTGACAGACGGATAAGACATACCACATAACCAGCGAAGTATGCACAATTAGAGGTGTCCAAAACCCAAATTATACTTTACCTGTTTGATTATCTGTGGTCAAAATTAAACCTTTACAACTGAAATTATGCGGTGGACTATATATGATAATGACTTCTATAGCGCCAGTTTCTCTTAATAATATTCAGACTTAGTCGCGCTTGTACAGTTGGAAGCCATATTAATTTATAAGTCTAATTGGACGGAATTGCCTAAAACTCTCGTTTTACAAATTTCTCAAATATGAGAGACACCATGGTCCACCTGCACGGTGTAGGGCGCCCCCACCGTGGTGGCTATGGTGTTTCTTAGCGCGAATTAGCTGGTATCTTGGTATGGAGGTCATAGAATTTACCGGTTACAGACACTCTGTATGAGTGAGTATTTCCTAGGGAGAAGCGTGGTCAATGAGAGTGTGACCTGTATAGAGGTGTAACCTGTCAACTATATACCTATGGACACTAATCAATGTACGTGTGAACTCTTCTTAATATGTGTGTGACGTATAATCAATATATGTGTGAAATGTAGTAACTAGATGTGTGGCCTATTATATCTACTGTCGGGTTAATCACACGGAACAACCTTCTTTGATATGAGTTAAAATGGGATTTGAACTTTAAGGGAGGGGCGTGTGTAAACTATTGACCTGTGGTAACAGTAATAATAGTTTCAGAAGGCAGTTGAATTAATTGAGTTGAGCAGTGTGTTATATTAGCTGAATGCATAACGGAAAACAATTATTATTTACCATTGTATTTATGTATGAAGTTGGGCCAACGTTGGGTCAGCAATGCCAGAGTTGTGCGCATTGGGCCGGCGTTGTGCCAGCGTTGCCACTAGGACAGGCGCGAACATGCCTCATTATATCATTGATAGTGAAGATGTTCTGCCAAACAGACATTTGTGGATCCAGGGCACGGTTGGAAGGCCATGAACAAGGTCTACAACGTGACGTCGGAAGCTACAGGTCTGCCCACTAATAATACAGATATTATGTAATCCTTATTATATCATAAAGTAGCTAGGTGTGAGTAGTAATTATATTCAAATAAAAGGGTCGATAGTGGTCATGCAAACGTATCTCTGAGACCCCACCTTTAGAGGTAAAATGGTGGCAGAGATGATTGTGAGCAGCTAGACCAAGGAATGTTGTTTTGGGGTTGGCCCACTGTCTGCGACGTCGGACCAACATTAGTCTAGCATTGGATCAAAGTTCCATGTTAGCTGAGTTACTTGTGTGAACACGGCTAGAGGATGGCACAGTTATTCTATGTTATACTCGAGAAGTCTGCCAGTGCGCAGGCGCAGAATTTATAACATAGAGAAAGCCAGAGACAAAGAGCAAGAGAGCTCTGGGAGAGATGCGCGAACCACCATAGAGTAAGGACTGACTATTGTCTGTAAGCATGTTATGACCATGATGTAATTACATTAATAAAGAGGTGAGAAGATGATCCTGACATGAGACCCAGCACAAGTGTTTGTTGTCAACAAGCCCGTTATAAAATCCAACGATGTTGGTGAATCTGGAATGCGTTAGATTGTTAAATCCGTGGACTTTTAATTGGACTTGCAGTCCAAAGTATTTTTCATTGGCTTGGTTGCCAAGGATTTTTCAATGTGTTGCCATTACATATTATAACTACATCTCTAAATATATTTAGTATATTATTTGTTAGTGTAATATTGAGGTATCATTGGATTAAATATATCGATATAACAGTTTTCATAAAGTTATTGACATAACGTATATCACATACCGACTTAGTAATTATATGATACAATATAAATTTAAGGATAATGACTTTACACAATCATGGTCATAGCTATAACAGCTATTAAAAAACTAACGATCAGATAATATTTTTCGTTCATTTCAGATTACATTTCTTTCATTTTAGAATAACTTATTGAAATGATATAATGTACCGTACATCTATTTATTATGAATAATATTCTGCAAAAAAATAATATAATTTATCGTAGTAGGGCAATAACTCTAACGCTAAGTAACTCGTTAGTAAGGTGGCCCTGCTACAGTGCTTTGAGAATCTCTTCTGTGATTGCTGCGTTCTGATAAGGCATCAAAATTTGGTGTACCGTGAGCCACACCTGACCCTGAAACTATGTCAAGCTTGAGGTTACTTTGCACCTATAAGAGACAAGTTCATATAACTGTGTCTCCCCTATACTGGGCAATATGGTTGACAATATATGCCTAGTATTATTATGACCAGTACATGTAATCAACCTGTGTTGTACTATATAGCTGGTCAGTCCTATACAATTCGGCCAAGCATAGATTTGCTTTTGTGTACGACCAAGGTACCAGCAGTATTCGCTCAGTGATTGGAACAACCACTATTTGTTTGATGTTGGGACATCATCTCAGATTGTGGATTAACATAAACCCAGCGCTGGGTCATCGTCAGCACGATACACCGACCTAATATTGGTTTAACGTTGGTCCATTGTTTGCGATATAGGCCAAACATTGGGAAAACATTGGGCCGATGTAGGCTTATCGTGTTTAAGCTGTGGGATTGACAAAGGTGGATTGATGTATGTCAATCGTCTACGACGCTGGCCCAACATACAATCAACTTTGACCATCTATTTAGAATGTATTTTCTGTCTGATATAATACAACAATATTAGGATGTCAATACACATGATACATATACAGATGTAAGCCTATATCTCACCAGACAATATTAAAAGGATCACATAATGTCAGGCTTAAATATCCACAGGATGTCAGGCCAAGTTGGACACGAAATATGGCATTTTAGATGTAATGATGTAGTCAAACCCCTCCCTGGTCCACCTCACCCTCTCTTAAACATATTAAAAGAAGCTGTTAATTTCCTGAAAATAGTCACCTGCCTCGCTATGTGTATTCATTGGCCTGACCATGTGGTTTAGAATGTCAAGGACACCATATTTGTTAAGTATTGCCTTATTGGCCAGATACAAAATCAGGTCAAATTCATGAATATTTCTACAGAACACATTTCTCAGTGCAATCAATCAGAGCCACCTGCTGACGCTAGTGGAAGGATGGTGGATCTGATGAATGAGAATGGGATACATTAGGCCTGCTCCTAACTTATATCCCAGGAATTTCACAACAGCAATGCAAGATCAAGATGGTACTTCCGCCTTTTGCCATCACCATATGACCAATGTTAGTTTCAACTCTACCAAATTGGCCTAGCTACAATAATGAATTGAATGCAACAAATGAATAAAATATCTTTTGTGGAGGGTAGTTTAATAAGAGAAGACAACACATTGCCTATTCTGTGTTTAGGTTTATTCCGACATGTTTTGCTTATAGCTTCATCAGGGTATATGACATAGGCACACACAACAACTTGGTTTTGTTAAGCCTAATGCGTTATGACATCACAATTGTTGCTAGGTTACCAATTTAAGGTGAGTTTGAACAATGGAATAAATTTCTTATGTGACGTTATACATGTAATAGAGGTAGTCAAGTAAAATATTTAGTCTAAACGAATCAACATGATTATTATTTGAAAAATGTGTGGATGTTTTAAATGTTTATGTTTAATCGAATAATAAATGATTGTCATTTTATTGGTCCCAGGTATGCGAACGAGTATGCTGAGTTACAGTGTTGGTGTTGATGAAATACAAATATATGAACAATCTATAGAGGCTCTCCATGTTGTTTGAATGTTGTGTTTATAGAGGCAATTTACGTTGTAGGTGGCGGGTGTCTGCTCCGCACGCAGCTGTGCGGCAACGCACATCCGTAATGGGTCCGCGCCGTCGCCCCGCCACATGCCGGCCAGACACCCCGACCACTGGCAGGGCACATCAGTTTATATTGTTTTATTCTTTGGGTTTAATAAAACATTTTTATTTTATATTCTTCATTTCTTTATTCTTCCACATTATATTTCTTTATTTTAATACAAAAACACAGAAGCATACGGAGTGGGTTGTCAGTGTCTGACTAGGTGACTTGCGGATTATATCAGCGTGTACGGAGGGCAAGTCCGCGGAACAGGGGGACGGGCAAAGTGTTTTATCCGCCCCCCCCCCCCGCTCCGCAGGCAGGCCCTCCGCACACACTTGTTTACGCAGAGGTCGTAATGTGAGTGTAAAATGTGAAAAACAAAACAATATCATATTTAATCTAAAAACAATAAAGAAACGCCCGATAACGAGATCACAAGGGCTTTACTTTGTGGACGGGGGTGATCAGGCAGGGGACGCACGCGCGGGTTGCAGAGATGCGGAGGAGGGTGAGTCCTCCGCACCCGTGCAAGCCGCGCCAGCGGTCCCTGCCGTCATGAGTATAAGGCACAGCTTCAAGCTTATTGTTCATCTCTTTGACAGTGTTGCAGTCCATGTGATAACGTATGGGTTTGTGTTGCGGAATGATCACAGTTTTAAAGTTCTTTAAAATTATCTGCAGCCATGTGTGCGGTGTGGACGGGAGGTATATAGTTTTATTAAAAAGTCAAACGGGGAGGATGGGGAAAAATTCGTTAGAGGATTGCCTTTCTTTCGGATTGACTTCTCAGCTAGTCCTGGCAGTTGTGGGCATACAGGATCTCTTCCTCCGGTGCTGCGTGTGCGGCATGTACGGGGGGCGAAACGTGCATGGCTTCGTCCGGGTGGACATCAAGGGTTCCGTAACCTGCACCAGGCATCCCTACATGGCCCGTATCAAAGCTCGTTGACGTGGATGTCTGGTACGGGTCGAGTCTTAGGTTGATGTCCACCGGGTCCTTGCTTGGTATATGTTCGGCCATTAATTTATTCAGGTCCCTGATGGTCGTCGTATCCATTTGCCTGTCGCGTTGCGTAGGACCATCTTAGTGCTATCCCTCGAGTATGTAATTTCTACACTGAATGGGTCGTCTTCTCTTTATACTCTTCAAGTGATATTTTCTTCTTCTCTATTGCTGTTTGGGTAACTGCATCGGATGTCACATGCGGCGCCAGTTCCAATGGAGCTTTTCCTGCTGCTATCTGAGTGTCTGTGGCGTTCTCGTCTGGCTGAGTGTGGTGCCGGTGTGTCATGCTGCGCCGGCTGCTGTCTTTCATTGGTTCTAGGGGGGTCCAGCGAGAGTTGCCTCTCCTCGTGCGGGATGTTCGGCGGGTGGTGGGCAGTTGTTTCTTCTGCTCTGCTTATTGCTCCTTCATTTTGTAGCTCCGCAAGATCAGTGTGCGGAGTTTTCAAGAGCGGAATTTTGTATAGTGCCCTCCGCCGTGTCTCCTCATCTTCATTAGTTGATGTTCCCGCACTTGTATCTTTGTTTGCTGAATCCCTCGGTTTGGGCAGTTTGACTATTAATCTCTTGCGAGCCGGGTCCGGTTGGCTTACGGCTGTTCGCTTTTCTCCCCCGTCAGATTGCCATTTACTCGGGGTGTGATGCGCTTTATATGTGTGTCTCTCCAAATCGCGCTGGCGGTTGCTGGCATACTCGCACATGTCACAGTAAACGAGTTGAGAAGTCCCTTCCCCGTGTACCTCTTATGCATGTCTCTTCATGTTGCACTTTTTTAATACTCTTCACACTCTTCACATTGATAGGTCGCCATGGTTCTGGCGTGTGGCACCAGCCAATCACAGTCCTCGTGGCGTAGCGGGGTGGTTAGTGGCAGGGTGGGTATCGGGGGTGTATATGGTATGATCTGTTATCCCCTGGTGTACATACGTGGTGTGTATGCGTTTCATCTCATGATGTAAGATCTATTTATAGAATTTTGTAGTCTATGTTGGCTCTGCAGTTTGCGGAGTGTTGGAAGTGTCTGAATGAGTTTTTGGCTGTGATTGATAGTTGGTAATGACTATCACTGTGTTTGTTCATGCCCCATTGCGGATTTTCAGAGTTTAGAATTTCTATCCATGATTTCTCTTTCACAAGGCGTTTGAATGTGTCTGTCTCAAAATCCAAAATTTTAAAAGGCCAATTTCCTCCGCATTCGCCATTAAAGTGTATTGATACGGAGCTCACTGTATTTCTGTTCCGAATGTCTCCAATGTGTTGTTACAGTCTTACACGTAGTCTGTTTCTGGTTTGTCCCACGTATATTTTATCGCATATTCCGCATTCGATAGCATATATCAATCCAGACGATCTGCATGTTCCTTATCTTGTGTAATAATTTGTGCCATTACTTGTGATGTCCATGCGGAGATGGTCCATACATAACTTGCATTCCGTATGCGGTGTATGTATGGCTTTTTTGAAAAGTCCTGATTGTAGGGAGTTAATCATCGATTCTATCTCGTAGATTATCGTTTCTGGCATTCGTTCTATGTGGTCCTTGAAGTTGTATTGGCACTTGGAGCAGCGTATAGTTATTCTATGTTTGCACCATACTGGGTAGATAGTAGTGTTTAGACAGTCCCGTTCATGTGGATGGGTTTTTAGTTTTAAGGTTCCATTCCTGTATTTGCGTATGAGATCATGTGGACTTATCAGTTCATTATACAATTCTGGTTCCTTGCATATGTGGCAATATATTGCGTATTTATTATGTATTTGCTTGCAATTTTGTACCGATCTATATCCCATTTTTGTTTCTGGCGACTTGCTTAGGATCGCTCTGCCATTGGACAGTGGGTGGCAATTTACACAGTAGTTGCGATCTATATCGATTTCCGCATCACGTATATTCAGGTTGTGTTCCGTTTGGTCAATAGGTTCTTTCGATTCAATACATGCTTTGACAAGAATGTCTCTCAGATTTTTGTCTTTTTTAAGCGAGATTATTATAGTCCGGCAGCCAAGTCACTTATTTTGCTCTAACCTGGACTTGGAGTATATAGTTTTTTTCTTTGCAGAATATTGTTGTCAAGACCTCCTACTTAAAGAATTCAGAGGGTGTGGAGGTGTCACCCTTGGGCAATTTTAGTTATTCACGTTTTTCAAAATGGCCGCCAATAGCCACAGTGGAAACGTGACTTTTTTACTAAATATGTATAATACCACTTTTCCAACTAATTTAAACACAAGAAACTCATTTCCGGCATTATTTTGTTATTCAGAAGCTTAATACGGGCATAAATCCAAGATGGCCGCCACCGCTATACTAGCAATTCACATGTTGTATCATGAGAAGCATATGTTTAGGTACAGGTACCTGTATACAACTTTCTGAGCCTACTTACTGACTTTACAAAGGCTATCACATTTTGAAGGCATATCACTAGACTCTAATCTAGGCCTATATTATAGCATACATGATACAATAGTCCCAATACAATTGTTTTCTCCCAAATATTGGTCAAGTTTTAAGTTCATCAGTTCCCTGCTATCAAGACATTAACAATTTTTTTAAACTGGTTTGCATGTCTGATCTGATGCAGCTGTTGGCAGATATTACCAACAAGAGCAGAACTTCAAAACTTTGGGTAGATTTCCTAATAAAACCAGTTATGATCATGATGATATATGTACGTGATGAACGGGAATCAGATTGACCTTCACATACAGCTGCAGTTGAGCAGATGTTACCATACATTTTTGCACCAAGTCATCTGGACTATGCACGTTATGGTTTATATTATCTGAGAAAAAATATGCAGGCTATGCCATTAGTATCTGGAAACAATTCATGAAAGGCGAACACACAATGCACCATAATCCATGAAGTTCTAATGGTGTCTCGAATGACATGTTCATCGAGTCAAATTATATGAGGTACGGGCATGGTCCTGGGGGAGTGTTTAAAGCCAGGTACGTATAGAAATAGTCGCTAAGCCTATATCTTTGCGCAAAACCGGAACATGGTCTCCAGAATATGGACGACAATGTAACAATTCAGATTCTAATAAGCATAAAGAAGAGTTTTCAACAATAATGTTAGATAAGTCTAAAGGCCGTTATGCTTTAGGAAAAAATTATGCAATTATGTTTCGATCCATCACATCCCACATCACAATTAATATAATATCATTACATGATTTAAGCTTGGATAGAGCTGTGAAAATTGGCATAACATTCATGCAGACATTTAAAGCTAATTGGCATGAAGGTTTTCTCGATCCAATCACCAAGCAGATTATAACATTTGCTTGAGTTGGAAAACCTTTGAAACTCGGTACTGAAACGGTGTATTACTCTGCAGTAATTTATGGGCGGGCTCCTGGGATCAAGTCCCAGAAGTATCAAAATTGATGATATATTGGTACACGAACTGCCTCTATTAACAACTGCTATGTTTGATTTTCCTTTTACAATATTCTTTAGTTAGACATGGTGTCGTAGACCTGTGAATGCACTAGCGTGGTGGTCGATGGTTCAGTAGTGATGTGGGCAATAGCTATAGGAACTGTCAATGACTTCACTACAGAAGTTGTAAGTCATTTCTTTCTACTAAACTCATTTCCGTCAATATGTATCTAGTATTGATAGATGTAAAGACTTCAGCTTAAAAGGAAACACAATATTAGACAGTCCACAATTAACTGGCCAGCAATGCACTTCTTCCTGCTCAAAATCTGGTTCTCATGGTTATTGAGATTTAAAAACAACTAATCAAAGCCATTATCAAAGACATTATCAAAGACATTGAAGATGATAAAGTGTTCCATAGCCTGTACACATCGACACATCAACTTGTAATCACTGGTGATGATAACAGAAAGTAGCCATTATGCTATAATACTTAGACCACATTTAAGCACCTCGCACAAAGAATCAGAATTGTTTTATCAGGCACTTGCTGTCGAAAGGGAGGTTGGTCACAGGGTTGTCTCAGATGACATGGGTGTTTTTATTTTGCTTCTTCACCATTTTATGTAAAAGAGAAATTCTCAACTGAGATGTTTCTGGAATCTCCGATTGGGATCGCAACATCATAGGTATAAAAGTTGAGAAGTACAAGCAGATCATACTTGATAATTAATTTGGTCGGCATGCCATATCAGTCTATGATACATGTCCAGCTGCATGTTGCTATGGCAACTGCAGTGAAGATACTTACCTTTGCATAGGTGACCATGCAAACGCGTTAAATCACAGATATTATTTTACAAACAACTGCATTTATGACAGCATGTTATGGTCAGCCACAATACTCTACCATGAGTGAAGGGAGGCGGACGCAGTGGGCTGACAGGCAAGCATCTGACCACTGCCCCATAACTGTGTTCATTGGTTCCAACAACGGATGTTTTCACAGAAAAACGTTAAAACAGCACATTTACAGCTAAATCTATGAAATGTGCTCTGAAATTATCTCCTAATTTTGACCCAACTGACTTTTTCAGATGTTTGATTTTGGGGTACCATAGGACAAAAATGGTTAGCTTAGCATTACTTTTGTCCAGAACAAAATGGCCGCTTTGTCATCAAAATAGATTATTTTCATGATATATTGTGGTAGACACATAGCACATTGTTTTTTTTGTCCTATGGTACCCCATAGTCAAATTTCTGACAATTTGACTTAGCCTTGGTTTTGTTCTGACCCCTTCAATTATTGTTATCAATTATTGTCCCACCAAATGTAGATTTAATTCCCCGTGCAGTGCAATAGGTTATACCATGTTCATGTAGCACCGACCTACCCCGCAGAAGTAAAATCTGTTTCTGCAAAAGTGATAATTATTTATTCGCAATTTTCTGTGTCCTCAATTGCGATACACTATATTTATAGAATAAACATATAAACACAATATTATATATTGCCATAATGTTTCCACATCAACGTTTAATATTAGGCCTAAATATGTTAGCATTATATTTGCTCCAGTTTGATCCTATATATTGCTATATATTGCTGCAAGCTGTCATTTTGTGTGTCTCCATCAGGATACTGGGATGATCGTATGGTAGTACTTCTGGCTCCCACCTGTGAAGGGCCATTGGGATCTGTTCTGTATATTTCATGCACTAGTCTAAAGCGATTATTCAAGGGACGCTGTGCAGCCTCCACGTTTTTGGCTATAATTTTCGGGTGGAATGACAGCGGTG
Source organism: Flabesymbios commensalis (assembly GCA_964017125.1). Classification (NCBI taxonomy): domain Eukaryota; kingdom Metazoa; phylum Annelida; class Polychaeta; order Terebellida; family Flabelligeridae; genus Flabesymbios; species Flabesymbios commensalis. Next base: position 89,326,685 of record OZ024904.1, on the reverse strand, counting down.
CACATGTACCTTGGTTCCTCCACTCAACAATGCACCTCCCGCATCAACGCAGGCACTGGTGTTGGCCGTGGTAAGGCTTTAAGCTATCGGTAAGTGTTTGACATAAGGTATATCACATGGGATGAATGGAGCTACTCTCAGTTATCACTAATCTGGAGACTCTCAGACCCGAGGATAGCGGAGCTGTGTTTTGTGTAGCAAAACCCAAGTCTCCCACCGCCTGAGCATATCTTGGGTTAAATCCCTTAAACATGCCCATAAGCCCTTATCAGGCGAGTGAAAGAAACCACTCTGGTTAACCCACCATGCCCTATCACCCCACCCTCACATCATCATATGTGCATCATTCATCTCCTCAATGGGCTGTACTGTTTTTTAGTGTATTACAGTGTCAATTAATTCACACTTAAATGTCACTTAAAATTAGTGCCGAAAAGTGACGTTAAGCATGATTCTAATGTCTCCATCATCCTGAGGCTGGATACATTAAGTCAAGTCAAGTTTTCCATCTGTCTGTCTGTCTGTACGGCCATCCCCAAATCCGCCTGTCGGTTCATGCAAATTACGCTCTGCAGCTGAGGCACAATCGTCGGCACATCTTTTAGTTTTTCAAGTAAACTTATGAATCTTGGTGATTTTATTGCACGTATAAGCCTACAATTTAAGATGTTCATGACAACTGAGTTCAGAACAGTCATTATAGTTTAGTGGTAACTATATTTTTTATAGCCCTACCTGTGTTGTTCATAACTTAGATAATAAGTCTATAATGGTGGATACATGAACATTTGCCTGTAGGCCTATGTCGTTGCTGCAGTAAATATTTTTATACGAATATTATTACTGTTATTACGTTTTTGCTTTGATCGTGCTTTCATAATTCTTGATATAAATGATCTCGCTGAACACACGTAGAAAATAAATCCACAGAGAACGTTTGGCCAGCAATGTAGTTTCACATTTGTGTCTGTTCAGAAATGTACTTTAGTGGTTTAGTAAATTAGTCGTGGCGGCCATCTTGGATTTATGCACGACAGGAATTTCTAAATTAAAAAATAATGCCAGAAATGAATTTCTCATGGTAAATTTAGTTAGAAAAGTGGTATTATACATATTTCTAGGCCACAAAGTGAAAAAGTTATATTTCCACAGTGTTTGAAAAACGTGAATAACTAAAATTGCCCAAGGGTTGTCACCTCCACACCCTCCGAAATCTTCAAACAGGTGGTCTGGGCAGCAGTATTCTGTAAATAAAAAAACTATATACTCCAAGTCCAGGTATACTGCCATGGCTACCGGACTATTATCTCTACATTTAGATGAGAAGTGTGTTTTTCTATTGTTTTCTTAATATTTTGTGCGCCTGGATGGTAGGTTACGACACAGAAGATCTTTTTCTTGTCTGTTTCTTTGTTATTAGTTGAATTGGGTTTTATAGTCAGTAGGTTGTTCCTATTCAATTTTTTTACGGTTTCAATCGTTTCGTCAATCGGTGATGCGGAATATCCTCGTTTGATCATTGCTGTGCGGAGTTTATCCGCATGTGTGAGGTATGTGTCCGTTGAAACGCAGATGCGGCGTAAGCGTAGGCATTGGCTGTAGGCTATGCTCATCTTTTGGTGCAATGGGTGGCAGCTATCCATGCGCACATATAGGCGCTTGTCCGTTGGTTTAATATAAGGTGCGCTTATTATTTCTTCTTCCGTGATAGTTAGGGTGGTATCCAGGAAATGTGCCCCCATTCCGTTTAGGGTCTCCATTGTAAATTGTATTTCTGGGATTATGTCGTTTTATAACTTTTATGGCTAAATGCCAGAATTGCATAATAATTGTTTTATGTACGATGAGCTATTATTGGACTTTGCAATGACCTTAGGTTGCCCTTATGATATTTGTTTGTTACTGTAAAGGCCAACCCTGCAACCCGAACCAATAGAAATCTTTATTTTCGTTAGCATAGGCCTACTCATTTCCATTAATTTTCGAAACATTACTTTTTGCATGCAAGTGCTTGAGGACAAGTGGGAAAAAAACCAGTATGGTATTATCTTGTTGTTGACATTTTGCAAATAATTTTTATATGGCACCGATTTATTAATACCTATACACACCTGTCGATCTGTGTGAATATCTAAATATAAAAACTAGTTCGGTTATTTTTCCACTATTCTAATTTGGTATGTAACATGACATAATTTAACATTTTGGCCTCCAGATGTGTTAGTTGCGCAGTTGTCGTTTTGCAATTTAGAATTATGGGCAGAATATACCAGACTGGAATTAATTTATTAAGATTTGATTTGACATTGCAATGACATTATAAAGCCCCTATCGGGAAGGGGACCCTCAGTGTATTTGAACAATTACACCCTCTTGATCAATTGGATTATATTCTAATCATGCAGTTGGTTATGTTTATGGGTGATGCGTACGTAGTCTTACTACACACGTATAATGAATAGATGTGCCGGTACGTAATTTACTTGGGAATATATATAATAAAGCTCATCGTCGCATTTTAGGCATTATAATGACGTCAAATGATGGTAGGATTTGTTTTATTGTAGTTCCTGATAAAAAAAATATTATGGTTTGTTGCTCAAAATATACCTTCAGTGATTTCATGGCAGCCATTTTAAGTTTCATGTTTTACAAAACAAGCCACAATGATGAGAGCTCCACATCCGCCCAGATATCACCATAGGGGAACCAGCCAAGCATAATCAAAACACAAAAAAACAATCAGCTAAAATAATGGTAGTCCTGTTGTTTTTGTTTATATTTGCATAAATATAGACTTTACAATCTATTTTTCTAAAAACAAGTGAAAGAATTGGCGTTCTCATATCTGAAAACATAAGAATAGTCATGTTATTTATGTCTCTAGCGTATGTAGCTGCATATTATTCGTAAATATGTTTATTTTTATATACGCTGGCGGCCATCTTGGATTTCAATATTTTGGACATTTTCTCGACCTTAAAAAAAATGCAATCCCTTTTTTCTTGATCTTCATGATATTTTGAGTCAGAATCAAGTGAAAAATCAATTTGCACGAAAGACAAAATGAACGCAAGTGTTATATGAGACATATGAGCCTACATTAAAAGCAAAGTTTTTTTGTTTTTAGACAGTGACAAATCGTTTGCTAAAACTTTTAGGCTATCCATTGTGTTTCTTCAGAAAGGGTGTGTTATCGTTCAAATCTGTATAGGGCTATTAAATGGTATGTTTTCGCTCGAAACTGTATAGAGCCTAGTTATTTTCGGCAAAATTTGCATATTCAAAGTTATATTTTTGGCCACAAATGTATATTCAAGACTAAGGGTTCGAGTATCCTGTCTGCACACCGAACCCAAATTGTCACCTGGTGCCCCACCCCCTATAGGGAAATAACCTCCTGAGCATGGTGATATGTATCAGATGGCAGTGCCCTCCACATAGTGTCCTAAATTTCGTTCTAGGCCTAGCACACAACCTCTAGGACACGTAGCAGATATATTATGCTATGTTTTTATATTTTTTTGGTAAAAATCGCGTTTAAACTGTTTATTTCTAAAAAATAATGGTGTTATCAGTTTTCTCGCCTTAAAAACTATACAAATCGATATCGTATACATGTGTTTGTGTTCATTATATCAAAAGTTATGGTGAAATAGATAATATCTTGGAAACATGGCGGCCATTTTGGATTTAGTCAATTTTCAAAGATTTAAAGTGTTAGAAAAAAATGCAATCCCTTTTTTTCTCATCACTACTATGTTCCAAATGGGAATAACCAAGAAAATCACTTTTAACAAGCAATTTGCACGAAAATACATAAGGGCATATACTACCACCTACATTCGACAAATGGAGTGGAGTGGTACACATCGCTTCTTTGTAATCTGGTAATAGTATGCACTTTTTTCCCTGAATGGGTAGTGCTCCTTAACTCTTTCTTTACACATTTCGCTTTATTACTACCTTCCTTTACCAAATTCGCATTTATACGAAATCCAGCTTTGTATATGCAAATGGAGATAATTACATGCGTGGTTGAAAATCGCCAACCAGAATGTTCAGTGACATGGACGCAAGGCTCTATTGCATTTTTAATTTGTGCGATGTGCACATAATCTGTATTAAAACTAAGGTCTGTTTATGGGGGCAGTTTTATCAGGGGAAAGTCGGTAAAGGAAGTGTTAACCCTTACAGCGCTGGGATCGATTTTAGACGGACGTCAGATTCTGACGTCTACAGTCGATCCCCGCGCTGCAAGAGTTAAAATATTTATGATGGCCGTAGACCCATAACGTGGGTACTCAAATGAATCAGAAAGACCTGACTAAGACATTTATGACGATTTTAAATTGAAAAAAAAAACCTTTGGTTCCCCTGGTTTATTTTTAAAAAAATCAGCGTTTTGAGGGTTAAACGCAGTTATTATCCCATCCTCATCGTCTGTGCAACTTATTAATATTAGCGAAATATACGTGTAATTGAAAGCCATACTATTCGTAATTAACCAGTTGACCCTTTTAATCCTGACTCTACATTGTCATCTTCATCCACTACAAGCCGCGAATTGCTGTCGCAATTCTCGACTTGTAGTGTTTTCAGGGATGTAAGATGATGCTTTAATGCATCGTGAGGCCTTAAAGGGTTAATTGACCACTGATTTATTAGTAATTGTCACAAATACCCGTACTCACTGTTCTTATCTGCAATAAAGTTGTGTTTAAAGACGAATTATTTAATGTTCATTTTCTATTTTTAGCGATAAAAAGGTGGCCGTTTTATTTTTATTTTTTGCAAGAATCCAATCCTGAAAACATAATTACATTTTCAAGTGAGATAGTAGCATAACCGAGATATCCTAAAATTGCGATTTGCCTATTTTCGTGGCGCCATCTTGGAAAATGTCAGTTGCTCGTATTTTGGACAATTTTTGAAGGGGTTGCCCAGTCTAATATTTTTCTTGATATAAAAACCTACAATATAAGACCAAGAAACCTGTAATATGTGATTCTAAGCCTCTCTTGGAAATGGCTCAATGACTATAGAGGAAAATAAAAGATTGTGGTTTTCTCATAAAAAGTCATTTCTTGGTTTAATATCTCACTGGATGCAGTATGCATACGTGTGATCAATATATTTTGTTTGTGCAACTAAATACATATTGGTGCTTTTCAACTTCGCCCTGCACGGGTTGATACGACAATTAATCGTATGCTCATGATGCTAAGCTGTTTTTCTGGATACGATTTTGACCTTAAGGCTGCTCTACCAAATGATTAGAGTAAACATTAGTTCCAAGCCGGCCATTCAGGATGCGGCCGTATACGCTGAACTAAGGGGTTTTGTCAAGTTAAAATATTGCCAAAAATCCGAGGAAAACTCGGAAGTGAGTGGGTGGGTCAAGCCCCAACTCGGATTTGAGTTTTTCTCGGATTTTTGGATTATTTTTACCTTGACAAGACCCCTAACACTGTGTCAGCGTCGCGTGTTCATAGTGGTTGCATATTTTACTGGATATAAACATGGGATCGAATGACGCTGGAATCGAGTCATCATTCTGAGAAGGTAGTGTATAATTTAATAATATCTAACGTTGGTGCAATACCAGTCTTGGCTATTAGATGCGCTTCCATGTTCAATATGTCCTTTACAAAATACACATTTATTTTATTTCATGCCTGAATGACACGTCATCACACAATCTCACGCTGAATATTAATTACTCAGACACAATAAAAAGTAAAGTGCACTCTATAAAATCTGTATTGAGTTCATGATAGGGCATTGCAAAATCCACTTTCTATTCTAGACAAAATCGTGCTGATTCAAGCAACACTTATTTGAAAATGATCAATTTTTACTTCAGTAGATTTGATGGACTTTGACAAATTTCAAAGCTGGTGAAAACAGATACATTTTGTCAGGCGTGTTCAAAAATAAATGTCTGTTCCAATTGGTTTAGGTCTTGACGAGGGAAGCATAGAACACTTTTGTGGGTCTATTGAGTATTCAAAACTTTTTTTTACAAACTGAAACAGAAATAATCTTTAAAACATTATATTGGAAAATAGCAAAATGCGGACTTGAGTTACTAAACCTTTAATCAATGATTTTGCTTTAGAGACGTCTTTTTGTTTATATTCACAGTACATAAGCCGTTCTTAATTCATATGCTTTATCGGTCTACTCGACACCGCTCTACAAAATGGGTCTTTTAATTTAAATGTATCAATTCAAAACTGTTCATCCAAAAAACAGCCACCTTCACGCGATGCCAGATCAATGTTGGCCCACTGTCTACGTCGCTGGTTCAACATCGAGCTAATCTTCAGTGAATGTATCGTGTTTGCTGGGTTACGAAAGAAAGGTAACCAGCTAGCAGGGATTTGTTTGTCGTCTCAGACCCCTAACAACTCGGTGATTGGACGAGAGCATGGCTGATTGGAGGCCACACGGTCAGGTGAAGCTGTTTGTGTTTGTAAATGAGGGAATCTTGCAAAAAACAAGTAAATTAATCGAGACAACCAAATGGAAAACGGGCTAGCGGGGAATTACTTCGCGTCTATTATTGCCTGAAGTGGAGCCTTGTTTTTTAATTCCGGAGTGAAACAGCTTTGCTATTTTTCCGTTTGACGTAGTTTTTTCAGGTCGTTATAGATAAATTGTATGTTTTTCAAACGAAATGTTATGTATTTTAATCATTTGGAATCATATAAATGCCATCTCGTTTTCATTGGGTTTATACCAAGAATATGACTTACACCAGGCATGAGTTTGTACACTGTTTAGCATTTTTAGGTTTTTTTAGCGGTAGTTTTGCCTCAATATCAAAGCTTTGTCATGCAGTTTTGGCAATCAATTCAACTTTATTTATGCTAGTCATTTTTGTTGTATTGGAATAAAATAGTTTACTTCGGGTTATCATTTAATTGCAAATGTGTTTTGGTTTGTACATTTTATATATATTTATATTTTAATAATAATATTCCTAATATTTAACCTGAGGCTCCTTTTTAAATTTCTTTTTTAATTTTAATTTATAATGACAATGCATATGGTAGGCTATGATATGGCATGGCATGGCATGGCATGGCATGGCATGGCATGGCATGGCATGGCATGGCATGGCATGGCATGGCATGGCATGGCATGGCATGGCATGGCATGGCATGGCATGGCATGGCATGGCATGGCATGGCATGGCATGGCATGGCATGGCATGGCATGGCATGGCATGGCATGGCATGGCATGGTATGGTATGGTATGGTATGGTATGGTATGGTATGGTATGGTATGGTATGGTATGGTATGGTATGGTATGGCATGGCATGGCATGGCATGGCATGGCATGGCATGGCATGGCATGGCATGGCATGGCATGGCATGGCATGGCATGGCATGGCATGGCATGGCATGGCATGGCATGGCATGGCAAGGCATGGCATGGCATGGCATGGCATGGCATGGCATGGCATGGCATGGCACGGCAATGGTATGGTATGGTATGGTATGGTATGGTATGGTATGGTATGGTATGGTATGGTATGGTATGGTATGGTATGGTATGGTATGGTATGGTATGGTATGGTATGGTATGGCATGGCATGGCATGGCATGGCATGGCATGGCATGGCATGGCATGGCATGGCATGGCATGGCATGGCATACCATACCATACCATACCATACCATACCATACCATGGCATGGCATGGCATGGCATGGCATGGCATGGCATGGCATGGCATGGCATGGCATGGCATGGCATGGCATGGCATGGCATGGCATGGCATGGCATGGCATGGCATGGCATGGCATGGCATGGCATGGCATGGCATGGCATGGCATGGCATGGCATGGCATGGCATGGCATGGCATGGCATGGCATGGCATGGCATGGCATGGCATGGCATGGCATGGCATGGCATGGCATGGCATGGCATGGCATGGCATGGCATGGCATGGCATGGCATGGCATGGCATGGCATGGCATGGCATGGCATGGCATGGCATGGCATGGCATGGCATGGCATGGCATGGCATGGCATGGCATGGCATGGCATGGCATGGCATGGCATGGCATGGCATGGCATGGCATGGCATGGCATGGCATGGCATGGCATGGCATGGCATGGCATGGCATGGCATGGCATGGCATGGCATGGCATGGCATGGCATGGCATGGCATGGCATGGCATGGCATGGCATGGCATGGCATGGCATGGCATGGCATGGTATGGTATGGTATGGTATAGTATAGTATGGTATGCAGGCTTGGGGCGAGTACTGGACAAAAGTACTCGAGTACAGGTACAAGTACAAGTACTGGATTTTCAAAAGTACTTGAGAACAAGTACAAGTACTTTTAAAAGTACTTGAGTACAAGTACTGAGTACTTCGGTTGTAAACTCCGGGTGTAAACTGTAATTAATTACATGAAATTTATTCAATAAATAATTGATTATAATATATGTTACTTCATAGTGATATATGTGACCAATTTGGCAAAATGAGTCTTAAGTCGCACTTAGGCAAACGATTATTAAGAAAATGGAGTGGAAAGAATATTTTTTCATTTTAGTCTATTTTAATACAATAGTGTGGTATTTTTCAAAAATGCATAAATTGCCTGTTTGAACTACAAATGCCATTTTCACAAGAGAGTTAAACACGCTACAGAGTTGTGGGATATACTATAATTTTGTGTAGGTGCGGTATATCCTCATAACCTCAAAATTTAAATATTAGACTCATTTTACCAAATCGGGACACATATATATATATATTAGTGATGAAAATAATATTTTATGGTACAGTCCTATTATTAATATTACATATCTGATGCCATGTTCCAGACAATAGTATAATAATGTATCTGCCTATCAGTTTACAAAGTATTGTATGCTACATGTAAGCCTACTTTTTGGCGAATCATAATTAATAAATAAGTACATACTAGCAGATGTATTTCTGATACTAGTATATAAATTGTCTGTGTCTAAAGCTTTACGTTGCAAAACACGCTAGCCTGATAACTTGCAGTAGTCCTAACAATGGTAAAATTTTGGGCCAGTTCCGCCAACATTTTACCGCCACTGTAATAAACGCTTCAATGAGCCTGAACACACATTGTGTCATGAAAAAGATCAAGGCTATTAAGGGCACACGGCTCACAATTCTGCCATGAAAATCCAAAAGGCAGTATTTGCTCACTTGTAAAGTTAACAGAACTGCCTTTTGGCTTCGCACGGCAGAATTGTTTTGCGATAACAGGCACACTTTAGCTGCTGGAGACCGTGATATCAAATCAAATGTATTTTTTTTGAGGAGCACCTCACTGTTGTATTTCTTTTTATACTCGGTCCGTCATCACATTTCCGGGACGGAAAGGGTTATAAAAAGCCGCCGTAGGCCTACAATGGACTCAGCATGTAACCTCACACCTCACAACTCACAACCCTTACGCGACACTAACGTGTTCAATTATATATTTCTCTAATTTTTAGCTATTATTGCTGACTCAATTTGTAGCTTCAAATGACAAACTACATAATCACGATATAAAAAAAAAAAATTATTAATTATCAAGGGTTGTTTAGTCCGCTAGCCACCTGACGTCTTGAAAAAATTCTGCATAATTTTGTCTATTTTTTTTTTAGTAGTATATACAGGGATCCAATTTTTTTTGGATAAACCGCATTATCAGTGATTTGTAATAGGGGCCTAATGATATATAAACAATAGTGATGTCCTGCAGTTAAAGGGTGCTGTTTGCCGTCTAATTACTTTCGTCATCTTTGTTTTAACAGTCCTGTTATATCATGTGTTAATCCTATGTACTTCTCGGTACAATGCTGGTTAATTCTTGGCCCAATGTCTTGGACATTGGCCCGGCATTTTACGGTCACTGTAGATAAGACGTCGCGTTGTCGCGGTCGTGTTTTTTGTTACGCATTGGGCCAATAACGTGCAAATATTATGCAAATTCTGATTGACCATCCTAACAAACTCGAGAAATTGAACCTATAGTAATCTTCAACATTGGCCCAACATTATACCACCATTGGTTCAATGCCTCGTGTTTGCTGGGGTTTAGCTGCGAAGAACGAGGTGTTGTAAGTGTGATTTTAAAATGGCGCGACATCATTGTTAAAATCACCCCTCCCCCTTCAATGATTATTAGTCCTACGAGTTAAGGTGGTTAAGTGTGATTTTAAAATGGCGCGACTTCATTGTTGAAATCACCCCTCCCCCTTCAATGATTATTAGTCCTACTGTATAGTATAGCCACTTGTAAATATTATATCAACATATGTATTCCTGTTTTCCAAAGACACGTTTCGTGTTTTTTGAGGAATAGTTATTTAATTATCTTGTGAACTATACGAGAATACTAGTATATACAAGGCAGAACAAGAAATTAGCAGCCTGATATTGTAAAAAAGGAGCACTTCTGTTAAAAGCTGGTGTAAGTAATAGTTTTGAAATAACTAGTTTTGAAATAATTTCAAAGTATTAATTCAATCATTTTTCAATATAATAGCTAAACGGATGGTAAGCGAATCATTAACTGAATGTTCCATATTCCGCTATACTTATTTATTGTTTGCATGTGAGCTATTTTGAATCAATTTAAGATGACTAGACTAGTACACACTACCCGGGGTTGTTCTTGAAAGGTTCATACTACAACCCTATCAACTCACTCTGCTTACTTTTGGTGTTGATATAAATAGGTTTTTAAGCGCATTTCAGGAATTCGTTGCTGGACTAAATCTGTAGTTTTCTGTACTTTAGTTTTTTTATCTAAAGTAAATGACGGGTGTTATTGGGCGAGAATTATTAATTATAATTGTGACATTCAACTGGTGTCATTTCAAGACAACACATTTTATTATGAAACAATCACCCTTTGGTTCTGCAGTGTTTGTATCACTGTACAAATGGATTAAATGACCAGAAAATGTTAGTTTAGTCAGGAAACTCAAGTGTTAAGGTGGTTAAATGTGATTTTAAAATGGCGCGACATCATTGTTGAAATCACCCCTCCCCCTTCAATGATTATTAGTCCTACTGTATAGTATAGTAAATATACTATATTGTAAATATTATATCAACATATCTATTTAATTATCTTATGAACTATACCAGGATACTATTATATACGAGGCAGAACAAGAAATTAGCAGCATGATATTGTGAAAAAGGTGCACTTCTGTTATTAGTTGGTGTAAGTATACAAAAGTATTCAATCATTTTTCAATATAATAGCTAAACGGATGGTAAACGAATCATTAACTGAATGTTCCATATTCCGCTATACTTATTTATGGTTTGCATGTGAGCTATTTTGAATAAATTTAAGATGACTAGTACTCATAACGTACTCGTTTAAAGTACTTTTATTTTTAAAAGTACTTGAGTACAAGTACGAGTACAAGTACTTTTTAAAAGTACGAGTACCGAGTACCGACGAGTACCGCAAAATTGGTACTCGAGTACCAAAGTACCAAAATACCGAGTACATTGTCCCCAAGCCTGATGGTATGGTATGGTATGGTATGGTATGGTATGGTATGGTATGGTATGGTATGGTATGGTATGGTACGGTACGGTACGGTACGGTACGGTATGGTATGGTATGGTATGGTATGGTATGGTATGGACACGGTATGGTATGGTACAGGTGTATAATGAATAACAATGAAAACTAGGAAAGGAGTTCACGAACTCCGAGGCCCGGTTTTAGTATGTTTAAGTGTTTTAGACAACAAATTGCATTATATTTTGTTAACATAGCTGTATTGGTTTTCCTCATGGGTCAGTATCCCATATGTTCAGGATATAATTATATCTTCAACTTGTAGGCCTATTCCTTCCACCACCACCGCTGATAAGTCAGTGTACGCGTCTATATGATGTACCTGGTACACACAATGTAGGCCTATCCACCCAATAGCGGTTCAATGCTGGGCCAGCGTAGCAGCCCATTGCTGGTTCAATGCCGGTCAATTGTATTCGACGTTGGCCCAACATTGAAAGAGAATTGGTTTATTGTCCCGTATTTGCTTGACTAACATACGAGCGACGCTCTATGCCTCGAAAGGCCACTACCCGGATAACACGATACATTGGCCTAATTCTGAAATCATGTTTGGCCACCGTCTGCGACGCTTGGCCAACATTATTCCAACCAAAACCATTTAAGCTCTTAACCACAAATATAATCGTGGATATTTCTTTTTCTGAAGACGTTTTAAAAACGAAAGTACTTAACCTAGGGCCCTCAAACGTTATATTGCACATGTTCATAAAGACTGGTGTACAGATATGTCAACCGTTTCCCACACACAGCACCCCTCGTTCCACTAAATAGGACACAAACTCAGGAAAATAAATATACGGCCGATCCTAAAAAGTCATGCTTATACAAGGCACCGGAAATAGGCGTGACAGGTGAACATTTACTAGTTATCCTTATATTCAGCGCACATCTCTCAATATGTACATATTGCATTTTCTACACTGCAACTATTTTAACACAAAGCCACACACTACAACGCTATTAATGATCTGATCAGTTGATATGGCTAAATTGCATTACTCAGATTTTATACATTGCGGATCATATTCCGATGTATTTTATCGTCCTTTAATGTATACATGTATCATGTCGTGCTCTGGCAAAGTACCGTATTAGGCGGGTCGATTTATGCAATCAACCACTCGAGCCTCAAGCAAATTCTAACACGAGGTCTTCCAGTCGTTTATCGTCTATGGGATGTCTTAATATCAGGAAAAACGTCGATCAAAATCTAGCTGACAAAACCGTGTTAAATCCAAGATGGCTACCGAAAACTACAATATAAGGAAATTTCTATGAATAATTTCGTGTATAATTGTTGTTTTATGTCTACTCAAAGTATAAAGTGTTGTAAAATGCATTGCTACAATGTCCTGATGTCCAAATTATAACCATGCTACAAGCTGCATGTGTTTGTATAGTCATGTAGTCATGTATAACTTGTACATAAAAGCTGTTAGATATACAGCAGTTATTCCGACCTTCATTAATGTAATTTGCTCGAATATTTTGTGACGCATCACAAAAAACAGCATTATTGGTTCATCTTGTGAAAATTGACTTAATGGTATCTTCTAGAAGTACTATTTTGCCTTTTCAAAAATAAAATTTTGGGCCACACATGCCATAGTTGCCATGGAAGCAAGGTCGAATATCGACTGACTCTGGGAGTTATATTTTGAAAAAAACCCAGTGAAATCCAAGGAATACAATCATGTTCACTGTGTTTACATCATTCATTTTATTTGGTTCTTCTATCAAGCTAAACATGTGTTTACGCTTTTGCCACCCCATTAAAAAGTACCCCTTAATGGTCCATGGACACAGTCACCAAGGTGTGCACTTTGGTATAAACTCACGAAATTTGGCACAGAGACTCCTTATACTACACTTTGTGATATATTTCGGAGGGGGACAAAACCCCTCTTTCATAAGAGACCTAATTTGCATAAATTCAAAATGACCGCCATATGATTTGCCTATTATCACATTATGCCCCATAACTTCGGAACAAATGAAGATAGACAAATGAATAAGGCATCAAAATAACCAGAATTGGATTTGTAATATTGTGCGATTACGTATATAATGATAGTAGAGACCTCATTTGCATAAATTCAAGATGACCGCCATGTGATTTGCCGATTATCACACATTATGCATCATAACTTTGGAACAAATGAAGATAGAAACATTTATTATGTGTCAAAATAATCAGACTTGAAATTATAATACCGTGTATGTATATGGTAAACGTGGTAATGATATTTTGCATCAATGAATGATGGCCGCCATCTGATTTTCAATCATCACATTATGCAATTATCACAATATGCATCGTAACATTGGAACAAACGAAGATAAAAACATTATGTAAGGTGTCAAAATAATCAGGACAGAAATTTCAATATCGTGTATTTATATGATAATAGCAAACTGTTAATTTGCATAATATCAAGATAGCCGCTATATGATTTACAAATTATCACAGTATGCCTCATACACATTGGAACAATGGAGATGGAAACATGTATCATGTGTAAAAATAGTCAGGGTTGAAATTTCAATACCGTGTAAAAATATTTGATAATAACAAAAGGCTAATTTGCATAAAATAAAGATGCCTGCAGTCTGATTTGCTAATTACCACATTTTGCCTCATAACTGTGGGACAAACACATAACAAAATACATCGGAATTGCTCTTGAATACTGTGCAATTACGTCTAATTTACATAAATCGTCGGACTTGTCGTTTCTTTATTTTGTCTTTTATCGTTGAAAGAAATAAACTGATTTATTGGATCTTGCAGTCGATTGGATGGTTTTGATTGAATCTGTATCTTTATCTACATAAGTGTAAATTAAGTTATAAAGCGATCGGGCTCCAATCCAAGACTATGTACAACGGATGCGGATTATTCGGGGGTTGACCTCCCAAGTGAAAAATGAGACAATCCTTCAAATTGCGTGTAGGAAAGTCAAATTTCCACTGGCTTTCTTTGCAGTATTGGCAAAGGGATATGTGGCTAAAACATCTGAAATGAAAACAATCCTAAATACGGATTAACTAGGATTTAACACGTTTAAGAATGTGATCATTGAGTTGATAGATAGGTTTTATCAATCTAAGTTGAGATAATGGAGGATATCTGTCTATTACGCTCCATGTCCTACTTGGCAGCCCTGTTTTCTAATAGTAGGCTGTGCAAGTCTTTTTGTAATTTTACTGCATCTTGTATGCATCTTATTTTTCTATACAAAAGGCAATCATGATCTAAAAAGCTACATTGTGACTTAACATGTACATGAATATAGTGAATGTCATTTATAAAAATAATAAAATGGAATTGAACATAATAAAATAGTGCCTTGTGGCACTCCTGGTCGGCACCGATGGCCTATTTGGTCCGGTTATGGCTCAAAACTGAGAGGTACTGGGTTTGAATCCCGGCCTGCACGGATATTTGTCACCGGGGTTGAGAATAATCAGTTGAATTGTACTGCTATTATGGTTATACGAAAATAGTGTGGTTTCATTCTGTCGCGATATTGCCATGATTGTGCATAGACGATGTAAAGCAATATTCTCTCTCTCGATCCTGAGTCAATAGAAACTGTATCTGAGCTGATGCCATATATAATACCTTGCTGGGTCCTGTTACACAGGAATTTATGAATACATCTGTGTATGTTCCCCTTGATACTATAAAATCAAGCTTTGACTCCAATCTCCCATGATGGACCTAAGTGAGCCATTATATATGTGCTTTACAATAACATATTCCAATACCTTAGAGCTCATGCTGATAAAGGTCCGTAATTACTCGAAATATTTGTTAGAATCTTTTTGAAATCTTACATTAGCTGTAAGCGACACATATGATCTCTAGAATATATAAAATTATGCAGCAGTGCAGTCAGTACTAAGCCGTGGCTCTAAGGTATAGGCAATTTGGAATCTGGTCAGGCTCGATAAACAGGAAAACCTCCCCTTCTAAATGAGATGCTGATCCGCTCTGGTCATCTCTGTACGTGAAAATGGACGTAATGCGATCATTGATTAGGTTAGTTAGCTGCATCAACTGGAGTTTCCATTTGCCTCAATAGAGGCGATGCCAATATTGTCCTAATTGTGCAGAGATTAATATATTTCGTAAAAAGTTTATGTCTGGATCCTCGAAGGAGCAAGTCAGATATTAGCGTGGAAATGGCATATATATACGCATCTGAGTTACTACATACTATAGTCATGATAGTATGTATACTATCAATGAGCTGGCATGCCTTTATGAGAAAGGTTCAAAATGAAAATGAGCTCTACTGTAACAGTAGTAACTGAATAAACATTAATTATTTAAGGACCAGAAGGAAGATGGTGATTTTTTCATTGCATGAAACGGTTAAACCATTCTAATCTCTAGCAAGGATGATGATATTGACTTACTGCCTGGCACTCCATTTTCCCTTCACGTAGAGATTTGATACGAGGTGCATTCTCTATGCTGCCAGTATAGAGAAATAGTTGTAGACGCATTATTATGCATGTAGATGACATGGTGTTGTTCAACATGCTTGATTGTATAAGCATTATTGGGTTAACTATTTCGCTATATAGCCTACCTATTCAGAGATTTTCAAGGAATGAGCTCGCTGCACTACTACTATTTCACGACATTTTTGGTTGTGGTATAAGATCATATTTTTCTGGAGTGGAGAAACTGGCAGATCTGTAGAAGTTTAGAAGACTTCATTGATAGGTGCTGCTCAACTGCTTGTCCACAGACACACTTAGATATGGCGGTATTAGGCCTACCTGTTTTGTAAAGGAGCAAAACGATTTGAATCCATGTACTGTGTTTCTATCACCTGAGTAATCCTTCTGACCATCTCCCAAAAAAGCGTGTAAAGCTCTTCTAAGATGGTGTGGTTGGTGGTTGGTGTATGTCATATTCTTGTAGCCCAGCTACATGGGACGTACTTATTTGATGTGCAATCGATCGTCTGCGAACCGAATATTTGGGGCACAACTTCACGAATGGAAATGATTACAGACTGTATCGCACACATAGGGTCTATTATTACGGACTAGTCACGTATGGCATTTTGTCTAGCTAATATAAATTATGGCAGTTACTGCATTTTGCCTGGAGTTTTTTTGTCTGGATAGTCATCCCCAATTTGTTACATACAGTATTTGTAAGATTGATTCATTCAATATCTAGTACGTGAGATATCAATGCAAAATTGTCAGGGTATGAATATTTTGATTGAGAAAGTAATTGAAAAAGTTAATTTTCACAAATATTGCAGTTCCGGCGTTTTGCATTAGCACAACAGTATTCTGCTCATCAAAGCATAAAGGCGATACACTATTTGCAGAAGACATGGTAAAAGAAGACGCGATGTCACTGCGCTATTTGATTCTGCCATGAAAGCAGCAAATCCCATCCAGTGGTCAGTTGAACACTACACCTTGACGAAGGCAATCAGTGCATATGTCTCAAGGCTTTGATCAGCAGTTCAACATCTATCCGAGATAGCAGGATACTTCTCTGCCTGAAACTATACCCTAATAACATTATTGCAGGGGCAAGTCAACTGTAGGCTCAGAAGCTGTGTCATCTTTTCAAACCTTCGGCCTGGTCAACACGTACACAGACGAACTAATCACACAGTGTATATAGTTTATTTCATGGATATGTAAACAAAAGTATAATGGAAAAGCTTGTTTCATAGAAATAATAATTCTAGATGCAGAGAGTCTTGTGGGGTAAAAACACATTACATATACAGTATCACTCTTTAACATGAAGTGTTAAAATTCAGGAATAGAAATAATTTAATGAAATAAGGAATATGACTGTGTGTATCGAGAACTATTTTATCTACCTCAGCAAACAATGCACGTATACTTCATCCCCTCCCAGCAAACATGAGACGTTGGCCCAGCGTTCGTTTACTGCTGGCCCACCGTCTACGACGTTGGCCCAACAGTAAACCAACGCTTGGCTTACATCTCATATTTGCAGAGAATTGTCTCCTTCACACAGCTTTACAACTCCCGTCTGGTTTGTCTTTGATTTGAGATATTTGTGAACAATGGTCAGGACATTTGTTTGACCCTGTAATAAAAGATGAAGGCCAGGTCATTGACTCCTCTGTATTCTTACTGTCTATTCTCTTGAAACAAAGTTTTATCAGGTTTAGAACAGAATATTCACTGTGGGTAAATAAATGTGTATTGGTGTCGCTTTCAACATTTTACATGTCTCTGTTTGTTTATCCAATGACTTTAATGTGCTGTTCATATTGCACAGAGCCATTGGAACAACTGCACTCTCCAAGCATCTTAACCGCTTGGAAAACCTTGCATGTACAACTCAGATAACCGTCATTATGGTCCAGTCAGGAATCCAACCTCCACATTACGAATCCACAGCCGAATCTAATAAGCAACCGCGACTGTCCTTATTTCCTTTGAAATTATACCATTTTAAGCACGTAAACATGTAAATATTTCTTTCAACAAGAATAATCATTTTAACATTACAGTGATCAATCCACAAAAACGAGCACATTTTAAAAGCCATAGTCACACGTACCAAACCATACAGAAAATAGTGGGCTGCACTGCCAACGACTGAAAAACAAATCGATCGCAATCTTCAAGGGGGTACACCATTGATTTTATCAGCACAATATTTGACAAATCACGATCCGCAAACTCAGTTTTACTGAACTGTTTGATAAGAAAGCTATTTCCCAGCATGTTTTGGTCCTTGTCTGAACTAACGTTACCAACAAGTATGTAACTATAATTGTTAACAAGCAACAATTATTTATCGCTAATGGTTCGGGGGAGACGAGCATTAATATAACGAAATATTCTTCTTGATATTAAGAACATCAGGAATGCTAAACATTACGGTTTTTCAGACACCTATACTGGTAAGTGAGCAATAAAGGGCGTGTAAAGGTATATGCATGGTATGTGTGAAATGATTTACTCCCCAGTATTGTTTTCTATTGAGTGAAACGTTGAGTCAGTAGAAATAATGTACACATATCTATGCGTCTTTTAATTCGGTTAATTAATCCGGAAGGTTATTGGGATGGTTATTAGTGGTATAGTACTTTTCGTCCCCACAGTAGTACTACTACTACTACTTCTGTCATGTTCCTCTCACAGGAACCATCAGCAATAAATAATTGTTACTTGTTACTTGTTACTACTACTACTACTACTACTACTACTACTACTACTACTACTACTACTACTACTACTACTACTACTACTAGGGCCTACTACTACTACTACTACTACTACTACTACTACTACTACTACTACTACTACTATTACTATTACTACTACTACTACTACTACTAATACTAATACTACTACTATTACTACTACTACTACCACTACTACCACTACTACTACTACTACTACTACTACTACTACTACTACTACTACCACTACTACTAATAATAATAATAATACCTAATTAATCAGGGGTGGACAAATATAGTCGCCAAAATTATATTTATATTCGTATTGATTTGTAATATTCGATCATTCAAATTTAAAACTAGGCTTACATGTAGCTATTTTAGAACCGCCAATTTTTAGAAACATACCTTTTCTCAATGAGAGATTATATCACTGGCTGTATCTGCTAATCACCGCCCGCCATTTAGTTTTAGCATTCAAGAATGCCAGTAGTGCAAATAAATCTTACATGCACAGTAATGCAAATCCTGTGACGTTTATTTAAAATGACCTCAAATAGACAACGTCAGCTAATCCTTTTCATGGGTGAAAAGACTCATTGGTTTACTTTGAGATAAAAATACAATTTTGATGTTGAAACACAAATTTTATTCTCAATAACAGTCATTTAACCCTTGTCCTGCTTCAATTGTATTTTTTGTCATTTGAAGCTGGAATTTCTAACGCAATTTCCAGCTTCAAATGATGAAAAATATTACTATTTATGAAAAATAAACATCTCCCAAATTGAAATATTTGATTAGCCGAGCAACTACCACTGAATATTTTATCAATTTCAGTGGTGTTTTATTTGGGTTGAAACTTTCTTGAAAACGGATATATGCGGGTCCAGCAGGACAAGGGTTATTGTGCGAATACAATGTACATGCATTAAAACAGCTATATTTGTACGTAGCGCCTCAAAGGTTGATACAGCGACATGACATGACTTGGTAGTTGCGTACCTGTGATCCTGATGCTCACGGCAACTTACTTGGTTACATACATGTATAAGTATAGCGTCTGCTGGCTTGTTTGTCAGCCTTCGATATTTTTCACCGTATAACCTAGAAGCACGACGACAGGACATGTTGATCTCGACAACTTTCCTGACCTGTGATGAAGTGCGGCGTCATATGCGCTTTTGCTCTTATATTTTGACTCTTTTGCAAACTAGTATGTTTTTTTCTCCACAAGCTGCCAAACTAAAAGTAAAGCAAACCTACTTTGACATATAAGCATAGTAGGCTATATATCTGATTTTTTTTACTTTAACGGCTTTTACTCTGTCGACGTTTGATGTTTTACACCATTTCAGACGAGTAAGATTAAAGGAGAACGGGTAGTAAACAGCCGTGTGTAGGTCATAAACTTACTTTGATCGAGGTAAAATTACAAACTGGAGTACACTCAGACACTCAGGTACCCTGTCTACTGACATTAGACTGTTTCCCTGCTCTACGCCACCTGGCGATATAATCTACAGTCGGTTCGCCAGATGGAGTAGGACAAGTCCAACATTACGCCTGATACTTGATGTCTTTTGATGTCTATACCATGTAGACTAGACACATTTTTGGGACAGCAGCTCCTAGAAAATCCAAGAAGCATCTGTTAGTAAAAGATGGGAACTTACGTTTTTAGCATATCTAAGGTGTGGGTAACACGATTAGTCCGGTTCCCCAGCAGAATTTTGAGTTTTAAGTTGACTAATTACCATATACCAAATGACCGCCAATTTCGCGATTTCTGGCATTCTGTGAAGAAATACATTTCCATACCACGTATAAATAGACACTGTTATTATGTAAGCCTATCAAATTTTAAAAAAAATAACACTTCTAAGTAATATAATTAGACATATTATGCATCTTTATAGCGTGTTTAGTGCCAAAGTTAGAAAATTAAAAAAAAAATTAAATGGCGATTGGTAGCCATTCTGTTATGGTAATTACATTTTGTTTGGTAACCGGGCTAACTGTATTCGGCATACCTTTGCTATGTTAGAAGATAAGGTTCATAACTTTTCCTAAAAAAAGATTATAGAATACAAATTTCCTGAAAATGCGTCTAGTCTTATGTCACACAAAAGAAAAGTACACTAAAAAAAGACCATGACAAGATGAGAGGAGCAGTGCACGGGCATATTAACCCTTAACCGCCGGTGCCGTCCATATTTGTTTTTTACATTTTATATAAGCACATTATATAAACCTGTTAAAGATAAAAACAAAGTGACAATAATCAGCAGGATTTGAAATTTGTTGACCTCCATTTTGTCAAAATAATAGTGAATAATTTTCACTCACTTTAAGTTGTGGATCGCGTCAGTGAGACACAGCTTCAAGAAAGTGAAAATTCAAATTGAATAATTTGGCGGCTAAACGGTTAAGGTGACAGTTGGGGGCAAATGACATTTTTCTTCGGTAGTAGATGTGATTGGTCCGGGATATATTTGTAGTGTACGCCAAGCAACACAGCCTGAATTATATGCGTTTGCGTGCCGCATAAGACTTAGTAGTGGAAGATGGTATCCATAAGCTGCCAAAAAGCTGCCATATTTGTTTATGCAACCATTGTGAAATCACCCTATTTTTATGCGATCTAAGAAACAATTCTTAATTTTATAAAAACAAAATCCCAGTATAATTTGGCCAAATTCCATCATCCGACAATAATAGAATTACTGTTGTTCTTTGTTTCATTGCATTATATACATGTCCAACTCCTGTTCGGCCTACCAAACAGTGTTATCTTGTTAACTTCACAGAATAAAAAAGCCAGAAAACTGAGCCAAATAGATACAGTCACAAAGTACCGGTACGGCAAATTATACAACCAATAGTTTATTTCTGAGCATACAATTATTCATGCTGAATTGACACATTTCATCCAATTAAATAACTTTTCTAGTGACACGAATGTATGCTACACTCTCGAACGCCTATGTATTAAAACACAATATATTGTATTTATCTGTCATATAATTCAAGCTCTGGTTAAATGCAGGGTTTTGTCGTTTGGATCGGGGCTATTTTGGTGTACAAGTGACCAGTATCTTATTGGCAGTGTTATACACCCACAATTCTGTCGTACAAACTTTATAACATTCCATGTCTCTGAAACTCACTTTGTACTATGGGTATGCTGCAATACATTCAGGGAATGGATGGTTGAATGAATGAATGAATGAATGAATGAATGAATGAATGAATGAATAAATAAATGAATGAATGAATGAATGAATGAATGAATGAAGGAAGGAAGGAAGGAAGGAAGGAATGAATGAATGAATGAAGGAAGGAAGGAAGGAAGGAAGGAAGGAAGGAAGGAAGGAAGGAAGGAAGGAAGGAAGGAAGGAAGGAAGGAAGGAAGGAAGGAAGGAAGGAAGGAAGGAAGGAAGGAAGGAAGGAAGGAAGGAAGGAAGGAAGGAAGGAAGGAAGGAAGGAAGGAAGGAAGGAAGGAAGGAAGGAAGGAAGGAAGGAAGGAAGGAAGGAAGGAAGGAAGGAAGGAAGGAAGGAAGGAAGGAAGGAAGGAATGGAATGAATAATTGAATGAATGAATAAATGAATGAATGAATGAATGAATGAATGAATGGATGAATGAATGAATGAATGAATGAATGAATGAATGAATGAATGAATGAATGATTGAATGAATGAATGAATGAATGAATGAATGAATGAATGAATGAATGAATGAATGAATGAATGAATGAATGAATGAATGAATGAATGAATGAATGAATGAATGAATGAATGAATGAATGAATGAATGAATGAATGAATGAATGAGTGAGTGAGTGAATAAATAAATAAATGAATGAATGAATGAATGAATGAATGAATGAATGAATGAATGAATGAATGAATGAATGAATGAATGAATGAACGACCGAATGAACGACCGAATGCACAAACAAATCGCAGTTTAATGACCTTTCTGATTTAAAGCATTGATAATCCGTGAAGTCACATGAATTTCTCTAGTGCTGATTACGCATAGAACATCAACATGGATTACGTTTCTAAAATTATAATTATTTAGGAAAAAACATACCAATTTATCTAGAAATAGATCAGACAAAAATATCGTATCACCGCACTCCAGCGACTATTGCTAGTCTAAAAGAACATATATTCAGGGGTTTGTTCAATATTTTTATATATCTCGTTTACCGCGCAATTTTTATTCGGCGTTACTACTCATTGTATTTGCGCAATATTGCTAGAACATGTATCTATGAATGCAGGAGCACTGCAAGCAGTAAAACTCAGACGAAAAAAAATTCTCAGACAAAAACCATCGGCCGAGTGAGACATTGCCGGCATTTCAAGAATCCTGAGGCATTACGATCGGCCTGCGATCTGTCACCACCTTAGAAAAAAAATGAAATGAATCGGGTTTTAGGCCACCTTTGTGCACATATAGGCTAAACTGGGCCAGGAGAACCTCCTGAGTGTGGTGAGATGATTGAGATGACACTGTCCTCCAGACACAGGATTCGAAATTCGAGTCCTGGCGGTCTGAGGCCGAGCACGCTACCTCTCGGTCACGGAGGCTCCCCACAATACTGACTTTCACACGTGGATGGAGAAGAAACATTTTTGTTTTTTTCAAACCACCGAGACCGGGAACCCTAGAGATAGTCCCCTGCAGACAGGAGACATTGACCCATTGTTTAACCAATGTTGGGCCAGCGCCTACGACTTTGTCCCAACATTGATCCAACATTGGGTCGATGTCTCGCGCTCGCTGGGGCTGGTCTGGCAGTGTGTTTTACCGCTCCGGTAGCGTTTGTTATATCCCGGATGCTTCAGTCTGGATTATGTCGACAGCAAGTCAACCGGGTCACTCAGTATCCATAATTATTCTTTGTGGTGGTCCTGTGTTTTTCTTCCATGCTGCGGAACCAGCGTCGATCTATTGTGGCTGGGCATTCATTTGAATAACATTACACGGTTCACATTAATAAAAAATTTGAATGCGGTGGACATACATAAATTACACATGGAGCACTGTTTGCCAAACAAATAACGAGAAAATTAAATAATTAAATAACAGGTTGCAAGAATGACAAATAATTCTAAGACAACTAACGTTAAGTATATTTAAATAATGATCAGTAAACATGATAACTAAAGACTTTGTGGCCCATTTGAAACGGTGTCGCTCACACATAGATATGTATGTATGCATGCAGTCATTTTTCTATGTATACATGTGCAGTTTACAAAAGCGTACGTAATCATGGTAATAATACATTTCAGTTCAGCACATAACTATAATCAATACAGGGCGGATATGATATGATTTTGAATGACTTAAATCCAATAGTCGAGATTCATTAGGCCTAATTTAAGTCATGGATATATATTTATTGACGACAGAAAGTCTATGTAGACCTAATTATGCGTCATATATGTGTTTCCTAGACGCGAACTGACTTCGTATTCGCATTGTCAGCCGATATAATATAACACGGCGTCATTGCACATGGATAAATGTGAAAGATAAAATAAATCCATTTGAAATCCTTATCAAGCTTGAATTATCCCAAACACCAGATAGTGACCGAACGCTGTTTTAATGTTGGTCCACCGTCTGCGATGACGATCCAGCATTGAAACGACATTGGTTCACGTATGTTTGTTTGTAGAAAGACCGTTTGACTAGCGTGATGACACGTTCCTTTACATTTTTTCGCGGGGTCATATATAAAGAGACGCTGGGATCTCCTCTATCAGATTGTCTAATGTCAGGAGTCTCCAAAACCCCTGCCAGTCAATTTAGAACACATTGACACACCACGCAACCACTCCAGTCAAGTCATTCAATGTGAAGATCCCGAGCGCGGATTAACTCTCTGGTGACTGGAGCAGTGATGGTAAGTGTACAAAATCAGTATGTCGACACTTGAAACAACATGTATTTCTTTATCAAAATACGTCAAGTAAATTAAATCATTTCTTTCTTAAATTGGGGATAAAAATATAACTATATGCGTATTTTATCCAACAACCATTATGAAGAGTTGAATCTATTAGTGCTGCATTGTCTTCACATGGTTCACTCATTTGAAAATACATTGCTGATGCAATTAACCTACCACGGAAGGCCATCCAACGTTTTGGTGATAGTTCTGCTTACTTTACATATGCTTATGTCAGAAAAATAAATTAGTTATAATTTACTTTTTTTTTTAACATACTGGGCTACCTACATGTTCTACATGTACGATAGATTCCTGTCAATGTGTCGTTGTGAAAATGATTAAAACGTCGCCCAAACTGAAGGCGACAAGCTAATTATAACATGTGGCTCTATATTCTGATATGTCGTTATTATCACGGACAAAATAGCATATGAGTTCATGGTTCACTATACTCTTAGTGACCATCGTTCAGAACAAACCCATGCTTCTCTTGAAGGAAACGATTTGTGTCGTTCGAAATATATTTTCTCAATTTGTCATTATATTAAATATCATAACATTTTATAACTAGCTTTCATGCACAAGAACACAGGCTATTATTATACTCTGATTTAATCAGCAATTTATTTTTCCTATTCTTAAGCTTAAATTCCGCTGTGCAAAGGCAAACAACACTGCGACTGCTTCCCTGAAAAGTAAGCACGCAGTTACTGCTGTTTGTCTTTTCCCGCAACAGTAAAAATAGATGCTGAAATGACCTTGACTAACATGACTGGGCAAATAAGGGACCTTGTTCTTTCTAATTGGTATCCCTCGCGGTATCACCAAGGTCACTTGGCGACTGCTGGAGTGGATCAAGGAATTGAAACGACTTTCTCTCGGGGAATCGGGGGGCTTCGTTTGGTGTGGAGGGGTCGGACATCACGACAGCAGGTGGTGTCTCGTTCACCATTCTCTCAGGCAGCTAGCTGTGCTACTTCTCTGTTTTCTTCAGCTGGGTGTTTTATGATCCCTTAAAGCGCCAATATAATTTTCTATAAACCATGGAGACCAAAGGGTTTTGTCAATTTAAAATCATCAAAAATGTTTTAGCTAGCTCAAAAATTCCGCTTTAGTATTGGTTTGATACTAGCCGAGTAAACCGGTGACTCGCTCCGCTTACGTAAGGCCGATCAACCCTAGTTTGATACTAGTCTTGTTCCTTGTGTACGACGTTGCTCCACCATTATATTAGCTCAACTTCTCATGTTGGCTGGTATGGGTCTACTACCATTAAAATTTGTTTCACTCTTGCAGTGCGGGGATTGACTTTAGACGTCAGAATCTAACGTCTAAATACATCAGATTCCGACGTCTAATGTTGATCCCCGCGCTGTAAGGGTTATTCAAACTGTCACATGCCAATTCAAAATATTGAAATGGAAGCTCAAAACATTTTTATAAGTTTTTTACACCGTATTTATTAGAGTCTTAAACAAACAAATATATGCAATTAAAATTGACCGCCATTTTCCAACATACAGAATCACTAGTGGTTCAAATTATCTGTTCACGAAATAGCACGTTCACAAATCCCTACGATCGGCGGCGTCGGCGGCTATGTAATGAACATAGACATGCGTCACAGGGATGCATAAATATAAACGAACATATTCTCAGATAATGTAAAGTGGCATATTATTTTGTAATTTATTATTTTTTAATTGTGATAATTATACTCTGAATTATAAACAATACATTTTCTAGTGAATATATGTATGATACCGGACAGGATACGGATAAGAACTGATATGTTTATTAATTATTAAACCACACTTATACATGTTATAAGTAGTCAGTACGTTATTATTATACAAATACAAATCTAATAAGCAGTCCCGTATATAACAAAATCCATTACCCTACTTTCGTTTCTGGCTTGGTTTGGCTATAGTAATGGTGACAGCCATTTGACGTTCACGGTAAAGTAAAATGACCAATAAGAAGAAGACATTGTGGTTAGTGTTTATGTTTTCTGTTTCTGTATAGGCAATTTGCTTTGCTCTGCATGGCGATGGTACAATTATCTAGTACGTCATTCCACATTACCTTCAAGTGACGATTGAATTAGGAATATTGTACTATCTGACACATATTATTACATGAGTCCCTTATATAGATAAAAGCCCGTAAATGTGGCCAAACAATGGATCAATGGTGGTTGAATATAGTTTCGATGTGATAGTGAACACTTTTTGCTGAATCACTATTGATTCGTTTGTGTTAGAGACAAATGAAAATAAAAACAAACCCGCCCTGCAGGCTATTTTCTTTGATTGAGTTGGAAATTCTCTGCAATTCTCTTTCACATTACAAAAGATACCGAGGGCTTGATGTGATGAAGAGCTGGGTGTGAAAGAGAGCTACTGAGAGCTGGGTCTGATGGATAGCTACAGAGAGCTGGGTGTGATGGAGAGCTACAGAGAGCTGGATGTGATGGGGAACTACATAGAGAAGGGGGTTATGGAGAGCTAAGGATAACTGACTGTGATAGAGAGATACTGAGGGCTGGATGTGATGGAGAGCTGGGTGTGTTGGAGGGCTACAGAGAGCTGGGTGCTATAGAGAACGACTTAGAGATATGTGATGGAGAACTACAGAGAGCTGGGTGTGATGGAGAGCTACTGTGAGCTGGGTGTGATGGGGAGCTACAGAGAGATGGGGGTGATGGGGAGTTAAGGATAGCTGGGTGTGCTAGAGAGATACTGAGAGCTGGGTGTGATGGAGAGATACTCAGGGCTGGGGTGATAAAAAGCTGGGTGAGATGGAGAAATACTCAGGGCTGGATGTGATGAAGAGATGGGTGTGATGGAGAGCTGGGAGTGGTGTGGAGCTACTGAGGGTTGGGTGTGGTGGATAGCTACGAAGGTTTGGGGATAATGAAGAGTTACAGAGCGCTGGGTGTGATGGGGAGCTACTGAGAACCGGGTGTGCTAGAGAGCTACGGAAAGCTGAGTGTGATAGAGAGATACTGAGAGATGGTTATGGTGGAGAAATGGGTATGATAGAGAGCTGGGTGTGAAAGAGTGTTGCTGAGAGCTGGGTGTGAGGGAGAGATGGGTGTGATGGAGAACTACTGAGAGCTGGGTGTGATAGAGACCTGAGTCTGATGGAGAGCTACCGTGAGCTGGGTTTGATGAAGAGCTATTGAGAGTTGGATGTGATGGAGAGCTACTGAGAACTGGGTGTGATGGAGAGCTGGATGTGATGGAGAGCTACTGAGGCGTACACCAAAATCGACGATTCATCTTCACCCCTGTGATGCAGATTTATTATATCAGACAATCAAAGAGACACCGCTTTTCCCCGTCGCTTACATACTTCTGCCAATGGGCCTATCCGTGTTCTACTTGTACATCTACTTGTCAACAGAGATGAAGGCAAGGTTTATCATTAAAAGTCAATTACTTTGCGGATTGATGGCTTAATGTTGAACAGACTATTGATTGGTTTGACATGAAATTTTATATGGAATGCAAAACATCCTAACTGTTAAATAAATTCCGAAAATTGAAAGTAAAAATCACCTATCTGATGCTATTATTATATCATTTGTTTGTCATTTGCATAGCCATCATCCGTGAAAAGTTAAAATTATCCAATTATCTAAAATATAGGAGGTTTTGCGTGTTCGTCGTCTATCTGTTGGATATGTGTTTTTTACGGTTCTAACATCGATATGAGCCCTTTGGTGATTTATTCACGTATACATCATATGCAAATTATCAAATTAAATACACATGCAAATAAATTATACATCATATCAGAAATGCATAATTATATTATGCATTTCTGGTCATAATCATATATAATTATTATTATTGAAACAAAATGTATACTTGCAGATAGTATATACAAAAGATGGGTAAATCATCATGGCTATTGTTGATATTTGAATATGTCTATTGACAGTATCTTAGCCCTTACAGCGCGTTAATGACGTCAGAATCTGACGTCTACAAACGTCAGATTCTGACGTCTAAAGTCAATACCCACATTGTAAGAATCAAAATAGTTGTAATGGCCGTAGACCTATAACATGGGTAATCAAATCAATCAGAAAGAACTAGCATTGATCATGATTTCAAATTGAAAAAAACCTTTCAGTTGGTTATACAGAATATATTCAGCGTTTTAAGGGTTAAATTCGCTAATTCAACTAACAATTTATTTGCAAATAATTATAGAAATTGTAGAAATTATTTGTTTTGCCGACTGAATATATATTAACCCGTTGAACACGGGATTAATATGCTACTGAGCTGTTTCTGAAACGAGATTATTTTATGACGTCATAGTGAACTCATGCAATCAAACCCGGAGATCTCCGGGGCTCGTATCTGAATGGTCTCCCTGAATCACGGAGATCTCCGGGGCTCGTCACAAACGGGTTAAGACAAATTTCGGGCGAAATTCAGCTGACCCGAGAAACTCTCCGAGCTGACACAAGACGTCAAATCAATGTATGCTTAACGTCGAATCAATGTTGGTCCAACGTCGTAGACAGTGAGCAAACGTGAAAGCAACATTGATTCAATGGCTTGTGTCTGCTGAGGTTTTGTCACTTGGGATTAATTATTCAACCACAGAAATATCCAATTGTCCCTGTCGTCAGCAATTAATTAAATGACGATGAACCCTGATGAGCTGGTTCCGATTAGTTTGGTCTGGCGAGACAACCAATCAAACAGTTGATTAATAGACTTATTTGTCACCGTGAGACATGTCACGATTTTCAGTTGCAGGTCATGGTAGAGCAAAGTACGGAATTTCACAGGTTTGGGTATTGTAGATCTGGTAATTTACTGTAGATCTGGTAATTTTCGCGAATTTCCAATTTTGAGATTTTTAACGAAATATATAATTCGCGAATTTTCATTTTTCTTTAGTAGCGCTATTATAATAATAATTTTCTGCCGATTCTTGAATTAGCGAATTTGTCCTCCTCGAAAAATTCGCGAAATTTTTTTTACAGTATATCATTATAATATGGTGCCTAGGTTGTACACATTCAAATGCACATGCAGATTTAGTAAACCCACTGGGCACACGACGTTGTTGCGACGTTCCCACTGGGAACAAACATGGTTAACACTCTATCCGCCATGTTAAGTATCCTTTTAAAATTGTCACCCATTTAAAGTTGTGTTCAGCTAGCGCAACTTCAAGTGGGTGAAAATGACTCCAATTTGTGACTAAATGTTGATGTTCAAACACATATTGCAGATCTGGTGATTTTCGCGTGTTTAACTTTTCGCGATTTTTTTTATTCTGGTTTAAAATTTTCGATTTTTTCTTTAGTAGCGCTATTATAATAATAATTTTCGCGAGATTCTTGAATTCACTAATTTGCTTTCCTCGAAAATTAAAACCTCGCGAATATCACCAGATCTACACTATTATATTGTCAATAACAGTGATTTAATCTGATAACAAAATAGTCGTGATTAACGCTTAAAAGATTAACCCTTCCTACGCTGAAGTATTTTTGTACAAACCATGGAGATCAAAGGTTTTTTTCAATTTGAAATGATCATAAATGGCTTAGTTAGATCTATCCGCTTCATTTAAATACCGATGTTACGGGTATGCGGCCATTAGAAGTATTTTAATTATTTAAGTGCGGGGACCGTCTTTGTACGTCAGAGTCTGACGTCTACAGACGTCAGATTCTGACGTATAGAGACGGCCCCCGCGCTGAAATGATTAACATAATTTCAACTCCTCAGGTATCGTCAGTAGTAGAAATTTGCAAATACCACTAAGAGACGCAAAAATCCAGTTGACGGCGGTGCAATATTTGTGCCACCTCGATACTCGTGATCCAACTTCTGAAATTATGTAAAGAATACTGTGCCAAAGTTTACCAATGAAGGATGATGTCCGCCAACCAAGTGGGGCCTTCTGGTGACCCCGACTCTACATTCGTCATGTTCATGACTGACGTAAAACTAATCACTCAACTCCGAATGAATGTCGTTTGTGCCACCCAAATAAGAAGTATGGCAAGCGAACATGACACATGGACCCGGTGGTGGTTTAATGTTTGCCCATCGTCTACGACGCTGGGCAAACAGTAAGCCACCACTGGCCCAGCGTATCGTGTTTAACCCTTTCAGTGCGGGGAACGTCATTATAGTCAGATTATGACGTATAAATAATTAAAATATGAAAAGAATTGAAATATTTATAACGCCGTTGACCCATTACATAGGTATTCAAATGAACTGGAAAGAGCTAACTAAGACATTGATGATGATTTCAAATTGAACAAAATCCTCTATGATTTATACAAAAAATATATCAGCTTTGTAAGGGATAACCCTTTAACCGCCAAATTATTCAATCTGAATTTTCACCCACTTGAAATTGTGTCTCGCTGACGCGATCTACAACTTCAAGTGAGTGAAAATTATTCAAATTGGACAAAATGGAGGTCAACTGTTTTCAAATATTGCTGATTTATGTCATATTTTATTTTTTTACCATGTTTAAAATGTGCTACTTAATGTGCTAATAAAAAATGAAAACCAGAATATAATATGCGACACCGGCGGTTAAATGGTTAGGTGGTGTCTGCCAGGGGAAAACATGAGCCAAACTGTTCATTATGTTCATATACTGAGGATTTAGCATCCCCTCGTGACGGGGTTGTCTGCCGTGTGGATCAAAGTAGGTTTACATACCCACCCAAAAAATAGGTCCGCATTTCTTCATTCTTATCTTAGACCGGCAGCCAGCCAGAACGTGATTCCATAGTCAATCATAGACTGATCCGGTAGTCAGTCAATGGTTTGGACGCTCTTGCCTCCTCTGGGACATGCCAAGCTTGGGGTAGAGTCCATGTTTATTCTGTGAATTTTGTTTTGACCGTGGTGGTCCGGAGCTGATTGGATAACGCGAGAGCTAAGTGACGGTGTCATCTTGAAACTATGCCACATTAAAGTCCGTAGAGCTATATAGTTATGTATCAAGTGTGAGTCACAGGAGTACGTTTTGTGTGTAATTTTGGCAAAGAACAGCTAAGTTGGTATTCCGTCGTATGTTGAGTTGAGCAGATATTTAGTTTGGAATTGCTATGTTTTCACGAACTAATATAATTTTCATCCTTCTTGAAAATTTGTTGAAATACATATTTCTCTGTGGAATGGTGTGTGTGGGGGGGGGGGGGGGGGGATCAACGAAACCCTTAAATCAATTATTAGGTTTAATATACACAAATGATCATATTTAATAATTATACAAAATATGCACTTGTAAATACAATAATTGTGTACACCACAATTGCTAAATACATGTGACCACCACCCTTACTACATGTATGTTGGGCATGCATGATAAAACGTAAAGTCATCATAATTAAACCTCAAATTAAGTGTAAAATATAATATACATAATATATGTTTCCGCGTCAAAACCAAATAAGACATAACTACATATTTGAAATAGTAGAAAAAAGACACACTGGAAAGCTTAGAAAAATGTTGAGCACACTTCTAAAACTTTCCCACCTTGAAAATAACAATTCTATGGATTTTATTTCTGTAACATCTACAGACGAATTTACAATTTCGCAAAACTGATGATTTTACCTGTAAGAAATATATGTAATATTGGTGTAATATGGATATATATGCTATTATATTTAATTATTTAATTAAAGTAATAAACGTTAATATTTTCGAACGTGCAATTCTTTATAGTGTGACAAATTCTGATTTCCAGTGCTATGGTGAAAACAAATTTCCAGGATTTGCTTATGTTCATTCGTCAGGTCTAAAACTCGAATCGGTTTATCTACGTAGCTTGGCATTTATTTGGTAAATTACATGTGCACCTAGTATGATGTAATAGTTTGACTGTCAGCCTGGCCATTTTGTAGAAGACTAGAAGACGAAGGTTAAAAAAAGAAAATTCGGTAATATATTACTTTGTAAAAAATAAAATTCTTTAGAGAGAGAAGTTTTTGAAAACGGAAACATTGCAGCAAAATGAAAAAAAGTGTCTATAACAGTACCATTTCATATTTTGCAAATATTTTTGTTTTACGGAATTTTGTGTGAAGTTTAGTTTGCACTGCAGTGTAATCTGGTAATATCGCAGTGATTAAACATGAGTACATAACAGGATCATGTGGGATTAATACCGCAACGAGAAAAACCGATTATCACAAAATTGTATTATTTGGAGAATACGTGGCCTGCACTGCTAACAAGCAGCAGCCATTATCAGCTTTCAGTTTGTTGTCTTGCTGCTTCAATCAAAGCCACTTATTATTCTAGGTGGTCCTTAATAACATATTTGATTGGATATTCACGTTGCATATCAATTTGTCTGGTTCCATGTGCTGTAAAACTAGGCAAAGCGAGCGCTAATTGCAAGTTACGGATCGCAATTATGCTAATCCTGACGCTTATTTGAATATTTAACCTTTTGCTTGCTAATCACGAAAATAGTCGTTTCGATCCGTTCTATTAGCCGATTAAATCATTGTTATTGGGAACGAAATGACTGTTTAAACATACATATTTGTTAATATTTGGTCTGGAATTAAACAAATATGAGTAATTTTCAACCACTTTAGGTTGTAGATCGCGAGTATTCTTGAGTACTGTAGTCCGATGTGGATTTCCTCCCATGTTAAAGACATAATCAAATTAGAACGGGTGCAACGTCAAGCTTCAAAATTAATTCTCAATGATTATGTTTCCCATAAGATGCATAGCGTTATCTATATTGCCTTTGTGCTTCCGTCGAGAAATAATGTTTTTTTATACAGCTACCTTCATGGTAAATGAAATGAAATGAATCGGGCTTAAGGCCACCTTTGTGCATATATAGGCTAAACTGGGCCAGGAGAACCTCATGAGGATGGTGAGATGATTGAGATGAAACTGTCCTCCAGACACAGGATTCGAAATTCGAGCCCTGGCGGTCTGAGGCCGAGCACGCTACCTCTCGGTCACGGAAGATCCCCACAATACTGACTTTCACACGTGCTATTTTTGGTGTGCTAACTTGTCCGCAAAATGGCTTCAGATCTGCTCTGCAAGCTACATGTATGCTATTCAAATTACCTCCGTGCAAGACCGTTCAGTTACAACGTAGTTATTTCTACATGAGATAATTATTTTATGGCTAAAATCAAATAAACTTTCTTTAAATTGTAAACAGTCTAAATTTATCATTTTCTATAAACCACCTAGGAAAACAGTTATTCCAGAGCTCTTAATTGGTAACGAGAAAATTTGTTGTGTTGATGGATCTAATTTTCTGGGACTTACAATTACTAAACATTTGCATTGGAAAAAACATATTGATAAAATATCAAATAAAATAAGCAAAATAATAGGTGTGCTAAATAAATTGAAGTTCATCATACCAGATCGGATTTTACTTACTATATACAACTCGTTAATTTTACCCCATTTAAATTATTGTATACTGGCCTGGGGATATGATTCAAAGCGATTATATAAACTACAAAAGAAAGCCCTACGAATAATTAATAAGAGTTCTTATTTGGCCCATACTGATCCCATGTTAATAAAATAAAATGTACTGAAAGTGAAAGATATTCTGGAACAAAATCATCTAAAATTTCTTTTTAAATTAGTACATCGCTCATTACCTAATTATTTTTATCACTTTGTATCTGCTACTGGTTTTGATGTTCACACACATAACACTCGCCATCGTCATAATATTCGAACACCTAAAATAAAACACGAATTCAGAAAAAAGTGTTTACGTTTCAGTATTGTTAATACCTTTAATCTTTCTCCTAGTATCATTCTTGATAAAATATATACACATTTTTTTGCTGGTTTTTGTCAATATGTTAAAAAATATTATCTTGCCAAGTATGATTCCACCTCGGCGGTTTGAAAGAAATACAAATGTTTCTTCCCCATCCACGTGTGAAAGTTAGTATTGTGGGGAGCCTCCGTGACCGAGAGGTAGCGTGCTCGGCCTCAGACCGCCAGGGCTCGAATTTCGAATCCTGTGTCTGGAGGACAGAGTCATCTCAATCATCTCACCATCCTCAGGAAGTTCTCCTGGCCCAGTTTAGCCTACATGTGCACAAAGTGGCCTAAAGCCCGATTCATTTCATTTTTTGATTCCACCTGCATTATTCAAAATTGTTTTGTATGTCAAAAAATTAATACCTAATTTTCTCACCTTCACTCATTTATTTCACACTTGAAAATATCTTTACAGCTAGTCTTTTTCTGTTTATTTCGTATTCACACATCAATTTTTTCTACATTTAACAGTGTTTAAATGTTACTCGTATGTTAAATTATTGTGTCTTTTTTCGTTTGTTTGTTTGTTTGTTTCATTTCTACTGCCGCACTGATAATAATTATATATATTCATTTTCACTACAATGTTTTAGGTGGCTATCATGTGAGCGACTTTAAAAGTATTAATGATGGTCTCCTGCTAAATTAATTATATATGCTTCTTATTATTACTGTGTTTATATGGCAAATAAATGTTATGTTATGCACTGCCCGCTTAGGGAACAGTTTTATTTTCTTATCCGAGATAATAGTAGCTTGCATATTTTTATGAAGAACCTCAATGTCTTATATCTCACTATGGAAAATTCATTTGATGTGAATAACCGATGTACCTGGAGCCTGGTTTGTGATTGTGTAAATTGTCGAATGTAGCAGAATATGTTGTGTCTTAAACTACCTGTGTAATTTGAATCGGCTGTGAGACAGCTATAAGAGCTATCACCAATCATGCATAACTAGGGTCGGAGTGCGCCCATGTCGATACTCATGTGTCGGCAGCTGACGAGCCGCCCCGCCAAACTTAAACTGGTGTATTGAATATATTATATCTAGGTAGCAGTTCGGATGCCCAACGGCTATATGAGCTGATGTCAGCAGATCTTATGTATTGTATTACATGTATCATTATGTCCCCCTCCCCCCCTCTGAAGAGGTTGGAACATGTTGCTTTACTTGTGTCCGCTCAGTACTGTCTGTGAGTCTCTGTCTGTGAGTGTCATATTTATTTCTGTCCAGCTTTCTATCGTACAGGCGGTCAAGAACGCGACGTTGACCCAATGCTGAGCTAATGTTAGCCCACCGTCTACGACGCTGACCCAACATTAGCCCAGTATTGAGTTACTGGGGGTCGTGTTTGTTTTCACACTGAATGTGTCACAGATGGCAGGCCAACATTAACCCAGCTTTGATTCAAAGCATTGTGCTTATATTTTGTGCTTATAGTCTATGCCACACAAGCCCACCATTGACCCAGCAATATATCGGTGTATCATACATTTGTCCGATGTCGGGCAATTGTGTAGGACGCTAGCCAACATTTAAATGGCATTGGGGTGGTGTATATGTGTATAATTATGTGTACGCACTTCTGCCAAAATGAAGTACTGACTAGGGCTGACTGGATAATGGCCAGCACCGGCGACGCTGGCCCAACATTTAAAAGACATTGGATCGGTATCATGTTGTACTCTGTGGACACACCACCGCCAACAGAAAGCACTGTCTAGTGTGGAATGGTTCATGGCCAGCTACGGCGACAGTGGACCAGCATTGAAACCGACATTAGGTTGACGTGTCTTGTTTGCTGGGCATAGTGTGGTAGCTGGGCGATTTGGCCGCTGATGCGGGTCCACTTAGCTATCCAGCAAACATGGGGTATTCACACAATGCTGTTTCTTTGACGCTGGCCCAACATTGAAATGATGTGAGTGAATCACCCGTGTTCGCTGGTTATTAGCTATCAACCTTTCAGCTGTAGGAGGGGAGACATCTCCAGTTTTTGTTCACAAAAACGGTTAATTTTCCGGTTATGTATTACATGTGGGTGATATTCACCACTCGACGTTGTGGGTCGCGTCAGCGAGACACAACGTCAAGTGAGTGCATATCGTTACATAGGTAACTTACTTAGTGGGAACTTCCTTGGTGGGAAAATGGTACATATCGCACAATAGCTCTTTTGGAAACTGTTAAATAGCTGCCCAGTTTTACTCGTTGAATTCGAAATATTCAGGAAAAATGAGAGCTATAGTGTACACTTTGAACTATTTGCCAATGTGAATGATTATGTGCGGTAATTGTGAGTCACTGGGAGACAAAAGGGTGCAAGGATCGCGTGTATAAACAGGCTAAGGTCATTCTAAACATCAAAAGGGAATGGATAATAAGAATGCGGAGAAGTCAACGACCTGTCCTGTCTCTTTCATTGATCGTGCTAGTGGCACATGTATTATTAGACAGGTTGGCAGACATTTTGGCAGATATATGAACAGATTATGAAACCAGACTGTTAACAATAGACACTAAAATAACTCGTCGTGAGCCACCTATGAAACACAAGCCTGAAACAATCCTGATTGTGCTGTCAAATGACATTTTTCTGTATATTATTATAATAAAAGCAGGAGTTTAACCTGACAAGCACATACCTATCTTTTCTTGTATTCCCAATTATTGAGTAGTCCACCAGACTTTATCCAAAGAAATAAAGCAATGTATCCATTGCTACAAGTACATGTATATTTTATACCTCCGTACATGTACATAATAATTATTATGAACTTAAACTTTTATACTACATTTATTTATTCGACACAGATTATGCAAAAATGAAAATACAAATTAATATACAATATTATATTTAAATCACATAATATGTGCTCCTCTTACAGTATCTTCGCCTCCATGGAAACCACATCACTGTGTAATGCTAACTAAACCCGTAAAGCATGTAAAGCGCAAAAAATTTACAATTTTCACCCACTTCAAGTTGTGTCTCGCTACCACTACCCACAACCGGACGCCTTCATGCACAACTGAGCCAACCCGGAAAATGGAAAATGAGTTACGTGTGCCAAATAAGAGATATTATACATAGCCTTTATTTAAAAAAATAACTGGAATTCCCAATAGCACGCCACCTGGCTGCGCGGAAAAAAACAGCAAATGTAAACTCGTAGGATTGATTTATGCACTACTAGACCAACCCACACTTCTATTTCTTCCATCGGACTCACAGTGCTCGTGTTTTCACCGTAGCTATATAAAATACACGTATTTTACTGAAGGCGTTCAACAGCTGGATCTCAATAGAATATTTAATGTGCTCATTGTCGTAAATTTTATAAACATTTGTTAAATTGACAGTTGGTCTACTTATGCATAAATAAAAATCTTAAAATGGATTTGAGCACAACTGGACCAACCCACACCTTTGTTTTCCCCATCATTCTCGCAGTCCCAGTGATTATAAAAAGGTACACGTATTATTATAATATAAACTTCAGAATAGATCTACAAAGTGCTTATTATTGTAACTTTTCAACAGATATTTGTATTTGTTTAATTTACAATACATGTGGTTGGGTCCAGTTGTGCATAAATCAAAATGGTCATTATTATTTATGCACAACCGGACCACAGTTTATTTGAGGCAGCGAGGCTCGAAATCAGGGATAGTCAAAGATGTGGGTATTTTCCATGGATAGTGAATGTGAATGTTGTGTGTTGGCTTAACTCAATATTTTCATCATTCTCTTCCTTGAATTTACAGAAGACCATACACTTCAACTGCATTTATCTCGAAATGATTTTTTTGGGGGTGGTCCAGTTGTGCATAAAGGCGTCCATTACCTTAGGTGGTTGAAAAGTACTTATAGGGGCCTATTTGAATAATTTGGGACCAAGCATTTGCATATTTTACTGTTTGTAAACGCTCATTTCGTTCCCAAGAACTGTGATTGTAACGCCTAATAATGTGGATTAAAAACTACTCTAGTCGTGCTTTGCGGTGTAAGGGTTAATGTACCCTGTAATTGTAAGAGGTACGCTGGCTATTAACCCTTACAGCACAGGGACCGACTTTAGTCGTCAGAATCTGACGTCTGTTGACGTCAGTTTCTGACGACTAAACTCGATCCCCGCACTGTAAGAGCAGAAAAATATTTATAATGGCTGTAGACCCATAATATAGGCATCTAAATGAATCATAAAAATCTAACTAAGACATTTATGACGATTTCACATTGAAAACACCCTTTGTTCTCGATGTTTATATGATCGAGGGTTAACCCTTAGAGCACTGAAGTCCAAAATAGTGGTTTTTCTTCGGTTTTATTTGCGTTTGTGTAACATGTTTTTAGAAGTGAAAACTATCCGAAATCTGCAAAATTAATATACGATATGATTCCATTTTATTACAAGTACGACAAATTTTCAGCCACTCTAATTTGTGGATCGCCGTAATAAGACAAAATGATCAAGTGACTGAAAATATAAATTGAACAGTTGAGAGCTGAGAGCTGAGCGTAATTGAGGTCGCTATAAATATTTAAGTGGGAAACAATACTGATGATTGTGGTGGGCGATGGTTCAGCTTCGCACCCGACGTTGAACATGTTGAATCTTGTTTGCTAATAGTACATGATTGCCATCCACCTTGTGATTCGGACGTTGTGGGCATGCAAAGCTGATCTGCAATAGCTGTAGCATTGTTTATTGTATATATAATATTGCATTGTTCGATCAACACTCTCTTCGAGAGCATTGACGATATAAAGGGACACCCAGTTGAAATGATTAGATATTAACGGGCATGCATGCACATGAACAATATAATTAGCCAATTTTCTCTGTGAGCTGAACCACAGCGGCGATTGGTTAATTTGTTAGTTAGTATGATATACTTAACATTACATTTCAGGGATGATTCTCCCAGTGTATATATAGTCGTGTGTCGTAAATAAGCCTGCACTCAGCACATGCCGGTTTGGATGAGTGATTTGATTCTGAATTTAGATAACCATGACGTACCACATAATACAGCTACAAGTAAGCAAAAAATCCATAACGTATTTTTGTCGATGTACAATTTATTTATAGTAGAACCAGGTAACTAGAGTCAACCTTGACGAGCCAGCCAGCTCTTCAAGAGCTGACTTAACTTAAGCCTGCGTTTACCATTGTCATCTTCATCAACTACAAGCCGCGAATTGCTGTCGCAATTCTCGACTTGTAGTAAATGAAGATGACTTGAAGTGGGTGAAAAATTAAAGAATATTACCATGTATTGGTAAGCCAGTTTTGTGGGAATGTTCATCCCCTAGTTGTAGGAAAATTGTCACTTAGATGAATGGCATCTGCCACTAAGATGATGACAGATATATGACACTAAATTCACTCGTATTGTAACATTATTTCTCATGCATATCGTAATTTTCTTCAGGGACATTATAAGTGCATACAGTAATGTGAATAACACAAGAGAGGGGATTTACATCACAAAAGAACGGTGAACAAAGGATTTTCGAGGCGCAATCAGTTATACCATCGACACTTGTAACTACATAGACCTACTCCTCCACTTCGAACAATTAGAAACGGTAAGACGATTCTGATGGTTAACTCTTTCAAGCCTGAATTTACAATTGTCATCTTAATCCACTACAAGCCGCGAATCGCTGTCGCAATTATCTCGACTTGTAGTGGATGAAGATGATTTGATGTGGTTTGAAATTGAAGAAAATTACTCTGTATTCGTAGAACAATTTCAACGAAATTTGCATTCTAAAACCCGTAGCTATGAAAAATCAAGTATGTTTTCAATGATGTAAAATGATGCTTTAATGCATCGTGAGGGCTTAAAGGGTTAAAGCGACACAATCAAGCCAAAATCATCGTGTTTATTTTGGCTTCTTTGAATGACCTTAATATGTCAATGTCCATTGACTAGAATTGCGCAAAGTTTTTACATTTTGTGTAGCGCATTTACCAGTTATAATAGAAATAAGGACGAGATTTAATTTCAGACATCCATGTCCAAAGTAAAAAATTACACGAATAACTGATAAACGAGGTTTTCTGTACACTCTTTTTTTTGTACACGTTGCCACAACCCAACATGGAAAACACAGCAATTAGAGTCTATAGACAATATTATTATTGGCATAATAAGGAGGCAAAATTAAAAGGATGATTTTGGGCCTAACAGAGTCGCTTTAACATTGCTTATCGCCTTAGTCATGCATCAATATCATGAATAATTATGTATTTGTTGTGACGAATGAATAAATGAATGAACCTTGAGCGTATTTCAATCAAATTCAACATACACAAATAAACATTTTAACTGTTTTTACATGTTTTCTTACGTTTTAAACAAAATACTTCTATTCTCAAATGTTATGATTGTGAAGCATCCAAATCAGTTTTATAAATACCTAACCGACACAGAGCAGCTGCTGCAAGATTAATTTGGATTCCTGAAGTATCGTTCAACACAAACAAATTAATGGAAAGTATATATTCCAACATTCAGGATGGTAAAATTGTCGACATGCTACATTTAGACCTGAGAAAAGCATTTGATACTGCAAATCACAAAATTATTCTGCAAACATTACAATATCAATGGAATCTATAATATACATGAATGACCAGATTGCCTTAAACATAGTACTACTGATATGTATGTAGATGATACTGCAATTTGTGTGTCTGCGCGAAATAAAGCTCAGGTGTCTATATGTCTGAAGGAGGATCTGTCCAGGGTCAACGAGTGGATATGTGCCTTCATGTTGGAAAAACCTCATGTATACTTGCCACCAACAACATTGACATTTATTAAATAATTATTCATTATAACCCCAAAAGAAAATGACTTGAGTGATAATGTCCATGATTACCACATACTTGGTTGTAGTGCTTTCATAACACTAATTTGGCAATGTTTTAATAACGTAACACGGGTGTTAAATGGAAATCAGAGATTACTAATTACATTTGGAACATTTGATTTAAATGGGTTTTGAACGGTTGTTACACGATTTTCTGTCTCTAGACAGGGTAACAAAATAACTCTATAAAGTATATGGCCTAGGCCTACCATACACTTAAAGCCACTAAAATGATTTTAAAGATGGTGAGATAAGATAATGCATCCAGTGATATATCTAAACAACCAATACAAAATGTATATATGCATATATCAAAACCATGTGATGCGAGTATAAATAATATTAACATTGTTTGCATTACAGTTTAGAAGAAACCTTTATCATTTCTCGAAGAAAAAATATTATAGTTTCTGACAGCGAGCATGCCTTGCAAGACTGGAGGACGTGGTATTTTGACCATGTTAGTCACCATAGCAATTCTTGTGGTGATGAAAAATGTGCCAGAATTTAGAATGCCTTCAACCACGTTAGATTTTATTGCCAATCAATCACCTCAAAAGAAAGAAACACGTGATTGCAGAGAAGTACAATTTTCAAAAACGGAATTACCTCTGACTTATCTCGCCAGTGTTCAGGGATCTGGTAATACGTGGGTCAGACATCTTCTTCAGCAGACAACTGGTGAGTACATAGATAAAGATCAGACGGATTATACCGGTACGGACAATTTACCCTTACACCACAAAAGCACGACTATAAAATCTGTTTTATTAGCAGGGTAAATCACAGTTACTGGTTGTTAATAGTCATGGTGACTAATGATGACTTTCGGAAAGTTTTGGCAGAGACGCAAGTCGGGAGGTAAAAGCCTGAATTCAATAGCTACATACCGTCCTTCATCTCTCAATGATAGGCATATTATTCTTATTTGAAACAGGCGTTGGCACGATGCCGGTCCATCATCAATGCTTTGCGCATGAGACACAAGTCATGTGACCTCTGCACTACCAGAATTATGTGATACCTGCACTACCAAAGTCATGTGATCCCTCTACTACCAAAGTCATGTGATCCCTGCACTACCAACGTCTTGTGATCCCTGCACTACCAAAGTCATGTGATCCCTCTACTACCAAAGTCATGTGATCCCTGCACTACAAAAATCATGTGATCCCTGCACTACCAAAGTCATGTGATCCCTACACTACCAAAGTCATGTGATCCCTGCACTACCAAAGTCATGTGATCCCTGCAATACCAAAGTCATGTGATCCCTGCACTACAAAAATCATGTGATCCCTGCACTACCAAAATCATGTGATCCCTGCACCCCGCTTAGGGATCAAATAACCATGAGAGGACATTACTAATAGTGTAGGACCCACCCTCAACAATATTCTACGTCGCGCCGTAACCCTTTAATGACCAAGTTACTTTATTTGAATGTTTGCTCACTTGAAGTTGTGTCTCGTTGACGCGAATCGCAACTGCTAATGGTTACACATTTAAAAGCTTGTATTTAATTTGCTGTGAAATGAAGAAAGCACGCAT
Source organism: Flabesymbios commensalis (assembly GCA_964017125.1). Classification (NCBI taxonomy): domain Eukaryota; kingdom Metazoa; phylum Annelida; class Polychaeta; order Terebellida; family Flabelligeridae; genus Flabesymbios; species Flabesymbios commensalis. Next base: position 89,283,606 of record OZ024904.1, on the reverse strand, counting down.
ACAATCGTGACCGGCGGTTAAATACGGTAAATAGACAATATTACTGGGTGTCTTCAGTGCTGACTCTAGTAATATAAGGGTCAATACTGAAAACACAAGCGTACGTATAATTATAATAAATCACCATATCACCCTCCAAACGTACGCTATTGTCATATTAACATTGCGCTACCTTTTTTGCAGGAATTTTTACCAGTAGTACGCATCCGAACAAAGACATAGACATTGGTGGTGAATTTGTATCTAAAGTCTTGGATGGAAGAGCAACTCCAATAAAGACGCACAAACATGCTAACTTGATACCTGAAGATATTGCAGACATGGCCATTCTGATATTACGAGACCCATTTGATGTTCTGCGAGCGGAATATAAAAGAAGACAAGGAGGGCCCACCGCACAATTAGAATCCATTGATGGCGTGGAAGGTAAGATAGCAAAGCAGTCCATTTTTGCTCTGCCAACTCGCATTTTATAATTATGTTGATGTTATTGTGCAACCGTTAAACCCTATATCTTCTTATCCATATCTATGTTTGTTTAAAGACTGTTATTATACTTGCAATGAAGTCCATAAAAAGAGAAAAAAATAAGCTTTCTTTTTCATATTATTTTCAAAATAAAATAGTGTAAATTTGATCAACTGTGACTCACAACGCTAAAATATGTTCATATAAACTATGATACCAACTTTTCATTCAATTTTCATTAATGTCTTAGTTATAAGTCTTTCCGCTCCATTTAATATTTATATTAAGGGTCTACGACTCTACCGCCACTATAAATTTTTAATTTTTTCAGTGCGGGGATCGATTGCAGACGTTAGATTCTGACATCTAATGTCGGTCACCGCACAAAAAGGGTTAAGTTAGAAATTAACAGCGCACATTATGCTGAAATTATCGGGTATTTAAACGGTTATTTAGGCAAAAGAGGTATAGCCTCATTTTATATTGCGTATTTTCAGGTTGGACTGATCTTGTAGAGGAATTCAGCGAAAGATGGGTGGGACATGGAATATCTTGGCTTCAGTCTGATAAAGAATTATTTGTTATCGAATACGACACGTTGAAAGCAAATATTCAATCAACTCTGAGAAAGGCATGCGATTTCTTAAACCTTGAGACAACAGATGAAATACTAGCATGTGTAGAGATTAACCAAGAAGGCGCGTTTCATCGCCTGAAAAGTGATGGACCAGAAATGCTCGTATTTTCTGAACAAGACACACAAAAACTTGAAAAATATAAAGGCCATGTGGAATGGTTTATGGAGAGACGTTGTCCAAATCGACCCAACTGCTTACCCCTTTCCAGTGTGAATTTTACAAGCCCTCCATACCAATTTCCGTGATATTTATTTCACTGATGGATAAAGATTGAGAAAAATACTATTTGTATTAACATAATAAGGCAAATATCAGTCATATATATACAGATATTGTAGACAGATACAACTATGATTTATTCTGACGTATTAGCATGCGATCCTGGCTCAAATTAAAAAGATAAAAAACATTAAGCTAACACTGGTTAAGTCCGGTGTTCAGTGTACCTTAGCACCAAACACCCCCCCCCCTTTGGATACCCCTCTGATGCATTTTTATAGCATTGCAAGTACGACTACTGAACGTCAACACGTACAGCATAGGAATTTACTGTGACTATAAAGTGTTTCTATATCGGACCCCTCTTCTACATCGCAAGCTAAGTTAGCCATCTAGAACACTGTGAAAATCATCCACAAATATTTCTTGTAAAGGGGGTAGAAGTTTTGATGATCATTTTATGAAAGTTGGAATGGATTTACTAGTACAAACTTTATATATGCTCCAGAAAACTCCCACCCTTATTTCATTTTGAATTTTTCTCTCTAGTCAACACCACATAATTGTATCAAATCTATGTGTCTGTAGGCCTACGTAAAAAATCGTATCGCGCAATTTTTGTGCAGAAACTCTAAAAATAATTAATCAAGTGTGAAAGATATTTTTTTATATATCATCAACATTTAGGATGTTTCTTCTTTTTTTATAAAAATAAATGCATAGGCATAAACTGCGGTCACGGTATTAGTTTTAAAGGTTTTAATTTTTTACTCCCCACTGAGGTGCACATACGTTGCTTTGTATGCGTGCAAAAAGTCTTATGTGTATTCAACAAGAGTGAGCGAACATACTAATATAACTTTATTATGTGAATATAATCTGATATAGTAACAAAAACTGTATCTGATCCATAATAGTACGTGCAGTTATATGTGTATGTGTCTACATTATTTTATTTCATCGCATCAAAATAGTACGCTCTAGAATAACGTCATATTAACGCTAAAAATCGGTGGGCTGATATCTAATAATTTGAATTTCGCCCAACTCTCAGAACTATTATGTCTCTTAAAGTTAAATCTATTACCTTTCATTTGAGACCGGGTAACACTTTGAGAAGTTGTCCGAAAGAAGTAATTTGAAGCCGAATAGATACATATACCTATCATCTGGTATCTGAATATTATGTTTCATATGTTTCAGAATTTTCCCACTAAATGAAATTTGAGTTTATTTCAAACATAATGTATTAATTCTAACATAAATTGGTGCTGAACATGAGAAGTATGGTGGGTTTTTTTTCAAATGTGTTAAATTTCACTATGTGGACCATTTAATGTCAAGGGTATTGATATGTTGTATTACTTAAAAAAGCGGTGTAGCGAATCGGATTTTTCAAATAACATCATGCAATGTCATACCTTGTCATATACGTTATCATATGTGTTATATTATTGCATCAGATACAAATGTCAGAGAAGGCTAAAATTGAGCAAAATATCCACGTACGAAAATAGATATGGGGTATATTAACTTACATGTACTGTCTATTTGAAAATGGTAGAAGGGGAGACCGGGGCTAGCTGTGACACTTTTATCATTTCTCAACATAGAGCAGATAATAATTAGAGTTGGAAAGTCAAAATAATTAACCTAGGTAGGATATTTGTTATTGTCACAAGTGCCTTAATTAAATGACAACAAAACCTATACTGATTTGAAGAATGTTTAAGAAAAAAAGTGTCACAGTTTGCCCCGTATATGGGGCTAAGTAGGAAAAGGCCAGGGGCTATCTGGGACACGTCAATACAATTAGTTACTTATTCCTTATTTCTTATTCAATAAAGAATAAGTAACATTTACTTATTCTTTATTTGAACGAATACAGAATAAGTAACTGTTACTTGTTCCTTATTAGAACGAATAAGGAATAAGTAACAGCTACTTCGTATTCCTTATTGTACCGAATAAGGAATAAGTAACACAAACTTGTTCATTGTGAGGACGAATAAGGAATAACTAACTGGTAACGTATTTTTTATTCGAATTTAGATATGTAACACTGAACACGAAACAAAAATAAAAGAAGCAAATAAATAATCACGTTCCACAAATGCTGATATACTACTAGTTATCTGCTGAAAAAAAGTTAAATCATCAACCTGGCAGCATTGACATGCAGAAAGAGCTTTAACCCTTTAACCGCCGGTGTCGCATACATTCGGATTTTCATTTTCTTATTAGCATATTAAGTACCGCATTTTAAATATGTTAAAGATAAAGTGTGACAACAACCAGCAAGATTTGAAAAGATTAGACCTCCATTTTGTCAAATCTGAAATTTTTTTACTCACTTGAAGTTGTGGATCGCGTCAGCGATACACAACTTCAAGTGGGTGAAAATTCAAATTGAATAATTTGGCGGTTAAAGGGTTAAAAGTATATTCACTTGTTCAGATTTGAATAAGGAATAAGTAACTGATTAATTACTACTTTTTCGCAAAAAATGTTCCTATGCTTGTACTATGAGAAAATAAAGATGTAAGATACCAACCTGATCACACAAATATTAGTACAAGTCTTGTTACTTATTTAGTTTTGAATAAGGAATGAGTAGCTAGTTACTTATTCCTTATTCGCGTTTGAATAAGTAACTGGTTCTTATACGGTTAAAAACCCCTTAAAAATCCACAGCAGATATATATCTATATACTAGGTGGACGCGTTGGTGTACATTCGTGTATTTTTTGTCTTCGAAGTAGCACAGAAGTGTTTAAAAATTGAACTATTATAAGATAAATCAAATGAAGCAATTAATCAGGGAAAGCCATGGTCAGTACAAAACCTTCTGCAGATGATTACGTATCTGTCGCAATTAGTAGGTCTTTCTCTTCAATTTAATGAATCATGCTACTCACACTACTCTTAACCCTTTGACCGCCACATCATTCAATCTGAATTTTCACCCACTTGAAGTTGTGTCTCGCTGACGCGATCCACAACTTCAAGTGAGTGAAAATTATTCAGATTTGACAAAATGGAGGTCAACTGTTCTGAAATATTGCTGATTGATGTCACATTTTACCTTTAACATGTTTGAAAGGTGGTACTTAATGTGCTAATAAAAAAGTGAAAACCTGAAGATATGCGGCACCGGCGGTTAAAGGGTTAATGTTGGATCAGTGTCGCTAGCTCGTCTCCGCTGATATGTATGCACAGATACGTGTTGTGGAACGGTCTAATTAATCGATGGATAAAACAATATGTAATTTTTATATTTACTTTTTTTTAAAATGAGCCCATTAGTTTTAAAAAAAAAATATGTTTTTTTGTTTATGATGTAACAGCGCTACAACAAATCAACGGGATACTAAAACACAGACGAAATCAAAAAACAAGATATAACCAACGGAAATCTCACTGATGATCGCACACGGGTTGTTTGTAATTTGGGGAGATAATTGAGTAAACACCAATCTGATCGCAAAAAGAGTAGTACCAGTCTTGTTACTTATTCAGTTTTGAATAAGGAATAAGTAGCTGGTTACTTATTCCTTATTCGCGTTTGAATAACTAACTGGTACTTATACGGTTAAAAGCACCTTAAGATACCAGAACACATCTAAAATACACGCGAACATGGTAGACGACGTTTTGAATAAGGAATAAGTAACTGGTTACTTATTCCTTGTTCGTGTTTGAATAAGTAACTGGTATTTATACAGTGAAAACCACTTAAATACGAAAACACATCTAGAATACCCTAAAACTCGACGAAAGACGTGCATACACTTGTAATATGGGGAGATAAATATTTAAAACTCCAATCTGATAGCACAAAGAGTAGTACAAGTCTTGTTACTTATTCGGTTTTGAATAAGGAATAAGTAACTGGCTAATTATTCCTTATTCGCGTTTGAATAAGTGACTGGTACCTATACGATGAAAACCACTTAAAAATACGAAAATTCATCTAGAATAACCTACAACTCGACGAAAGACGTGAATATACTTGTATAGTAATTTGGGGAGATCAAGATGTAAAAGACACAATTAATCTGATCACAGAAAGAGTAGTATACGACTTGTTACTTTTGATTAATGAATAAGTAACTGGCTACTTATTCCCTATTGCTTATTAGCGTTTGAATAAGTAACTGGTCCTTATACGATGAAAACCACCTTAAAATACGAAAATACATCTAGAATACCTTAAAACTGGACAAAAGACGATGAAAACTACCTTAAAATACAAAAAACACATCTAGAATACCTTAAAACTGGACAAAAGACGTTTATATTTTTGTTATTTTAGGAGATAGGATCGCAAAAAGAGTAGTACATGTCTTGTTACTTATCCATTTTTGAATAAGAAATAAGCAACTGGTTACTTGTTCTTTATTCGCGTTTGAATAAGTAATTGGTATTTATACTTTGAAAACCGTTTTAAAATACGAAAACACATCTAGAATACCCTAAAACTCGACAAAAAAACGTTTATAATACTTTATAATTTTAAGAGATAAAGTGTAAAACATCAATTTGATCGCAAAAAGAGTAGTACAAGTCTTGTTACTTATAACATTTCAAAACCAAGGGATTGCATAAGCCACTGGACTAATACAATATGATTTGCAGTATATCGTATCGCCTTCCAATAATATAAGTACAACTACAGACAGGTCGTCATGTCACAACTCACCCACCCACTCAGAAATTCGAGCTCCCGGTCGAAAGTTACAAAAACGATTGAAAGAAGTATATTTGTCCAAACTAATAACTGTAGATCTGGTAATTTTCGCGTGTTTAAATTTTCGCGACTTTCAGATTTTGGTACTTTTTACGAAATTTAGAATTCGCGAATTTTTCTTTTTCTTTAGTAGCGCTATTAGTGTATGGTCCTATGTAATCCCGTGAGAATTTCATGTTAATTCTTGCCACCTACGTTTTTCTTGCTCAGAATTTTATGCTGATTCCAAAAAAATAGGGTGTCATTTTTTTTTATCAGCTTAAGGTCATTTTTCGACCCCTAGAGGTCATGACCCCTAGATTTCATTTATTTAATTGTTTATTTATTTATTTAAACACATGTCTTACTAGTCGTGTAACACATCAAAATGACCAGTCACCATGCACCCACCCCTTCCCTCCCGCTACTTACCCACACCAATTTTTTTTAATTGTTTTATATACCCAAAACATGAAATGAAATGAGATGTTACCAGTAAAAAAATAAGGACGAACTTTATATTTTGACCGCTTTTATGGGGTTACCCCAAATCTGGAATTAGTGGGTAGGGTTACGTAAGCGTCTATCGTTGATGTTCTGATTAACCAATCTGCATGTGCAATATATCATATAACAGATTATTAAATTCCCGTTCTACCAATACATCACCCATCGCAGTAGACTAAATAGTCGTCTCTCCACTAACGCTCAAATATGTTTTGTTTAGTATAGAATAATCAGAATGAACAGCAAAACAAACTAGTCAACATGGTCATTAAAAACAACATAATAAATGATAGTTATTGAACATATTCATATGTGGCCTATGTTTCCTGAACCAAGATATATGTATGCTTAAAAATGTGCGTTAGTTGTATTTATAAATGTCAAACATATCAGTTATTGAAAGAATATTGTAGCCTTTCATGAAAATAAATCTATTCAGCCTGGGTTGAAATCTAAAACATGGAACTTTGCTTGAGATTTTGGCCTCTGCTTTTGTATTCACTTGTTTTTACATAATTTGCGTGTGCTGAATGTGAATCTGTCGGATAACGTTCTGTATTTGGAGACCTTCACATACAAATTAGCAAAACACAAAATGGCCAACAAAATGTTAAGAAAACGCCATATTTTTTAGAGTTTGTCGCACATAAACGCCCAAATTATGGTTTCTGCAAGATTTTTAATTGATTCTTTTTTTTCTTGTGTCTTTGGAAAACAGTGACCTCTATTTGACCTTTAGATCCAAGACATCCGCCGTTTTTCATGTATTTACAGCTACTATAAGTATACTGCTAAACATATTGACAATAATATGATGTTTTTTCCTGGTAACATAGTGGATTAGGACTAAATGCTACTGACGAGTAAATTTGAAAGGAAAAAGCCAAAATGGCCGCGAAATTTACCTTTATATGAACAAGAAACAAATGTATCAAAATGTAAATTTAACATCTTTTTTTATTGTGTGGCTCGGAATTTCTCAATTTATTGATTTTCTGTGACTTGGAGGGCGGAAACAAGCATTTATGGCGTATATTGTTCATCGTCTGACCTATAGTTTTTCGTAAAATCCAAGATGGACGTCATTTTGCATATTTACTATTAAAATAATGATGTCATTCTCAATACTAAGCACATCAAAGCATGTTAGAATATACTGTACGTAAACACAGTTTCGAATGCCTTGCAACCTAATCTACCGTAATACGTAGTCTACTTTTTAGATTCCCATTAAACAAATGTTGTTTATGATATTATAGTTCATGTGCATGAAAAACACTTTTATTTGTCTGTTGCCGGTAACCATTTTGAATTTGAAGGTCAAATAAAGGTCATTTTGATCGAAAAACATGAGACATGATTTTATCAATTCAAAATCACGCAGAAACCAGAAATCGTGCAATAATTTGTAACAAAAATATAGAAAAGATGTGGTTCTGGCGGCAATTTTTTGTTTTGCTTATTTAAAGGTGAAGGACACCAAATATATAATGTTATCCGACAGATTCGAATTCAGCACACACCAATTATGTAAAAACAAGCGGGACAAAAAATATAGTCTTAATTGCAGAGCACAGTTCAATGTTTCATATTTCAACCCAGGATAAATACACACATTTTTAAAAAAATCTGCAATATTCTTTCGTTTAAAAATATATGCAATGTGCAATGTACAAATCTAAATACCACTCAGTTTCAAGGATATACACATCTGGGTTTAGAAAACATAGGTCAAATATATGGCCAATAATTATGCTTTATTAAGTCGTTTCCATTGACCATGTTTACTAGTTTGTTTTGTTGTCGATTTTGATTATTTGTATTAAAAAAATGTTTAAACGTATGTGTAGAGATAACTTTTTAATCCACTGCATCATGCAATACGTCTGTAGAACGGATATCTAGTTATCTTTTATATGATATATTGCATGTGTAGATTGGTCAGCTACAACTGCAACGACAGATGTTTGCGCAACACTAACCCCTAATTTTAGGTTTGGGGTACCCCCACATAAGCGTTCAAAATATATATTTCGTCCTCATTTTTTCACTGGTAACATCTCATTTCATGTTTTGGACATATCAAAGCTTAACAAAAAGTTGGTGTGGGTGAGTAGTGGGGGGGGGGGGGTCGCACGGTGACCGATTCTGGCCTATGGACTATATGTGTGCTTAGGGTTATGACCTTCAAGAGACCGGAAATGACCTTTAAAGCTTCAAAATATTTTTTAATTATGAATGTTGACTATTTCGTGTCAATTTCCTTCAATTTGCTATATTACACGACTATATTACCTTGTAATACAAACGTTTTAAAAAATCCCCGTGTGTTTTTAGGGTCATGACCTTTAAGAGCCCGGAAAATATTTGTTAATTATCCGTATAATTTGTTGTATTATATTACATCAGTCAGCAACATGTGACACACAGAGCTGATTAATTCACAATCAATGTAATTGTGTTCACGCTCTTTTTCCATTCGATAGCAATAAACAAGTCATAAACGCGATAAATATAATGTTTGTAATATGTAATTTTCAACCACTTGAGATTGTGTCACGCTACCGCGATCCACAGCCTCAAGTGGTAGAAAATTACTCATATTTGTTTAATTTGGGACCAAACATTTACACATCTTGATGTTTGAAACAGTGATTATATTCCCAATTACAGAGATTTAATCAACTATTAAAACGGATGAAAAACAACAATAGTCGTGATCAGGAGGACAAGGGTTAGTGTTGTAATCATACTCAAGGAGCACAACACATACACCCAATGCTGGATACACCATGTCGAGGCTGGTCTAACACTGTCCAATATCGAGTCAAAACATTTCATGTTCGCTGGTACATTAACAAAGCAAAAATAGAGCAGTGCATTGCGCGCCTCAGGCAACCAGAACGGACACTAGTCGTAATTTGTAGTTAAAGGGGTTGCAGGGCACAGATTGAGATACGTGCGCTGACTCTTGAGAAAATGCTGACTCAGAGAAAACGCCGCCTTCTAAACACAATCAATAGTAACTGTTCACACCTAAACAGTTTACATTTGGTCAGTTACTGTTGTTTGCATTTGCACCCTGACTCCTTCATATTGATGTCTGATACATATATAGTTATATATAATATATACGTGTATCCACATCATGTGCATACGAAACTTACAAGCTGAAGCATCTTTCTCTAATATAGAAAATAGTCGCCTTGTGTATGACTGTATTAAATGTGAAAAATTATATTTTTCAGTTACATATTTAACCATGTAACATTTATGCAGAAACTTGCAAAGGTCTTCATCTCTGCTGGGCTGCGGTATCAGACTCAGCCCATGGGCGATTATAACCAAGCCTACATGTCGTCGCTTCGGAGCTAAAGGATCCTATCTGACACTCGTTAGAGTGGCAGATAGGATCCTTTAGCTCCGAGGCGACGATGTATCTAATTGTAGTTATATATGCGTGTTAGACACTGCTAGACGATGCTGTTTGTTACATCAGAGCGTTGCCATCTTGTCATTTGCTAGCTTTCACTGACAGGTGGACAGTTTTTTCTTATCGATGTATTTTGTTCTTTGTAGAACAAAAGACTATTAATTAAACATGAAAGTGTGATTTTGACACCCCTTTAATTATATTCATGGGCCTGCAACAGTTCTCAGTTATTTGTGTTTTTATTATATATCATGGCAGTATCATTAAAGCCATTTATGTGGTGATGGTCCAGCGGAGAAATATTGTCCGTGTGATTAAAATACACCAATTGAAAACGAATAAAATGCCTACGTCATCTACTTAGTCGAATCAGATACTTTCCAGAAACAGAAAGCACCACCATCTACCAAGGTAAATAAAAACCTTGAAACAATCATAGGCCTACTGGCTCGGCGTCAAAGCCGGTGAACCAACATTAAACTACCATTGGTTCGATGTCTCGCGTCTTCTTGGTAATTTGCTTGAAGTGATTGGAAAATCGCAGGTTTTTTCCAGCTTAATCATGCTCAATAAAAGTGGCTTGCATGCTTGTCTGCGTCTGTCTTGGTACTCGAGCAACAAGATCAATAGTGTTTCCACAATCACATCACAAGGAACATAAACGCGTAATTCGACGATGGCCGATATTGGGCCAACATCGCAGCATATCATATTCAGATTAATTCAATATAATATTTAAACTTATGATAATAATAATTGGTATCAATTCTCATCAAGCACGTTAACTATGACATGTTAAACATGCGATGTACTATAATATTGATGCAAAATGTAAACGGTTCCTGTTTAGTTTTCCATACTGTTTTTTTCTCGCACAGGACTCCTTCATTTACAAACCTAAACAGATTCACCTGACCGTCTGGCTTTTGATTAGCCACTGTCTCATGCAACGACAAACAACAGTGAGTGCTTAAGCTGCAAGCCGAACAGATACAGCTGTTTGCCTTTGAATTTTAGCTGAAATACAGTGGAGGGAAAGCTGACACCGTTGAAAATTAGCATCTGCAAGACATATGTTTGTGTGATTTCAAGACACCGTTAATTAATAGACTGATATACAATTATATATATGATTATACTATATAACATTTCCAAACCACGGGATTGCATAAGCAACTGGACTAATTCACTTAGCATTGAACTTTATCGTATTATATGAGTACAGACTACAAACAGGTCGTCATGTCATAAAATTATTTAATTCACCCACCCACTCAGAAATTCGAGCTGTGACCAGGTCCAGTAAATATAACATTTGCGGTGTTAGTCTATTGATCTATCGCTGATTTGCTCTGTTTGATTGTCCAGCTATAACACAAGTGACTGGACACTGCATATTAACCCTTACTGTAACAGCGCGGGGGTTGACTTTAGACGTTAGAATCTGACGTCTGTAGACATCAGATTCTGACGTCTAAAGTATATCTCCGCACTGTAAGAGTAAAACATATTTTTAATAGCCGTAGACCCATAACATAGGTATTCAAATGAATCGAAAAGAGCTAGCTAAGACATTCATGATGAAATCTGGTCTACATGGTTTATACAGAAATATTTCAGCGCTTTAAAGGGTAAGCATCAAAAGTGAACATAAAACATTGTAAGCAATGTATTGTCCCATCAATTTAGCAAATTTAGCACTTTATTTTATTTGGGCCCGGCACCGCTGTCTCGTTCGGTTCGACTGTTGCTCGTAACTGAAGGGGTTCGAATACTGGCCAGGCCTGATGTTAGCCACACAGTTGTGCATACATGAAAATCTCCATGCTGCCTACCAGATTATGCACTAAGGAAATCCTTGAAATTATTTGAATGTATGTAACCCGATCTGACAAAATGAGTCGTATGTCTCAGTTTGACAAACGACGCTGTAAGGCCCCTAAAAGGCAAAATGACCTTGATATGACCTATTTCTGAAAATATCGTCGGTCACAGGCGAAACAATCCCAAATAATAAATCGATACTTCAACAAAAAAACTTGTTATTTGCCAAATTCATTTTTTTAATGTTGAAGTATCGATTTATCATCACTGTTTGAAATTTCAAGAACAATAATTATTTATTCATTTAGGTTTTTTTTCGCCTGTGACCAACGATATGTTTTTATTTTCATATTATTAATTTTCAATCCTAATGTGGTATAAGTAAATAATTTAAATATAAATATTTTTTTACTTTAAGTAATATGTATACTTAAATCAGTGATATTCGTTTCTATGGTACCATGGTAACATTCGCTATAATGAGTAGAAAATAGTCATGCAATGTAAACATGCTGATTATCATAACACCAGGCGTATAAGCTCGTTTAATATTCAAAATTTGGGGTGTAAATGAATATTTACTTGGTTTATTTGATTTTAATTCAATTGCATTTTTTCGAAAAATGTACAAATAATTTTTTCTTTTTTAAATTTTAAATGCCATTTTGTCACAATCATATAATTTCAGACATCACATTTCTTTGAATTTGCCGAGCACAAATCAATTAAAATATGTGACTTACGATTTATTTCACCAGATCGGGTCACATATGTTTATAGTAGGGAATGCCACAGTGGGCAGAAAATAAAAAAAACAATACTCATTCACTAAATCAATAAATTGACAATCAATCAATCAATCAATCAATCAATCAATCAATCAATCAATCAATCAATCAATCAATCAATCAATCAATCAATCAATCAATCAATCAATCAATCAATCAATCAATCAATCAATCAATCAATCAATCAATCAATCAATCAATCAATCAGTCAATCAATCAATCAATCAATCAATCAATCAATCAATCAATCAATCAATCAATCAATCAATTAATCAATCCAAAACAAGAAGTTTCCACAATAAGGAGAAAAATTCTTGCTTGGAAATAATTGGGATTCAATTATTAGTCTAGGTCCTGACAAGGTTTTGTATGCACTTTATTTAGAAGAGATTAACTCAACTGTGGTAGACTTATTCGACCCCAAGGAACAACTTGGGATGTATGCCAAATTCTCTATCCGGGAAAAGGCTGAAAAATGCCCTCGCTTTTCAAAAAAAGCGTATTATTTATCGCAAATGCCGATTTTACATATTAAACTATATATTCTTATTTTATCTTGCAGTTTATGTTCTGAGACATTTGAATTATTTAAAATGTCCATGTTTGTCATTTCTTAGAATTTTTTTTTTGGGGGGGGATATTATTTGGATATTTGTACAAAAAAGAATGTTTTTTTCATTGCGAATGCCGATTTTACTTATTTAGCCATATATTATAATCTTATCATGCAATATATGTCCTGTGACACTTATGTTATACTGAATACCCATGTTTCATAGTTTATAGAATATATTTAGATTTCTTTTGAATTTTTCATATATTTCATGTATGAAAATAATATTGTAGTTTCCCGCCAATAATCGCCACTCTCTGCGGTTTGGTGCGTCGAGTCTAATAATAATAATAATATAAAGCATTTGATATAGCGCCATCCATCAGCCTTTTCTGCCGTTCGCAGGCGCTCTAAACAGTCAACAATAAGGCATCAGCAATAGGCTCGATTAAAAAGATAAGTCTTGACAGATTGTTTGAAAGTAGAAGTGGAGGGACATTTTTTTATAGATTTTGGCAGTTCATTTCATAGCCTGGGAGCAGCACAGGAGAATGCTCTGTCTCCGTGTTTCGTGTGTGTTGTTGGCACAGTCAACAGAGACGTATTGGTAGATCTTAGTGTTCTTGGTGGAGTATAAGGAGTAAGCATTTCAGAAATGTAGGTTGGCGCTTCGTTATGAAGAGCACGGTATGTTGTCACAATGATCTCGTACTTTATTCTGGATCTGACTGGTAGCCGGTGTAGATCACGGAGATGAGGAGTGATGTGGTCACTGCATAAACACTTTACAACTAGTCTTACGGCAGCATTCTGCGCTTTCTGCAATTTATCCAATAGGCCTTCAGAAATGCCATAGAGAGAAATGTTACCATAGTCAAGGCGAGGCATCACCATAGAACAAACAAGCCTCAGTGTCGCCTCTTTTGTGAGACTGGATCTGACTGATCTAATGTTTCTGAGCTGGAACCATGCTGCTTGACACATCTTAGTGACCTGTGTAGTCATATCCATATGATGATCAAACATTACGCCGATGTTACGGGCACATGTAGATGTTGATATCCCACTTGCACACTAGACAGTGGTACCTTATTGTGATGAAGAAAATATGGTGGTGCTATGATAACTAATTCTGTTTTATCATCATTTAACTTTAACATGAACATCACCATCCATGCTTTTATCTCAGCTATGCACATCTCGATTCGACGTTGAGCTTCCAAGAGATCTACTGCATCACCAACCTTAAAGGATACATACAGTTGAGTGTCATCAGCATAGAGATGATATTGGACACCATGACGACGACATATCTCACCCAGGGGGATGGTATAGATCGTGAATAAAATTGGACCCAGCACAGACCCTTGTGGAACATCGAATCTTAATGATGACGAAGCTGAGCTGCTTTCATGAAGGTGAACCTTTTGAGATCTATCCTCCAAGTAAGATTTGAACCAAAACTGAGCTGTACCTGAAATATCACACTGCTTCAATCTCTCCAACAAGAAATTATGGTCAACGGTGTCAAAAGCTGCAGAGAGATCCAATAACACCAATACTGTCGCATTACTGTCATCCATAGCTCCCAGAATGTCCTTTTGAACACGTGTCATACAGCTGGTGTTGTGAAGGATGATCATGCAGTTGTTTTGCTACCATTCTCTCAAGTAATTTTGAAACAAATGCTAGATTAGACACAGGACGATAATTTTTCAATGATTCCGGATCGAGGAATTTTAACCATATCCTGGTGTGTGGATGGTCAAACCATCTAGAGACTGACCCCCTGCTATAGCCGTGCACTGCAGATGTGTGCACTGATGATTCTGTAGCATATCAGTCTGGGCTCTTAAGTTTAGTTGAGTTCATACTGCTGCTCGAAATAACCACGATCTGAGAATAGAGTGTTGTAAGACAGAAACTATCTATTTCTTCAAAGATTCGTCTAGTTTAGGTAATAACCATAGATATCGATGCAACAACAAAGTCGTAAAATGTCTTTTCATGTGCACCTTTCCTCACAAAGTCGATGAGAATATTTTTGTGATTTGCATTGTTACATATTGCATTAAAAACATTTTTTGTATTTAAATTTAACGCGATCAGTCTCACCTTCCTTCGTGTAGCCCAACAACTGATCTATTTCCAAGTGTTATAACATCTATAAAATGTAAGTACTCTTTTACAGGATTAATTTTGTGCACCTTTAAAAAGGACAGCATTACTGGGAATAAAGTCATGGTAAAGTGATAGATACAAAAATACCCCACTCGTAGCTCATTTGTTAAATCTTTGATGATTGGATATAAATCAGAAAATTATGTATCTGAAAAAATAATAAATGTGAAAAAAGTTTGTGGTGAAAAAACATGACTTGAACCTAAGTAGGCTCAAATGCATTCAAATTTGTGAAGATGATGAATCGTATATAGGAAGCTGCTCTTATAAAAGTTAGTGGCGGAACACTAGCTCTCACTCGAAAAAACAGGATGCTGTATATAGCGCTGTGGCGAATCACTATCACTTCAATCACCATTTCATTAAGGCAAAGGGCGGGGGCCCTAGGGTAGTGGTTAGCACCGCTGCCTTTCACGCCAGAGTTCGGGGTTCGGTTCCCGGACTCGGCGGTTTGAAAGAAGCAAAAATGTTTCTTCCCCATCCACGTGTGAAAGTCAGTATTGCGGGGAGCCTCCGTGACCGAGAGGTAGCGTGCTCGGCCTCAGACCGCCAGGGCTCGAATTTCGAATCCTGTGTCTGGAGGACAGTGTCATCTCAATCATCTCACCATCCTCAGGAGGTTCTCCTGGCCCAGTTTAGCCTATATGTGCACAAAGGTGGCCTAAAGCCCGATTCATTTCATTTATTTCATTAAGGCAAAAGTTGTGGCCATGATGTTTGGAATGTATCCAATCAATGAGCATATTTAAAGAATAATTTGATGTAGGTGTTGGCTTGTATGAAGGAAGATGAAGCTGATTTTATTAAATATTCGAGGAGCGAATCAGAAAAAAATGTTATCGATATACTCAGTCAACCATCACCTAAATCAAACTCATAAAAAACACTTCAAATTTGTTGTTCAAATCAGAGGTAATACAAAGTTTGATATGTAGTGATGACACATGACAAGATCACATTGGTAGAGCATTATATTGCCACCTCAGCGTTTGTCTTGGTTGACAAAGAAGGTTTTTTGAAGAAATGTGTCAAACATCTAAAGGTATGTCCATAAATGAATCAACAAGGGCCTGAAACATCTTTAAAAACCAATGCTATTGTTAGCAAATTTATGACCTGTGTTAGAACAAATCACTGAAGAAGCTGAGTACACCTGCAAAGACTTCGATGTTCCATTGACATATATGGTTACTATAAAAGCTGGACACAACTCTGACTAAATCCGTATATTGTTTGACTTTTATACAGATAACATCAATAAGAGAGAGGGAAAGTCATAACTGTAAACAGCATTATCAGAAAACTTAAGGATGTATCCTGCAAGCAAGACTGCCTTTCACGCTGTCTATGCTCAGTGACTTATTAACATTACCATGCTGCAAAAGAGATATCACTACAGTCATGTGACATATATGTGTGGAGAGCGGCATGGGTCGTGTCAGATGAACATGCTTTGCCATTCTTGTCTTAACTACCTATACCTATAACTACTTCCCTATACACGCAGGTGTATGTGTATGCTTAATGTACGTCAACACTGTCCATCGTTGCAGACGGATTGGACTCAAAGAGCTTTGGGGTGTGTACAATGAAAATATGATAAGATAATTGTTACCAGTCTATGGTATGCAGTAGGTTTACAACATTGGAGATGAACTCCATGACACATTTAAGCCTACAGAAATACATGGCATATGTATGGCACTGGGGGATGAACTTACAAAATGTCTTACAGCACGCCATACTCACCAGGGCTGATTCTAAATTAAACTCAGAGCCCAGGGTTGCATATTACAAAGTATCCTAGCTTTTACCCCGTCTTAACTTTCTCTCATTTCCATTTAAAAGTTGGGATCAATCCTCACTTTTTTTATGGAAATCAGAGAAAATTGAGATAGGATCAAAGCTAGGATTCTTTGTAATATGCGCCCCAGATTGATATTCTGATTCGTCAGTGCACATGCACCTACAGTTTATGGCTCTTGGAGAGGGGGGGGCAGATTAAAAAAAATCATATGCTGTGAGAACTGACTTGTTACTGCTCTTGACACACCCAAACTGCAGACAGTGTCGATTATTGGAGGGAAACTATGATATGGGCCCTGCGCGTGAGAGTGAAGACTGATATGTTCAGGCCGACAATATAATTAATTTCCCGTGTATGGCCTACCCAGCTGATACGAATAGCAATAGAAATTGCAGATATATTATTGGTCAAATGTCTAAAACCATCAACATTTTCTGGCAATAGTTGAATTTTGTTCCGATTCTTTTCAAAATAATTATTGCCCACAATATGTACCTTGACTTCGAATTTGTACATTTATTTAGAGATACAACAATCATTATTTTTGTTATATAATCAGGGAAAATCAGGAGTTCCTGTAATGGTCAGCTTAAATGTTGATGGCCTATCACTTTCCTGTACTGCCTGAAAATGTGTTGCCTGAATGATTCTCCATGCCACATGGAGATGCGTTGCTGTAAGTATCGTTATTGTGAGCGAGGGAGCAACCAATAAAACCCTATCATAAAAATCACTGAATAATCATGCCTCGCAATCACTGGATATGTCATCTATCCACAACAAATTGTGATGAAGTCTGATTATCTGATTAAAAAAAACATCCTTATGCCACAATCATCATCATGTATCTCATAATAACTTTAGATGCAAAGAAATCCGTGTTTTCGCAAACATCAGTCAAAACGATTTTCATACACAAAATATATGAAAAATTCAAACTAAATCTAAAAATATTCTATAAACTGTGAAACATGGATATTCTGCATAACTTAAGTGTCACAGGACATAAATTACATGATAAGATTATAATACATAGCTAAATAAGTAAAATCAGCATTCGCGATGAAAAAAATAAAATCTAAAAATATTCTAGGAACTGACAAACGTGGACAATTTGCACAATTCAAATGTCTCAGAACATAACCTTTTCAAAAAGCGAGGACATTTTTCGGATTTTTCGTCCCGGATAGAGAATTTGGCATACATCCTATGTGGTTCCTTGGGGTCGAATTAGTCTAAAACAGTTGAGTTAGCCTCTCCTAAATAAATTGCATACAAAACTTCCTCAGGACCTCCACTATATGCAAATAGACCAGAGAACACGGTGAATGATAAGCGGACAATAAGAGCAAACTAATGCATTTTTTCACAGGAATGTGACATGAATTGCCTGATGAGATTTCAGTGAACGTTTCTTGTCAGTGCTGGCCAATCATTGACAAAACTTAGGTATCGTCTTTACTAGCTTGCCTTTTATCGATTCCATCTAATGCCCTACTAAGACAATATAAACTTTTATGTCTAGAATTTAAATCCTACTACCGCGGCGGTGGGGGGGGGGGGGGCAATCAGCTGGCTATTGCGCATGGGAAATAAGGCATTAACTTGTTGTCGATAGCAGGTTATTTTTATCACTTGTGGGCAGAAAACGACAACTATTGTTGTAACACACTATCACTTCATTTTAAGTGTAATAATCATAATTATACTTTTATCTCCGGGGATTGGTAAAAGTGTAATTAGATCTATTTTTCTATTATCTATTAACTCTCAGCATCACAATGATTACCTTAATATCGTCTTGGAAAGTTTAGAATAAATTATTGTAGTTACAGTTTACATCATTACCATTTGTATTATTCTATGCACTATATAGCGATTGCAGTGATCGTTTTAATTTAGTGACGCACGTCACGAATTCTACCTTTATTTATAAAAAATGACGTAAAGATGCTTGGCATTATCTTATATGTGCCTGGAATGTATTAGGTGAATATTTTTCCTTATAAAATCCGCAGGCATTGTATGCCCACCAATCCATCATCTCTCGTGGTCCTGGTGCCAGTGATCCAGTGAACCCGCTATGGGGATAAATCCAAAAGAGACGAAGACATTTCAGGAGATTTCATACGACGTGACACTAGGTAGTGCTTTCCAAAATATATGAGCCAGACACTACAGTGGCAAATGACTCTCCATTGGACTTAGTTGTAAACCATGATTGATATATAATGTGTATATTTAATTCATTGACACAAATTATGCATGCTTCCGTCCGCACTACCATATTTTGTTCTTGTTTTGTGTGTGTTTTTAGAAGTCGCAATTAAAATGTATTACATGGCTTGGCCATTTAACCCTTGAAGCGCTGAATACTTTCGAATAAACCACGGAGACGAAAGAGTTTTCTTATTTTGAAATCATCATAAATGTCTTAGTCAGCTCTTTCTGACTCATTTGAATACCTGTATTATGGGTCTACGGTCATTATAAATATTTTTACTCTTACACGTAAGAATCTGACGTCCACAGACGTCCGTGCACAGACGTCAGATTCTGACATCTAAAGTCTGTCACCGCGCTGTAAGGGTTAAATATCCCGGGAACCGACTGCATTTGAGAAATATATTGTCACCTGATTTGAAAAGTGACTCAGACTAATCATGCTGATGAAATCGGAAATTATTGGGCATGTTCAAATTGTGTTGCTCCCAACAACATGATTAATTTGTTGTCCACGTCTGACCCCGCCTAGACATAGAGTATGGATTAACAGATTGCGGGACGTGATTTTATTAGACTTGATTAACGATTATATACACAACACGTTTAGCCTAAACGGGGGGACTTGAATCCCAAGCAACCCCCCCTGCATATATATGAATAATTTGCTGGACATAAAATCGCGGATAATTTCAACAACGCAGATTGTTGAAACCGATTGTTTGTATCTGTTTTGTTGATATATCGTGCATGAAAATTTTTCTAATAACCCTTTTAGTGCGGAGGTCGTCTTTAGACGTCGTGATCTGACGTTTAAAGAAACTCCCACCAATCACGAGGATTTGACCTGATGCTCAACTGACGTTGTGCCAGCATCCCAGTCGTCAGTCGGGACAATGTTTCGTATTTTTTCATAGGTTACCATGGCTGTCCAGACGTTGAAGTCCACCAGAGACATTGATTGATGCTTATTTAATGTTGGTCAACGGTCTGCAGTGGTGATCCAACGTTAAATCACCATCTCGACATCTCGTGAGAAGTATCTCAGCAAGCACGAGCCGTCAAACCAACATAGGTGAAGGTCACTTGTTGCTGCCCAGTAAACACAAAACATTTGTAGACCATTTATACAACATCGGCCCAACGTCGAACTTTACTGTGTCCACTTGCGTCCACTTGCGTCCGCGATGATGATTGACGGGGTCAGCCTCACCCTCCACTAAGGCAATCCCTTCTGCCAAAATCATGAGAATGGAGCACTGCGTCAAGT
Source organism: Flabesymbios commensalis (assembly GCA_964017125.1). Lineage (NCBI taxonomy): Eukaryota > Metazoa > Annelida > Polychaeta > Terebellida > Flabelligeridae > Flabesymbios > Flabesymbios commensalis. Next base: position 89,262,966 of record OZ024904.1, on the reverse strand, counting down.
TCCTTTATTCTCTGTTTACTGTTGACGACGATTTATTGAATCTCTATTATTTTTTCATGCGAGAAGATTGCCTGAAAACCGTAACATATTATGTGTCGTTTTGCCATTTATATTAAAACCGTGTCTAGACAGTCAAAATTTAATCTGTGAATTTGCATTAGATGTAAATGACATAGTCATTTACAGGACAGATATGGCATGACTGTTTTAGATGCATGACAAAGTTGACTTGATGTGGACAGGATCCAGACTGAAGTGTCTGGGAATATTACCATGCATGATTACCTGCCTCTCAAAATGACAAACACTACCGTGGCGTCAGAACACGCGACAAGACTATCTGTAAAATCGCCCGCTGATAATAATGTCCAGCAATTCCTGGAAAAAGAGGCGACAGAAGCAGATTCGACAAAGCTAATTATTGTTATAAACATATAATTACAGTACATAGCAGTTAAACCTGTTTCTTTTGTATATAACTATTTTGCTCTTGCTATCGATTTTGCAGCTGCAACCTAATGTCTATAGGCGTACTTCCATGGGATAAATAATGTTTTCATAGATGACCATGTCAACTCAAAGTGAAAGCATCTCTCTGCTCTCCAAAGGCTGTGCACCATATCCCCCTGTCGTGATTCTGCTTCAGTAGAAATGTATACACAAACACCCTTTCATGTTTCAGGTCCGGCTGGTTGATGATTTTTTTTCCGCGGTAACATTGTGGTAATGCGTCCGATGAATGATAAATTACTTCTATTTCCATGTATACATATCTCGCCATATATCACTACTACTCAGGTTTGTATAATAGCTGTAAATGTTCATCACATCGCCCAAACATATTATGTCACCTCTGTAAAAATTCCACTTTCAAAAGGGGGGGGGGGGTGGAAGGTATAAAACAAGTCGGGTTCACAAGGTCCAGCAAATCATTAGGAGCGTCTGTATTTAGATGCAATTCATGCTGTGTTTGATGTATGGCATAGTAGAGATGACTTTATATTATAGAGTATTTATCTAATAGACCATACAGAAGGCAAGTGTCAATTATGATTGAGGTTATACTTTATTAATTACATCGATTGTTTTTGTCTTGACATTTATAACCTACGTTTTAAGAAAAAGTGTGTTGAATATTTTGTTGATTGTATGCATGCTCTTTCTTATACCGTGTAATGATGAAGCTTCGTGGTTGTATAATAATTTCATGTCTCATATTTTGACATAATCATCTGGAGCTGTCATAAATCCGAATAAGTCAATTTATCCCCCCCCCCCCCCCCCACTTGACGTTGCAGATGGCGTTCGCGAGCCAAAACACAACATAAGTATTCAAATAAATCAGAAAGAGCTAACTAAGACATTTTTGATGATTTCGAATTGAATAAAATTCTTTGGTCTGCATGGTTTATATACAAAAATTAGCGCTTTACGAGTTAAAGGGCTCCATATTTTCTAGTACGCGGTAATGCAGAAATGGATCTGTTGACATTTGCATTGCTCTTTTTGATGGCCCTTTAAATTGGCTGCGGCATCTACATCATTCAAAGGAGTTTTTTCCTGGAGCTTCTGTACTGGAGTCGCGACCCAAAGTGTCACCAGACATTGTGTGAGCATGACGTTGGCCGAATTCTGTCTCGACGTCGGTTAACGCTTAACTCAAAACAGTCTGGCAGTTTTGACATCGGACGTCTGTGTCGTCTGACCATTTTTGTGATTTTGTAACATATTCTTATACTCCTAATTGAAATTTAGAAACATGGTATTATGTATTTCCCGTACACACAGGAGCACATAATACAATATAATAACCAAAATAGACTTTATTTAGTTGGCCAATGTGATGTTGACATGGTAACCGACAGCAATTATAAATATGCTAATTAGGTAGTCAAATGCTCGGCAATTTTGTTGAAACATGCTATTTTTATTCACATAAAATATATAAAAATACATCACAAAGGCTTAGACGAAGCATTCAATAGGTCTATACACATAAATTATTTTGGTAAATAAGTAATTATCATGGGATTGATAATATTCCCAATTCATGCCATTATTTCATATTTGAAATAAGCCAAGCTAGAGACGGTGGATAATACCGGAAGCCTCGTATTCCAGGTGTTATCTTTCTAGTTCAGAAACGGTTGTGAATCAGATAAATCTCCCATTTATGTCATAGGTTCCCCATGCTCTGTTCATAGTTGCGCAAGTGATGTCATCTTATGAACGGCTATATAAGCATTATTGCCAGATCCGAGCTGTGCTCGGACCGAGACTGCAGTGTCATAAATGCCAGGTCCGAGCTGGCCTCGAACTTAGACTGCTATGAGTTTAAGCGCTGAATTAATATGCTTATAAAAACCTTAGGTTTTTCTACTTAAAATCATTATGAATATCTTAGTTAGCTCTTCTCGCCTCATTTGAATACCTATCTTCATGATGTGTTACGCTTTCAGTGCGGGGATCATCTTTAGACTTCAGAATATAGACATCATATTTTGTAAATTGTGTCATTGTATTCGTGTCTGAACTAACATCAAAACAACTTTTGGAGGATGTATCCCGTTTGTTGCGTCAAATGTAAGTGGGTGTCCTTGTGTATTATCTTATTCATTTCACCGTCCCAAGGAGATTCCCCTTGTCATCTACATGATCTGTTTTTATGTTTTTATACGCTGTGATACATAAATGACCTAAAGCCGTTTTCTCATAATCAATATTGGAACACGTGTCATATTATTGGTTTTAAATATCCTGATTCTAATAGAATACTATCATAAATGCAAACTGAAAATAACGGTCCAATTATATTATTCTAATTAACAATAGTAGCTTTTGATATATAACTTGCATTTTGCTACATCAATCCCTAGATGCTAAAAAAACGAAACTTTGCATTTTGTAAAGTGTAGCTTATACATCCCTTTATTCCCGGCATAAGTAGCGTAGGTCGGTTCGGGAACAAATATTTAACCCTTTGACTTCCAGGCCGGGGTGCATGCCAGGATCCAGATATACTGGTGTAGGAGTTCTATTTTTCGTCATTTGAAGCTGGAATTGCTAACGCAATTTCCAGCTTCAAATGACGAAAAATACATAAATGTAGTATATATTTGACGAAAATTTGTGTCATTTTATGGTTACGTTCATTGACGAATGACGACGGAAATTTCCGTCATGTATGGTAGTGAAAAGGTTAAAAATACGCAAATGTCAAATGATCCCGGTTGCTGATGTAGTATCGGAACTTATGAACAACACACCAAGAGTGATGTGATAATGTTGTGAGGAATGACTGGTCCACCACTCTGTCTTGTGGAGGGGGGCGATCCGGAACACGAGGCCTCCCTACATCGCCCTCCTGTTTTCCAAAGGTCAACATTGTCCATCTTTACAACTCTCAAGTGATTTGTGTAAGCCACGACTTGACTGGGCAGGATGACATTGTGAAGAGAAGTCTGTCCAGCTGTGACTGACTTTTTTGTGATTAGTAGGCCTAGGTGTAGCAGACCAAGGCGCACAAAACTGTTTTAAGAAAACTGAACGCGAAGTATCTGTCACAATATTTTGTCACCATTTCTCCCCAGGAAATAAAATTCGTTGTGCCGATGTTCCTCTAATGTTGACACACCGTCTGCGACTCTGGCCCAACCGAGAGGTAGCGTGTACGGCCTCAGACCACCAGGGCTTGAATTTTGAATCCTGTGTCTGGAGAACAGTGTCATCTCATTCATCTCACCATCCTCAGGAGGTTCTCCTGGCCCAGTTTAGCCTATATGTGCACAAAGGTGGCCTAAAGCCCTATTCATTTCATTTTTACAGAAACATTAGGATCAATGTCTCGTCTTTGCTGGATCCATGCTACAAGGGAAACACCCAAGTTTAACGAACAAGCCGACGGGGAATACATGTATGTAAAAGAGTAACATAGTATTAGCCCGATGGGGATCCCTGCAGATCAATATAAATCACAGGGACACAGCAGCCCGTTCTCGTGTGTCACTGTCACTCAGCAAATACAATAGATTCACCCAGTGTTGCTGTTGTGCTGGGCCGTGTAGCACACTACAGAAGCATTGGGTGCATTTTTAATTTTGGCTGTGTGCGCAGTCTATCGGTTTATATAACGACACTATTTTTTGTGTTTTGATTTTATTCTGTAGGCAAGAGTGGATGGAAAACGCTGCCTATTATTGTGATTGTGTTTGCAATGCTCGACGCAAATTACGCTGTGATATTATGATATCGTCCTGATATTTAATATATTATTTCGAGCAAATATGTGATTCAAAATAAATTTGAAGATTAAAATTATCAAAACGAACAAGCAGCTCGTACCAGCATTGAATGTAATGAAGGGAAAACTAGACGATTACATAACTATATTGTCCATTAGTTTAAAGATGGACGCATGGTATGAGAGACCTTGTATATCGGACCAAGCATCACATTATTGAACAATTAAATTATGAAAGCATATATAATATATAAGTTGGTGAATGAGTGAGTGTTAGAATACAACCAAACTGTTAAAATCGTAATTATAGCCCTAGTTTAGTTAGTTATGTTTAGACAGAGGGGGGAGGGGGGGGGGGGGGGCTACAGATCGACCATCCGGTAATAGGGTGGAAGGGGGCATGCCCAGATTTATCACGATTTAAAAAAATAAACTTGGGTTTGAGGAGTACGCTTTTGTGAGTGAGGAATTAAAAAAGAAGAGTTAAATATAAACCCTTTCTCATTATATAAAAAAGAACAGCTGAAAGCGTTGAGGTAGACCTCACCAAGCAAGTGACGTCATCGAGGCAACACAACCAACAAGGACATAAATTATATCACCGATCACAACTGATGGGAGCAACACACACCACACCGCAACAACGTGTCACAGTGACCTCGGCTACGACAACCTTGGCAATGGCGGTAACCCAAACGAAATACAGCAGGTACTGTCCAAGCTGCAAATGACCGAAGAACAGCTGGAAGCTATCTTTAGCCCCAGTGAACACTGAAACAGCCGATGCTCAACGTCTATACCGTCCGAACTGCAAGTGACAAAAAAACAGCTGGAAGCTATTTTTAGCCCCAGTGAACACTCAAACAGTCGATGGTCAACTTCCACCAGTAATGGCTGCTGTGACATCAGTAGGGCTGAAAGCGGACACACTGTAATGCAACTGGCAAATTGTTTATCCGAGCTGAAAGAGACACAGAATAAACTGGAAGCACCTAAGACGAAAATGGGCTCTCTACAACACTAAATAAATCGAAAAGATATACGTTTATCATCATGCAAGACAATTACTACTGTACATATACCACGATAATGTTGTATGGTGTTTGACGTTATTTTAAATAGTGATGATTAATATTTAAAATACCCTGATCTTTTTTAAATGTGTAAATGGCCAGCCCGAATGTAAGTGTACATACCATTTCGATATATGTGATTCACATAACTAACCATGCTAACCCTGCTGTACATATAGTATATATACATATTGTATATAAATATATTACTATGACAAATAAGTCAGCAATGACCTGAAATTGTGTCAATAAAAGAACTATCTATCTATCTATTTATATAATAATTTAATTCCAGACGAATGTCACTAGTGCAGTTGAATCCTTCCATTGCACGTGAATGGTATTCATGACTTATATTACAGGAGCATCTGTTTTTTGCAGACGTGAGTCTGAGCTCGGTGATCTGAGAAGCTCGGGATTTAGGCGCTATAAAAATTTTATTGATTGATTGATTTGTCATTTTTTGAAGGCACTCCACCCTCCGGGTGTATCGTGAGATTCTGTTTGTTCTGCATATGTAATAATGGGTGTTCTATGGGTGCTGTTGGCTTAGCTGGTCTTTGCTAGCCGTCTTCATGCGCATTTTATCATGAGATTATTACATGGTGACGTAATCGATAGCAGTGATTTTACACCGAAAATAATGCAAAGGTGTCATCGATCTGGAGTATGAAATTGAAAACACCAATGCCATTTTAAATTTTAAATTCACTCGTTCATTCTCTATTGTAATTTTTCGGATGTCGCCATTTTTCAATTTGCCGCGTGGTTCTCTAACCCTTTAACCGCCAAATTATTCAATCTGAATTTGCACCCACTTGAAGTTGTGTCTCGCTGACGCGATCCACAACTTCAAGTGAGTGAAAATTATTCAGATTTGACAAAATGGAGGTCAACTGTTTTCAAATATTGCTGATTGATGTCACAATTTATCTTTAACATGTTTAATAGGGGGTACTTAATGTACTAATAAAAAATTAAAACCCGAATATATGCGACACCGGCGGTTAAAGGGTTAAGTTTGTCGAATATTTCAGTACGACATTTCTTGGTTTTCGATCAGTCATTCTATAGTTTGTCCAAATTATCAAACAACTACTGTCTAATGACTGCGCTTGCTTAGGCCTTATTGAACATTAGCTGATTGAAAGTGCCCTGACGAAGCCAAGAATATGAAAGCTGAAGAAATTTACGCAATTGCCAACCCCTGTTTTTTGTATACCTCTCATTCCAAGACTACTTGACTTTGGCTGTGGCTAATCCCGATAATACTGTTTCATCTTTACTTTTATTTGTATTTTACTTGTGTATATTGAGGGAGGTTCAAACATTACATGCCACACCTGTCTAAATCATGGGATAATACCCATATCTATGTGAATAAACAGACTCGTCAAGGGGGTTCGTAACCAATACACATGTAATGTGTCATACATTTACATTAAACACATTCCGAAATTTCTACAACAATTTTATTTTTTTACTATGTAGTGTCTGTAATATTATCACCAAAAAGATGTATAGCAACCTTATTTTCATGATTATTAATTCCCTGTCGTTGCTTCCGTAGGTTGGTTTTATGATTGATTTGTCGAAAATATATTGTTTATATTGTGAACTCTTTCCGTCTTGCCTTCTACAACCAATAATAAAACAAATAGAGCCCATGCCTCTCACAAAAAGTTGGCAAAATTTTTGTGAGCAGTAAGTTTAAAATGTCCGCCAAGGTGTAATAAAACCCTAGGTATGTGTAATTTATGGTTTTAGATGATTTGGGGTCGAAAAGTTCATTTCGTGTTTTTTTAGGATAATTTGACTTATATTTCACTCACAAATCCACGATGGCCTCCGTTTGTTTATTTGCTAAACACATTTTGGTTTACCACCTCGGTAAGTACTTTTGGTCGCGAAATTTATTTCTTGTGTAGTTAAGATATTTATATATATAGTTCACCTACAAATCCAAGATGGCCGTCGTTTTTCATTTATTAAAAATAATCTTGATCTACTGCCTAGATTATATGTAATACACAATTTTCATTTTCTTTGCCAGCAAGGTGGGATATCGCTTTGGTACTGAGAGGGGTCCGGACCCCCCCCCCCCCCTCCCCCTGGCGAAAACCATGAATATATATATGATCTGAGACTATTGAATAGGATGAGTGAAATGTGCATCCTATTCTGGTTACCTTTGATGCTTGACAGCTGCTGGCATGCATTAAAGTACAATAAAATTAATGTGCACGTAGTTTATTCTGACTGCTGCTTTCTATCAAGGTAATTATTTTAAATTGATGGTAACTATTATATTATTCAAATGGAATACACATGTGAAGTGAAGAGTCGCAGTTATACATAGCTCACACCTGGTGATCTCAAGACCAGTACTGGGTATCCGCAGGAGTGAGTCTGGCCTCCAGGGGACCTTGATGTCAGAGCTATATAATTATTCGTTTTTAACTAGGTTAGAGATGATGCAGCTTAAGGTCATCGACTAGTCCCAACATAATGATGATGAAACTCAGTGACCCAACTACATATCAGATTAGCTTTACACCATCACCCTACCACTGTTCTATGTAAGGATTACATCTTTGCTAGCATTTGAAGGTCCTTCACCAGAGCTGTCAGCTTCGGAACAGTAGATTTGTAAGTAGCATTATTACTTAAGGGCCTGTCACACCTTGGCGATCACCGTCAACGATCGCGTAACGCACGGAAAAATATTAAAAATTATTGAAAACGCTGGCGATTGATGGACTCTCATGATCCAGAACGATTGTCTAGCGTTCGTAAGCGCAAGAGTAGCGTTAGAGTAACGTGATTGACGACTGAAGAACGCACATCACATAATTCGGGATTCTATCGCCAGCAATCACCAGCGACCAGTGGGGGTAGCGCATGTGAGTAACGCATGTATAACGCACTTGACGACTGGGGAGCGACTGCCAACGTGTACTCGACGTTCCACAACGCACAGTTACGATCACTTGAAAACCTCTAGTTTTTACTGCAGTATTTCATTGCTTTTTGTAGATGTTTAGCGGTAAATTTATCTTTTTAATATGTTAAGCCATGCGAAAATATATTGAATATTCCAACAAGGTTTGCCAGAGAGTTTAGAAGTGTTCAGTATAAGTTATTTTGAATTGGACATTTTCTCGTGTTAAAGGCCTATTTTGCATAGAAGTAAATTTCAAACATGTCATATTATTATTGATCAGCCGATCACAAACTTGTATAAATGCGTTGTCTATCATTGCCAATAATTAAAAACTTTATTTTTATGGTTTTAAGTGATTCCCCAGGAAGTGTAATACATCTATATGTATATGTCTATTAAGATTTATAAGCAATATAGTACAGCGACTGAGTAACGCTCTCCTAGCGTATACAACGATCGAGTAACATTCCCCTAGCGTGTACAGCGACTGAGTAACGTTCCCCTAGCGCATACAACGATCGAGTAACGCTCCCCTAGCGTCTCCTCTTACATGCTGGTGTGCGTTGAAAGTTTTGAACCTGTTCAAAACTCTCAGCGTTCATCAGCGCTCATCTGCGATCAACAACGATCGATAAACGCACACGGCGATAGCATAACGATGGTCCAGCGAGGGTCAGCGTTCGCCAGCGTTCGGCTGATTTTTTCGTGCGTTACGCAATCGTTGAGGCTAATCGCCAAGGTGTGACAGGCCCTTTAACGTCACTTTTCGACAAGGACCGTTACTTAGGATGGTTAGGTCATATAACTCTTCCTTTACCAATTTCGCATTTATGCGAAAACTACCTTCCTTTACCAATTTCGCATTTATGCGAATTCCATATGTGTACACGCATTAATTTCAATGGAGATATTTCATTACATGCATGGTTGAAAATCGCCAACCAGAATGGTCAGTGTCATGCACGCAATGCTCTCTTGCATTTTTAATTTGTGCTATGTGCGCATGCGCACAGCTATAACTTGTATGGTGCTCAGGGGCTACTTCATGGGGGTCCTCATGAAAAAAGTCGGTTTCTGGGGGTAGTTTTATCAGGGGGAAGTCGGTAAAGGAAGAGTTAAATGACTTTGTAAAACGTTAACAACAGTGCAATATGTAAATGAAATATGAATGACGTAAAGATGATGATGTGATTTGGGTTTCGCTGTGAAATCTAATTCTGAATTGCCGTGGCTTTTGGTCAATTCTGCTATTTTCAGAATGGATAGTAGGGGCCTACACCAGAGTAGCATTATTTGTGGGGTCACAGCCCAATGTTTGATCTATGTCAAACATGCAGAGCAGAATTTTTATGTGTGCCAATACCTGCTACCACCAGTTGGTCGGAAAACACTTTCCAACAAACACAAGACGTTAAACGTTGATCCAGCGTTGTAGACAGCCAGCCAACAATCAACTAACATTGGTTCAACGACTGGAATATGGCCCAGCATGGCCAATTTCGTCATTTTAGCTTAAATTATATACTCACGTATTGAAATCTGTAAATGATAATTTTTGTTTCGAATATTATGTCAACAAATAGGAATGAACACAAAACACTTAAATAACATTTGTACAACGTCGGCCCAACGTCTTCGACGTTGGTCCAGCATTGTAAAAATGTTATACAAGTGTTTTGCGCTTACTGGATATATTATGCTAGATCAGGATCATTATTTGGCACAGATTAGTTTGCTGTGGTCAATCACTTTGCACTCAGCACAGTGTTGTCACTGTGGCGTAGTCATTGTCCAGCCTTATTGCTCTGATTCACTGTCGCATTGTTTTGTTGTGAATTTTAATAAGCTGTGACATACTTTTCTGTATGACCGTCTAAGAAACAAGTGATAAATATCACAGTTTGTTCATGTTTTTCATGTATTATCTATCTGTGACAAACAGGGAAGGGCACATCAGACATGCTGGAAGTAGGATGTAAAGGGGTAGCACACACTTCTCCAAAGTTTCATCTTTCTCTAAAGTCTTTCCTCTAATCTACCATTATATACTTGCTAATATCCGATAGTTCCGATATCATTATATGACCAAATACGTCTTAGCAGTGGTAATTTGGTTGTGAGAGTCGAAATGACTGAGCGCACTATTGCCCAGCAAATCATTACGTTATTATCCAGAAACGACAGGTGGTCAATCGATTTCCTTATTTATGGCGTCGTTTCCCAGATACATTTGTTTTTTGCCAATATACACCTAATGTTATTGTGGGAGAGGAAAACGAAGCAACTAATCTGCGGCAGTAGATCCTGCCTACAGCCTGTACATATCTGTAGACAGCATCCTACGTGTTGTCTCAGTCACCAAAATAATTCTGTTCGAGGCATTATTTTAATATATTTAGTATTGGTTCACCTCACTATCTGACGCTAGTACATTATTGATATAATATATTATAGCTCTAAAAGCGAGATATAGAGTAAAAATTAAATTGAATGTTATTCCCAATAATGTTCGTGATACACGCAAGCACAGAAGTAAATATGCTAATACAAACATATAAAACATGTAAAACTGTTTAAAAAGGAATGCTATTTATATTTATATTGTCATCCGTGAGTGGTAAATACTATGGAAAATTATATGACGCATAACGTTTACCAAACCAAAGCACACTCACTGCTGTCTAATTATACCAACCGTATGCGATTAATGCGCTCAAAATCATTTGTTTTCATTTTGGTAGGACCAATTCAATAAATAGAGAATATTTTTTTAGCTACTCTGATACATGATCAAAATAACGAAACCATTCTGCAAAAGGTGTATTAAAACTCTGAACGGAAAGATATAACAATTTAGTTGAAATTTGTCTAAGTCGTAACTGACAGTGAGCGAGACAGGCAACAATCGGTTGACTCCAGGCGTAACGTAAATCAATATCTGGTCAACATCTGAAACGTCAGTGAAGTCTTGGCTATATGTGTCCCTCTTTTTGCACAGAACACATTAACCATGTACTGATTGCCTTCGTCATGATGCAGTGTGAAACTATCCACAAAATGGCTATTTTCAAGATTTAATAAACCAGCTGCGTTTTCTTACCGGAAGTTTAGCACAGTATGGTATCCTAGCTGTGCAAATATTTTCGACGAGTAGGCTCACACGAACCCTAGTGATATATTCACATTGCAAATAATAGTTATAATGTAGCTCATTATAAGTCATGTCATCTCATTTCAAAGCCTGAGATCATTTCAGCATATAAAAATAAAATAAAATAAAATAGGAAGAAGTGATTTTCCGCAAGACCTTTTCCCATTTAATTGTCTAGATTTTCCGCATGGTACAATATCATTTGGATGATTCTCTCAATTACAAACGCAAACTCAAGCCGCTTCAACTGACAGTAGGAACTGCTTATGCAACAAGTAAACAGTTACTGCTGTGTATGTTTTTTTCGTTCGTTCTTGACTCGTTAGAGGTGTAGGACGCCTACAAATTTACTACTCGCTGGTCCATTTTAATTCGTTACTCGCTAAAGATGAACTACAACTCTGGAGGCTAAAGGATGAATCGATCAGGCGACTCGTGAAAAGCTTTCTGTCACACGTTATGGGTTTGATTTGCTCTATCACTGGAGAAGATTGCAACTACACTTTTCCGATGAGTATTCACTTCTATTAAGCATACATATGTTGACCCATTGTTGGCTTCATGTTGGGCTAGCGTCGCAAACGATGGACCAACATGGAATTTACATTGGATATACAGCATGTGACAAAACAATTAGTAAGCACCGTATCCCACATTTTTATAAATCATTCTTACAGAGGTGGACAGATTTACCACATGAGAAATGCACAGCCGTCAGTATAAACACAATTTTAAATTATTTCCAGCCTGTCACACAGAACGAAGCTCAACACTTACGTAGATTGAAGACGTACAGTTTAAAATACACGTAGTTTATTTATCAAGGATACAAATAAAACGTGGGCGAACTTGAATATCTGTAAACAAGAGGATGTGGTTAATCTAATTGAAGGCTCGGTATCAAAATCTAAAAATAAAGAATTTTGGAAAACTTATTCTAATACAGAAAATAACCTTTCATCATTTTAGCTCAGAAAGCAATGGAGTTTCATTGGTAATGCATAAATATGCCTAATTGTGCGATGTAGAAATATCGTTAAAAATGAATGCACCTGGGATATGTAAATTATGTGACTGTGATACTGAAGATATTGTATATAATTTGAAAATGTTGGATAAACAGATAAAACAATGGCTAGATGCTTCATTAAAAATTCCAAAAACAAACACTGACATGCAGCAGGAATCTAAAAACACAAACCATATATATTACTGTGAAAATATTACATATATCAATGTGATGTTGTATTTGTATATGTATGTGTACATAACCTTGTAATTATTGTTTGGTTTTAAATGATGTAAGAAAAGAAAAGAAATAGAAATCAATATTGGGTTCATGTCTGGTGTCTGCAGATATACGATTATTAGTCAGGTAGCTCCACCAAATTATCGTTACGTGGCGGATAAGAAGCACCAAACTTTGCATAGCCTTCTCTTATGACCCTCTGATTAACATTAGCCTATGAGCCTTTTTGAACCTTAAAAGTGTTGATGTAAGACGCAAAGTCCAAATTGGCCGCCGTTTTGAACAACGTCAAAGATCAAATTGATATAACTATTAATAAAATATAAGTAGATTCATTATTTTAGTGTTTACCATATGGTTTTCCGGTATGCCCGACGTAGTGGTGTTGCTAGAATTTTTGGACATTTTAGACTGCACTGTGGATAAAATCCAAGATGGCCGCTATTTTTGCAAACCAAAAAGATGGATGCCATTTGTGCAAGGTTAAGCTATACATTGATATTATTTTTGACATAAAGAATGCAAATGTTGGTGTGTACCATAGGGTTTGCCCGATATAATGGTGTGGCTGGAAAGTACCTTAGGCATTACATTATGGGTATAACCGAAGTTGGTCGCTATTGTGCAAACCAAAAAATAATATAATTTTCAGTAAAATGGAAGCATATTAGTGACATTTCGTATCTACCGTTATTATATAATTTTCATATTATACAACCCTGTGAGTGGCACAAACCGTTTTACATAGTTTAATATCGATAAAGATGACGGTCATTAGTCAAACAAAATGGCCGCCACAAGGCCATGACAGGGCACAAAATGTGTATAACTTTTTATTGGGATTGAGTCTATTCTGTCGAAAATAATATGAATTTATGGTTTTATCTAAAACAAATGGCGGCCATCTTGGATTTTATCGTTCTTTGTCGTCGTATATAGACTGACTTTGATCAGGATATGCTACTGATCCCTCATAATAATAGGTGCTTTTATTCGCTCTGTAACGATGATCCTAATATTTTATGTTAGGCTACCTGATTATAAATCCCTACTACGCCACAACAGAAGATTATCTGTATAACCAGAAAGCTCAACCCCGTTTAATAATAAACGCCACCTGGTGAATAAAATATAAACGTAAAGAGGCATGAGAATAGTACATATCGATAATCAATAATTGGTGGCTGTCTTGAGACAATCGAGTGTTCAATTGTAATTTTCAGAGAAATTTTATATGTGGCGAAGGTAAAGTGTAGTGCAAAGCCAAAAGGCAGTATCTGCTTACTTAAGTAAGCAGTAAGCAGATATTGCCCAACGGATGTGTATATATTTATATATTTATCTAATTTTATCTATAATAATGTTATTATAAAATATCCATTCCTATCATGTCAATTCCCAGCAAACACAAAACATTTGTATAACATCTTACAACGTCGGCCCAACGTCTTCGGCGTTGGTATAACATTTTATAAATGTTTAACAAATGTTTTGTGTTTACTGGGAATATAGATAGTGGTGGGCTGGGGCAGGGTATCGGCATACTCTTCTCGCTCACATTCACCAGGTGGCATTACTGTAATATTTTATAGTATCATCTCGCTAGGTGTCCTCACAATAATCTTGGTGAAACGAAAGGACCGTTTAGGCTTACTGTAGATCTGATAATTTTCGCATGTGTTTAAATTTTAGCGAATTTCTGATTTAAGGACTGTTCACGAAGTTTAGAATAATGGCGATTTTTTTTATTTTCCTTCAGTAGCGCTATTATAATAATATTTTTTGCGCGATTCTTGAATTCGCGAACTTGTGTTCCTCGCGAAAATTGAAATCTCGGGAATATTACCATATCTACAGTAATTCCAAGCAGCGTGACTCCGCTCCGTTCGCTTACCATTAGGCCTATGTTTAGACGGTGGCCCAACATTTAATCAAAACTCTGAATTTGGCATGCAGCATAGGCCTAACCTGAATAAAAGCGTAGCTCTCTGTGTGTCACACATTAACCCTTTGAGCCATCATGATGCATTAAAGCATCATTTTACATCCATGAAAACATACTTAATTTTCCAAAAACAAAGAGTTTTAGAACGAAAATTTCCATGAAACTGGTTGACGAATACATGGCAATGTTCTTTAATTTTAAAACCACATCAAGTCATCTTCATCCACTACATGTCGAGAATTGCGACAGCAATTCGGGGCTTGTAGTGGATGAAGATGAAAATGGTAAATCCAGGCCTGAAAGGGTTAAGTTCCACATTCACCAATTTTTTAGTGTTTCAAAAATATTGGTTTTTATCAATGGACCTATTTTTTTCATTTCAGACAAACTTTTAGTCCATGAAAACCGTTACATTGTCAGAACATTATCCCAACCATATGCATGTGGCATACAGAAAGATATTGACAGCATTTGAAATTCGGACTATATCTATGCTGTGTAAGGGTGCATGTTTTCCGAATGTATCTATTGCTCCCCATATTGCCAAGGAGTCATATCCCAGCAGACACAATATGTTGTACCAACGTTGGTTTACCGCATTAATGTTGATGAATTGGGCCATTTTTGCTTTAAAATAAATGTAATAGGCCAACATTGCATCAAACTGGTAGGTAATAGACTAATCATAATTTAGTCATACACACGGCCCAATAGCGCAATCAATGGATGAGTTTTTCTGTGAAAGTTGAATAAGGCTTCCGTGTGGGCGAGATATTTACTTAATTTATTGTAACTGTTATGTTTTTTTATGGTGATGACCCCATATCAGTATCATGTAGTTTATATGTGGTAAAATAATAGTGTTATATAACAAAAGTGAATTATATGTACTCTGTGTTAACACATCTGTCAATTTATTTAAAATATCAATCTTACTGGCAATTCTACATGCGATCTTGAAAACATGACTTGTCCAATTAAGATTTTCATTTAAAGTTAATCTCATAAAGTTAATAAGTATATAAGTATTACCTATGTTTGAGGTTGGTATAAAAAATGTTTTTGTGCACTATGAAATACAATGAAATTTGATTTAGTGATGTTTATAGAAAGCATATTCAAACACAAATATATATAAATTTTCTCTAATGCAGCATTTAAAATAAGGACATCTTATATTGTTCTCTATGTCACATTTTCCAATGAAAGCCGTATCATCAACAAACAATATAAAACGAAAGAAATCACTGGAATTAACAATATCGTTTATATATCTCAAGAGTAAGAGTGGACCCAAAATTGACCCTTAAGGGACACCGGTTTTGATAAGCAGCATGTTAGATTTTACTGAGTCGATTTCGACATATTGTTGTCTATTTCACAAATAACTGTGGAAAAAATCGTTTGTAATATTTTCAACTTCGTATCATTGCTATTCGTAAATCATTGTCCAGTTTATACATGTGTCGGTCTACAAATTCTAGAGCTGCAAGCTGGGTTGAATGTTCTTTTCTAAAACCATATTGGCTAGAATAGAATAACGTATTTGTTACAAAATATTTATAATAATAATTGATCAATAATAATTATTTCAAATTGTTTTGATGTAGAACATAAAAATGATATTGGTCTATAGTTAGTAAATACAGTTGTATCTTCCTTCTTAAATAATAGCAACATCTTTGCCATTTTTAACTTGTTAGGAAATATTCCTGTTTTTAAAGTCTGGTCAATGATTATAGTAAGTGGGGCGTTAATTTCTGGTATTATTTTCTTCAGTTAAATAGAAAAGATAACATCTTTGCCATAACTTGATTTTAGGTTTAGTCCTTTCACAACATTTTCGACAACAGTTTTGTCAACTAGTGTGTAATTATATTTTGATGTATGTTCAAGTAGTTATTTACATTTCTTCAGTTCCATGCCCGCATGCTCAGCTCAGAGGTCGCACACTCATTAAAAAGTTATGGGCATTTTTCGGACATTGGGGACCAGATCTGTCTCAGTCAACGCCATGTTGAAGTTTTCGGGTAAAGCAAATACATCAATCCACGGCCTTCACGGCTATTGTGCGCATTATGAGAATTTTGACTGGGCCCCCACCTGGTGAGTGTCAGCTGCACATTATACATGCTGGTTCTCAGCTAATCACTACGTGACACTGACTGGTTTGAAGTCCACATCACCTGGCACCTGGTGCATGTTTTAACATCAGCATTAAATCAACATTGGCACAACATCTAGGACTTGCTGACACACAATAAGACAAAACATCAACGAGTCCGTACACAAATTACTGATTTAAATTGTTGTTTCTGCTTTCGGTGAATTAAAACAAATAAAACAATTTTATAATTGTGTGGATAAATTGTACGCATTGTTGTATTTATGTGTGACATGAGGTATAACCGTGCTATTAAATTTTCAGATCGACACAATGGGTGAAACATGTGAAAAGGATTTGTATCTTTCCTGGGGAAGGGGGTAAGATTAATTACGGGCAATATTTGCCTCTTTATTCACAATGGAGCGTAGCTCAAAAGTCATTGGAAACCATACCATTTTCTGAGCTGTTTTTTTGAACAAGGACAGCCTGTATAGGCTTACTTATGGTGTGTCAGATTGGAGGATAGGTCGGGACCAAAGTGGCGAGATCTCCCCTTAGTATGTTGACATTATACATTAGGCCATGGGCTACTACCACCCTACGTGCACCCGACCTACATCATACCCATACCAACTTTTTGTTAGCCGTAATTGGTACGTCCAAAACATGAAACGCGATGGTAACAGTAAGAACAATAGGCAATAACTTTATGTTTTGACTGCTTAGATGGAGGTAACCGCAAGGAAACGACATAATAGGTAAAAGGAAACGACATAATAATTATTTATGTAATTATAGGACATATTCATATCTGACATATTTGTTGGTAAACCCAGACATGTTTATGGTTAAAGTGTGATTTATATTTTTAAATGTCATACATTTCTAAGTGAAAGATTATTGCAACATTCCATGAAAATGTATCTATTTAGCCGGGGCTAAAATCTAAAACATTGAACATTGCTCGGCACTTGTTTTTACATAATTTGTGTGTGCTGAGCTCGAATCTGTCGGACAGCTTTCTATATTTTGTGTCCTTCACCTTTAAATTAGCAAAACAATATCACAGAAAACACAACATTTAAAACCAAGTCGACATTATCGTGATAATTTCTATTGGCAAATTAAATGCCAGTTTTCAACCATGTTAAAGATAAAACGTGACATCAATCAGCAAGATGTAATTAACGTTGACGTTCATTTTGTCAAATCAGAATAATTTTCACTCAGTTGAAGTCGTGAATCGCGTCAGCGAGACACAACTTCACCAATTAGTGAAAATTCCAAATGAATAACTTGGCGTTTAAAGAGTTAACAAATAGAGTACCGGGGTCGATAAAACCAACCATGGTCGTGTTTCTGCGATTTTAATTGCTCATGTGAAACCAATTTCTGAAATCTGCAAAAAATGTCCTACGTAATTTGAAGTTGTTTGTTTTTTATTTAGGCCTAATTTTACACATCCGAGTAGTTTTCGGGCACTTGAGGTAGTGCATCGCACCCAGCAAACACAAAACATCCATACAACATATTTACAACGTCGGCCCAACGTCTTCAACATTGTTCCAATTCGCAAATGCCACAAAAATGCCTTGAGTCTACCGGGCAGTAGCGATAAACATTGGAATTACAGAGAAAAGATAAATCGAATAGCTCAAGTTGAACTCTAGCGGTTAACACCCATAGGGCTGATGTCGACTATAGTATTCTTTGCTTATGTTATAATTGCCTTATAAAAATAAATTAAATGTCTCTCAAAGCCACGAAATTTCGACAAAAGTTTACATATCCAACTTTTCTTAGTGACTACAAATGTAAATTTATTAGCTCAGAGCAGTAAGGGTTCAGAAGCTTAGCAAACACAATACTCTGACCCCGTGTCGTATAATTGTCGGAAGACCGTCTGCGATGTTGAGCCAGCATTGTTTCAGCATTGATGTTTCTGTGGCTAGGATAAGCTTGGTCAACCTGTCTGGAGTTCACGGAGCGTGACTGAATCACCACAGTGTGAAAAACCACACAGCAAACACGAGACTTTTTACCAAACGTTGATGTAATGTTGGAGCCGGTGGTCCAACATTACAGCAACATTTTGTGAAATGGGAGCGTGGTCACTACATGTGACAAACATTGACCACACATGACAGGTTTAATGCTGGGTGACCGTCTGTAAATGTTAAACTACAATGGTTTCTATAGCAACTTTATCTGCAAAGGTGACGAGTCAGCACACCGGCATAATGGTCAAGGATTAAACAAATGTGTAGATGCTGGCCTAAGGTTGGACCAGCGTCTCTGGCAGTGGTCCAACCTTACACCACCATTGGATTGCAGATTTGCTCGTCGTCTGTTGGTGACCATCATGACTCAGATCCCATTAGAATATTAGTTATAACAACTGTGAGTGGGCTGACCCGGTGGAATTAACCTAGGGTCGGGTCGCTCCAGTCTCAAAGCAGACAGCAGCTCCTTGGGATGACATCAATTTTCGTTTTTAATTCCGTACTGAAGTAGTGTATCCCACGGATCATGTTTTTATTTTTTTCAGAATTTTCATATTTTCACAAATATTTTGATTCAACATTTCTATGAATCCAGAAGTAACCCAAACAAATTATTTGTATACCTGATGGACGATTGAATGTTCTCCCAGCATTGGGCCACTAGCGTTGGGTAGAAAATCAGTGCTGCAGGTGTTTCCTCCCGTGTCCTCTCGTGTCCTGACTAAAAGACACCCATTAGCGACGACTGCTTTGATTTTACCGTCTGATACGTGGGAATATGTGATGTAAAGTGCTGAATATTGCTGACTTGTTTTGTTTACATGGCAATATACGACCTGGAAATACAACTATTTCACTCTTTTTCGGTGCTTCAAAATTGTTTTTTTGACTTTTTCGTATTTTTAGTTAAGATCATTAGGCTATATAGCTTCTTATAAATTTAATTTTCAAAATTGACAACATTGAAAATGTCTCATCCCAAGGGGTCCCTTTAATAATGGCATATCTTTGAAGATATCCCTTTTGGAAACAGTAAATGTGCAAATTTATATTCTGGTCAAATAAATGAATCTGAAAAGTCAAAATTCATCACCTGATACCCAGATTGTATTCAGGTATACATACGTTTTCTGACACACCCCCATTTCAGATAAATATTCTGAATCCACCCTCAGTTCCGTACACAACAACTATGCGTGTGCCAGGTGTTAATCAAATGATGCAGTGATATTGGCACATCGACTGCGACGCTGACCCAACATGAAATCACCATCGGGCTGATGCTGAGAAATTTCGCTGCACAAAACATATACGGTTGGACACACTCTTGACCAGTTGTATCTTTAATTATATAATGCCAAGCGTCGACATTGTCATTATTGGTTGTTATTGCGTGCCAAGTGGGACATACAGCCAAACATAAAATGACAAAACGAATGTCCAGCTTTGTGGATCCATTTGTTCAGAGGCAGTCTAAAGTTAAAACACGTATGAAGTGTCGCCAATAAGGTACACAGACTGGATTAATTTTGATCTGGAGCATTACGAACATTCTTTGTTTGGCAACTCCATTTTCAGTCTGTAAATATAATTTTCTGAGCAGGAATCATTGCTGACAATAATTTTATGACATGTGTAACATGCTCTAAATCATGCACGACGAACCTGTGACCCAAGTCGTTCACAGGCTGCCTTGAATTATCTCCAACGAGACAACTTTCAGTTCACAGCACCCGGTAAGTTCAAGGCCCCACCTGTTAAAAAATGAATGAGAGTGAAAAGAGGGATATTTATAATAAATTGTCATTCACTTTAAATTTCAAAAATATAAAATACCCATGACTGAGCAGACTCCTTTCAAACTTTAATGAAATACATAGGCAGCAATGATCAGACTGGGGTGACACTTAATAGAAATACAATATTATTTATTGAGTTAAAAAATTGATCAAGTAGGTGTACCGTGGTACTATCAGCATTGGCTTAACGTTGAGATGATAATAAAGAACATTATTTATCTTAAACCCTAAATCAATCTGGGTTAGCTTAATATTTAAGGCCTAAAATTAACACTGCATATGAGTAAAGTCATGAATTAATATTTACTCGTAGGATTATTATGGCGATGGGTGCCGCCAACAATCCAAGACTATTGACGAACACGGGTCGACTATTTTTCATCATCAAGCACTCCAGTCTCCTCTTCTGCGTCTCATTAAAAGATTCCTCCAAGGTAAGTGCATCATTTTTATTTAACCCAGGGGCGTATCCAGGATGTGAAGGAGGCGCTCCCCTTGCACCATCCCTGGATCCGCCACTGTAATGCAGCCAGAAGAATCTTAAAACCAACAATCCGCATTAGTCAGGGGGCCAGGAGCTGAACCTGGAAAGTGGGTCCAAAGTTTTTTTCTCAATGTTTTCATGTTATATAGGTATTGTTCTCTATGAAACCGCGTGATGGCATTCTCACAGCATTAAGCATTTTGAAATAACGTGTTTTACAATTTTTCGCCCATCGCGGTACAAAATAATGGTTTCACATGATCGGGAAAAACAGAAAATCACTTTACATATAGACATAACTGATAATTATTAGTTTTATCGGTTGTATATTGATGTATATTAATAATAAATATCATTGGGTCAAAGGTCAAGGCTATAATTTAAGGTCAAAGGTCACAAAATCAGGTCAAACATGCCTAATTCAGTATCGTTTGTAGGCCCTATATTACATCCCCCTTCCCCACATTTGTATGTGTTTCTATAGCTGAACCTGTAGTGATTGTCTTATAATAATGAAGTGTCATGATCTTTATAAACTAGATAACCTGTCGCTCACCTATTTTCGCTCCTCTAGGTCACAACCCAAATGTGGCATACTTGACCGTATATATTTGCTGGGATGAGAAAGATAAGGGGATTATTATATTGTTTGAATTATATTGTATGGGGCAGTCAACATTATTCACTAACCCAATGTTGGGCCATTATCTGCGACGCTGGCATTGATCCAAATTAACGCTTCTCCAATGTTTAGATGCCCGGTCGCTATTGCGACACACGGAGGAAATTTGTGAGCCCTAATTAGGTAAAGTTAAATGCCAATTGGCCAGCCTCTGTGTCAAGGCATATGATTGTATTGTGCAAAATATGGAGTTGGTTCATCAATGACAAAGTGGTTTGAATTTAACTGTGACGTATATATGTTCCGTTCTTGTGGTATAACAGTTTAACAGATGAGTAAATAATTCATGATATTTAACCTTTTTGTTTCTTTTTTATAGTTCCAATATCAAAGCATATCTATATCTGCCTATATGGATACATCAATTATCAATATGTGGTGTAATAATTCAGGTTACTGTACCTGCTAAACTACTGTACCTGCTAAACTACCAACATTGTACGTGATAGTTATTTAAAATAAATAGTTCTTTATCCTATGTTAAGTTAAATAATCGGCAATGACACCACCACCTTCGACATCATTTTGCCATTTGCTATATATTTATATTAAAGATACAGCTACCATCCTGTTCATTATTTGTTTCATCATATTTGTTAATGCAGTACTAGTATGCATCATATTCTTAGACAATGGCATTCCTGCTCTGCTGCTTCCACATCGAACACTATCACATGGTTCTTACTGGAGCAACCATATTTTATTTTTTTGTTATGTAATTAGGGACCAGTTGAGATTCAATCTGGGACCAGTTGACTTCATTCAGGAACTGTAGTTGAACATAACATATTCCCATCTATGCTCCGTTCATATGCTATCGGATCTAACTTCTGTGGCTCAAGCATCAAGACATTCTTCACCGGAAAGTTTGTAAATGTTCTATTTTCAAAAGTTCCTGGAAGGTTTGCTCAGTTGATGGCAATTATCATAATTATCAACAGGTGATGGGAATATCAATATTTGTCTCCTAAAGCTGTGAAGCAGATTGGTCTATGATTATGTATATCACAGTTTAATATGCCGAATACCCCCTGTGAAGGTGCACTATATGCTGTGATCACCTCCTTCGTGATTAGCGTCTTGTTATGCCAATGACTTTCGGAATTTTGATATTTAGATCGGTCCTGGTATTAAGAGTGTGCATGTGCTCTTGTGTATGTTTTGAATAAGCCCTTCATCCTGTTGCGGGTCATGACATATTCAGATGAGCTGTTATTACTAGCAGCAATCAAGAAAGCTGTTGGAACAAGGATATGTTTCAACTCAGATACCCTACATCTGGCTATTCGTCCACAAAATTTAGTGCTGGAATTGTAGTAACGCATATAGAAGACTAGATGTAGTGTCATTATCTTGGAAAGCAACATGTCGCACAGCAAGCGCAGAGCGCAATTTAAAGTATGTTAACATACTAAGTTAATTTAAATATGCACAAGAGACATAGGTTTAATAAAATAAATGTATCAAATGTACATTTAAAGGATCTGCTAAATTACAACTTTATCGGCATATTCTCATTCTGACTTGCGAGATAAGACACGAGATACGAGCTACTGGCTGATTCAACACCTCATTTAGACCACCGCAACACTCTGTGCGCTGAGGGCGCATCAAAATTACTTAAATTATAAAATGCTTCTGTTTTCCCAGGTTCCTTGCCGCCCTTGCCAACCAGACATCTGCAATGAGTATGATATATTAATGAAGAATTGGAAAGGCTAAAAGCAGCTTTTAAATAAGCTTTGTTGCCTTTATATCACTCTCAGCACCCTTCGGGTGCTAGGGTTCACTCATCATCGCATTATATTGTGTAGCATTGTTTTGTTTGCCTAAATGTAAGTCTGTACCACGGTACTGATCCTGCCATCAGAGTTGTACACCGATGGCACCCACGAAGAGATGTATACCACCAACCCGGGGATATGTCTCTGATGAAACCAATTATCTGGATACACCCAAAGGACGTCTGTCATAATTTTATACAGTTGCAGATTTGATTTCTTAATTGTAAATTGGGGCCTGTCGCCAATGACTGGAAATGTGTCATATCAGTCACAGCAGTGTCATGGTGTGCATGTGGCATATCAATATGTGGTAAGCCTATACAATTATGTATAATTATGCTACGATCGTGTTTTGAGTTTCACACACTGTCTGCTTTTCTACAAATTATTCGGTTTGACGATTTGCAGATTTCATGAAAAAAATGCAAATAAAATTGACCCTTCATTGGCCCTTCTCTAACATGTTTACCTCGCTCTCTTGGTTTAGTGGCAACTCTGGTAGAGCGAAAGACGCAGGCATGTCACATTTTTTTGGATCATAGTATCTGATAAAAACGTTATCGAAATCATTATAATCTGCGGTCGTCTTGATCCCTCTTTTGAAAACCTTTTAATTGTTGTTTCATCGCGTTTAAAATAAAACATAAACTGTGGGTGGGTCATTCGCTGCTGAGCCCTCTTGGTCTGAATTATTAATCACGACAAACAGTTAGCATAAGTAATTCCAAATAAATGAAAATAATTTTAAATTTATTTTGATTCACAAAGCATAACACTCAGCTGTGGTTACATTATCTGTCATCAATTGAAGGTGCACTCATACTTTGCAACAGGGGTATAATGTGATAGGTACGACTTGCAGAAGCATGGACATATCACCAAATAGAACTAGACAGTCAGTCAGAGACTGCAAACCTCCGCCGCAGTGATTGTGTATTGGATCCGGATCGTAAACTAATCCGGATCATTTCCAAATTTAATGGATGGTTCTTTGGCCCGAGACACACCTCTTGTAAACGTTTCATGAAAATCCATTTTTTACTTTATAAATAATCATACTGACGGACAGACAAACCATCGCGACCAAACACATAACCTCCTTTGGCGGAGGTAATAAACCACACGATGATTTCTTTCAAAAAATATATAAATCTATGAACAAATACTTTGATGTTAAGTGTTAACACCATTGGATGACGTAGTATACAGAATTTTAGAACGTATGGCCAGAATTATACATTATATATCTCGTCGATATATATAAAAATATTAATTTTTGCGGTACGTATGTTTTATAGATACTCTGCGACATCATATTCAGGTTCGTAATGAAATTCCTTTCATTTTGATAGGTCACACTCTTATATTATTGTTAAATTTGAGGTTTTTACACTGGTAATTATGTTTATGAAAGGCCTTGGAATCAAAGGGTTCACATAACTCAAAACTTCTGGTTCAATCAATTTGTACAATTATGGTTTCACTTTTGTTAACACTGGAGACATACTATTTCCAATGATGGCAAATATAGATAAGGTTAGTGCTTTATATACATATTTATATTTTTCAAAACGTGTATAACTATTATTTTGCGTCCCGATCGACGCGATTTTATAAAACGTGTTATATAAAAATGCTCAATGTTGTGAGAATGCCATCATGCAGTTTCCTTGAGTACAATACCTATATAACATGAAAACACAGAGAAAAAAACTTTGGACCCACTTTCCAGGTTTGACCAAAAATATGCATTTGACCCCCTGACTACATGCATTTCTGTCCCCAGCAACCAGAGTGTCGTATGTGCCAGATGCGATTCTCTAGTTGCCAGGCGTCCATATCACAGACGCTGGCTCAATGTTAAAAATGAACAACATTGAGTCATCGTCGCATAGTGTAAGAAGTAAACCCAGCAGTTGACCCAATGTTGACTAATTGCTGGTCCGGCGCCAACAGTTAGCCGACATTAGGTCAACGTATCATGTTTTCTGGGAAATATTTGAAAGTTTCTTTCCTGTGTCCATGCCACCGAAAGAATCTTCCAAATACACGGAAAGAAAAGTTTTCGAAGATTTTTCGCTGTCGATGACCTGCATTTACAGCAAAGATCCTCCAGAACTTTTTGACAAATAACTATTATTTGTATGTACCAGCTGTCCAGTAGCACAGGAGTTCCAAGGGGTGTGACGGTCGGATGTCTTTACTGCATACATCAGACTGCTGATCACCAGAATAATTGCAACACGGACTGTTGGAAGACGTATCCTTGTGTTTGGAAGGTAAACTCTTAGAGGTAGATTGTGCATGGTCCCTAATTTGAACACTTGTTTGTTGAGTTACATGTATTAATATGTGTCTCTTGGAACAAAACAGGAGATCATTTCTCGGCCTTCTAAATACAATATCAATTCAGGAAATCTCTCCATCACACCCCTTGGAACCCAGGATCTGTGTCGGGTACGAGTGTCGGTAATGACGAGACTGTGCATGAGGAGCTCTTGTCAAGTCACCCGGAGATGGATGTCTGCTTCATCATGGTGTTCACGGTAAGTTTTCTGAGCTCGACACTCTGGATTCAAGATTACGGCCCTGCAAAAACGAGTCTTTGACCCGATATTGGTTAATTGCTGGGCCAGCGTCGCAGATGCTTGTCCCACAATGAACCAGCATCGGTACGGTCTCGTGATTACGGTAGGTGATCAATTTGCATGTATGTTTGGATCGAGGTGTCTCTTCGCTGCTTTAAAAGAAGAGATGCTTCATGTCCATTTACGATATGTATGAACTATTTGTGGGTAGAAGCATGTCTTCGTTAAGTGAAATCAAGACATGTTTCTGCAATGTTGATCTACTAAAGACGAGGCTTTTCTTCGTAACTTACGAAGAATGCTTTAACAAGTTGATTTACTAACCTTTTACATGCGTCTTGTACTGAAGCAGAACCCATTAAATGCGTCTTGCACCGATACAGATCAACGACAGTTGGAAAAGTGGTGTTGTAACTGTATTTAAATACTGAGTATTTAAATTTTATATATATTACACATATATTATTTATATATGAGTATGTCAAGATTTTTCTACGTCACAGGGAGAAGCTCAACATGGCTCGATCATTCCACGGGCCACCATTAAATCGTTTACGCTGGGAAAAGATCGGATAGTTAAAAATGCTGTACTACCGTGTCCTCAGAACGCAGGCGGTAACGATTTTGCGTCATTTTTCCGCGTCCCGTTTTTCGCCTTTTCCGCGTTTGTTTTCTGTGCGTTTTGCGCTGACTAATTTGCATGCGTCTTTTTTGCGCGTGTCATTTCCGCGCGTATCATTTCCGCACGTTTATTTTTTCGCTTGTCAGTTTCCGCGGGGGGGATGGGTGTCACCTCCACGCGGTCCCCCCTGGGCAACTTCTTTTGAAGGCTAAGCACACCCACGTCCGTATTATTCTTTTTACTTTTGCAGTTATCTTGTTGTTGCACGGCATACGGTTTTTTAATTTTTAACCTTTCTCAATGCATTCAATTTACATCGTATGATTTCACAAGCTAGGCCTGAGAGCCTTTTTTCGTCACGCGGCTCGTCTGTCCGTCCGTCTTCCGCCACCATTAATATTATAACTTGTTTCTTGTTACTGGTAAGTATATCAAACTTCTTATACAGCCTAACCGTGTCTAAAACATGATTGTTTTTATATTTGTTTTTTCCATGACCTCGGTTTAGCTCGAACATGATTTTCGGAACAAAAAGAGGTCACATCGCCCATGTATTTAGACAATTTATTATCACCGCCGATTGCTCTGCAACATTCTAGAGATTTTGTGCAGGTATTCATAATCTAAACTTAAACTCCTAGCATTAAAAATGTGTGTGGTCTGTTGTCACTGTTTGGCAGACTGCAATAACTGTGAAGTCCGATCTCTGATGCAAAATGGCACCAAACGCTCAAAATATCCACCAATCGATCTTTTCAGTTAAAGGCTTTTTTTCAGTTTCCCCTCATATCAACTACCTAACATAGTTGTGATCGAAAGTGGAGGGTTGTGGGGTGCAGATCCTAATTTCAAGTGTTATTGTTTTTTTAAAGATCACTTTTATACCATGCTTTGAGGCCGTGGCATTTGCATGTCTCGTGATAATATCTGAAAAAGAAAGATTTTAAAATCCAAATGCAAAAAAAACGATTCGATTGCAAAAGAAAATAATATTATAATTATTATTATTATTATCATAGCAAGCAAAATTAAAGTTGGTAGACTTAATTTCACTTTGTGGGAATATCAACTTTAATTTTGCTTGATATGATAATAATAATAATTATATTATTATTTTCCTATGCAATTGAATCATTTTTTTTCATTTGGATTTTATAATCATTCTTCTGCATATATTATCACGAGACATGCATCCTAGATGTTAGACTTGGTGGGATCATAATATATTATTACATGATAAATTATTATAGACACATTATCTATTAATCTGTGAATTTTAGTTTTATTACAGACACATCGTCTTTTGCAGGCTGATAATATTTTTCTTTTGCAGGTCATCACAGAGGTATCTTTCTCAGATGCGCAAAGTTTAAGTTTATCTGTTTATGTGTGCACATTATGCTGTGCATTTGCCACCCGCTGCTAATAACATTTTCAAGAGAAAAAAATAACTTCTGAATAGATTTTCACTTTCGATGTTTGAAAGAGGGATTATTCGTCATTTTCACTGGCTCACAATGTTATTTTGGCATTCGGAAAAAGTCATCACATTTGATTTTGTCGAATTGTTCCTTAATTTGTTCTGAGATTTTATTCTTCTTGTTTGAGAGTATATGGATTGTATTGATCATTTCGTGGTTTATTCTAGCATGGCTTTGTGCATTTCACAGGATTGCTGTTCCGTACATTAAATACAATTTCACTGCATTCAACCTGTATTGGTTTCTGTCGACTCCTCTGGACAGCAATCATGATTACGTACATCGTGAATGATGTGACTAGAAGAGACCAGGTGATGAACGAGTCACATTTTATGCCCTTTGTACCATTGTTGCATCTCAGTGCTTTGGAATTCTGAATCTCTATGTTACGTGGCAGGACGCACTACACTATTTCCAAGGAAAAATGTTTTTTAGTCGTACTCGTGGTACAGAAGCAGCACGCACATACACACACTATGCTGAACACTACTAGTGGACCCGGCACGAGTGGCACGAGCTTTAGACTGCAACCCCACGACCAACCAGGGGCAATTGTTGAGCAAAACAGACAAAACAATGATGTTAGAGATTTATCTGGTCTGACGATAATGATCCCTTTTTAAATTGACTAAATATTTCGCATTCAACTAGCGATAATTTATATGGAAAATAACGTCTATTAAACTATAATAGTGACTGGTACTAAAGGGTTGACATTATAATGTGAAACAGCGATTTCGTTTCAAGTGAGAATTCACTACTAGTCTTTTTGACACCAGCCTGTCCAGTGCGGGTAACCGTTTAACCCTTTCAGCTTTTAGTTTCAGCGCCCCAAGGGTCACGTAACAGAGTTAGCCCTGGTAAGTTATTTTTTTTAAATTTTCCACCACTTGAGGTTGTGTCTCGCTACCGCGATCCACAACATCAAGTGGTTGAAATTACCCATACTTGTTTAATTTCAGATAAAACACTTAGATTCATTCCCTATAACTATAATCGTGATTTGCACGCAAAGGGTTCATATGTGGCACAGATTTAGCCATTTCAAGCCTGAATTTGCTATTTTCATCTTCATCCACTACAAGCCACGAATTTCTGTCGCAATTATTGACTTATAGTAAATGAAGATGACTTGAAATGAGGTGCAAATTAAAAAAAAAGTTATTGTTAAAATAATTCATGGAAATTGTCATTTTAAAACCCTAGAAGTTTTAGGAAATTAAATCATTCTTCGGAGATTCAAAATTATGCTTTGGTGCATCGTGAGGGTTGATGGATCAATGTATCGTGTTTGCTGGAAACTCTGAAATTACGATTCGTTCAGCGCCGCGTTGGCATCAATCAGTCAAAGCCGCCGTGGTATGGAAATGAAATTAATGGTTTTCTTTAGGGTCATATTTGTGCACATATAGGCTAAACAGGGCTAGATCTTCTTGAGTATGGTGAAAAAACAGAGTGTTGTGGAAAGTAAATAATAACTAGAAAAGGAGTTCCCTGAACTCGGAGACCCGGCTTTAGTCTGTTTGGATGCTTTAGACAAAACAATATTAATTTGTAATATTTTGTAAACATAACTGTATTGGAATCATGAATGTCCAGGATATAAATATTGAAAGAACCAAGGAGATAAGTATTTTTTGAACGTGTAGGCCTATTCCTTCCACCACCATCGCCGGTGCTGGCCAACATCCAGGCAATACTTACTAGGGGAATTGCACAGCGAATCCCAAGTCTGGGCGTGGATCCCCAGGAAAAAAAATTGGTCAATCGTATTCGATAGTGGACCAACATTAAAACAGAATCAGGTGATGGTCCCGTGTTTGCTCTGACTGCCATACAGGTGACGCTTTATCGTCTGATAGGCCACTACCTGGATAACCTGATACATTGGCCCAATTGTGAACTAATCTTGGGCCACCGTCTGCGACGCTGGGCCAACATTATTCCAACCACAACCCTTTAAGCTCTCAGCCACGAATATAATCGTCGATATTTTTTTCTGAAGACTTTTCAAACACCAAAGTACTTAACTAGGGACCTCGAACGTTATATTGGAAAAGCTCATATGGACTTGCTTACAGAAATGTCAGCCGTTTCCCACACACAGCACCCCTCTTTTTCCTAAATATGACACAAACCACCCTGCAGAGACACATAGGCCTGATCTAACTCAACCCCGACCTTGGAGCTCGAGATCAAGCACGCCACCCCGTGGATGCCCTTGTCAAGTGAACCTCACTTTTCCTACTTGATGAGATAATGATTCTTGATGACATCCTTCTGATGATATTACGACGTGAAAAATGATCGTCCCTCAATCTTCCAATCATGGAGCAATCCAAAACCAAGGACAGTGTTATAAATCCCGATTAATGTGGTAAGCGCCAAACACGGATATAATCGTTTCTAATCACTGTTATGTGAATAAAATGTGTGTTCCGACAGAAGCGTTTGCAATTTTTAGGTCCCAAATTAAACAAATATGAGTATCCTCTCCCACTTGGAGTTGTGGGTCGCGGTAGCGAGATACAACTCAACTACTGCAGCGCGTGGATCGACTCTAGTCGTCAGAATCTGACGTCTTTAGACGTCAGATTCTGACGACTAAAGTCGATCCCCGCTCTACAAGAATAAACAAAATTCTAATGGTCGTAGACCTATAACATAGGTATTCAAATGAAACGGAAAGAGCTGAATAAGATATTTATGATGATTACAAATTGAACAAAAGCATTTGGTTTCCATGGTTCATATAAAATAAATTCCGCGTTGTAAGAGTTAGGGGGCGGGGGCCCTAGGGTAGTGGTTAGCACCGCTGCCTTTCACGCCAGAGTCCGGGGTTCGGTTCCCGGTCTCGGCGGTTTGAAAGAAACATAAATGTTTCTTCCCAATCCACGTGTGAAATTTAGTATTGTGGGGAGCCTCCGTGACCGAGAGGTAGCGTGCTCGGCCTCAGACCGCCAGGGTTCGAATTTCGAATCCTGTGTCTGGAGGACAGTGTCATCTCAATCGTCTCACCATCCTCAGGAGGTTCTCCTGGCCCAGTTTAGCCTATATGTGCACAAAGGTGGCCTAAAGCCCGATTCATTTCATTTCATTTCATTTTGTAAGAGTTAGGGGGGTGAAAATGTAGAAAAGGTGACCCTAGTGGGAAGAGGGTTTAGAGGTTTTACATCCTAGGAGAATCACTGTCCAACCCATCGAACACAAATAAACGTTAACTACTGTAGGGTTATATTAGATATACTTTTCTTAGCAACCATAAATGTCAATATATTTTCTTCTAGCGTATATAAAATAGTCTGACATAATGCTTTATTATTTTTTCATTTTTTATAGACACGTCTAGGTTGAGGAAAACAAGTAAACAATAGAGATGTTGAAAAAAATGAGCAAAATCTTCTGTAAATTAAACTATATCACATCGATTTCATGTGCACGATACATTGCCTTCAAAAGATATATGCAGTCACGGGCACCTACGTCAAGTTGTTGGATTGAGTGCTAATAATATCCACTATTTTCTGGGGTTTTTTTGTTGTCACCCTAAAACATGATGTCATTCTGTCTCCTTGGTACGGAGTTTTTCAAGAGATATTAAAAAAAAAATTGTAACTGAAACTATTTAATTGCAGAGCACCAAACGATTTGATGCGCACCAATTAACTATTTGGCCTTTTGGCATATTGTATCATATTAGAACATTTGTCAAATTATTTCGTCCCCTTGGAGATGAAAGGGTGTATCTGCCACTTTACAAAGTGGCAGATACACCCTTACATAATATGCAAGGGGACGATTTATATTACTTCATAAACAAGTGTATTTTTTAAACTTTCGCTAGAACGCCCTGCGTTGGCTACCACCAGCGTGGATTTCACGTTTCATTGGTGTAAGCGTCGTGGTGTTCCATCCACTCAACCATCCACTTATATACATCCATTTACCCATCTATTCTCATATCTATCCATCCGTCCATCTAGTGATTCCTCCATCTATCTACATGTGTATTCATCCATCCATTCAACCATCCATTTATTCATCTATCCATCCATCCACCCACCCACCCACCCACCACACATTCATCCATCCATCCATCCATCCGACTTTAAGAAATAGAGGATTCTATCTTATTGTGTCGCATGGTGGTAAAGAGGTCAATTTAATTCACCATCCTGAAAAAACTTGACAACAAAAAAACATTTAATTTGTTCAATAATGTCGATGTTCATTTCCAACACATTTTGTTTTCACCATAAAAACTGCACAGAGTGTCCGGTAAGAACCTTTTGGATGGTGGTATTAGGGCCCAGTTAAGTGACTATCCTCGCTGAAGTACCCCTGTCTGGCCACTTGTCTCGTCTCTAACGACAGCCAGCTTTTAACGTCAACACATCATCCTTCAGTCCCCAAACTTCGAATAAAACCCAGACATTATGGAATCAACGCTGGTCCAACGTCAGTGCCTTCTTTCGCCGAGAAACTTCATAACATTATTTAAAGCTGTTCTCCTTGGATTTGTCATTGGCCGACATGTAAGTTGTTGGTCAAACGCTGCGCTAACGTTTGTGATTACTGTGGACTTGAAGGATATGCTAACACGTACCTTTCGGAAAAGAGGTCTCAATTGTCACTGCGAAAAGTGGGACAAACGATTATTTTATCTCCAGGTATCGTTCATGTCATGTACTATCCATAAATCATTATAAATCACTTTTGTTTAGTTCGTGGTATTTGATTCCAAAAGTAGTGAACATGGGAGCAAATCAAATAATGTACCGTACCGCACGAATGACTGTTGTTAATCCAACCTATATTATTTCTTAAGTAATCTTGGACGCTATGTGCACTAAGCCAATTTTAATGTGACAATGCAAATGTACAGATACAGTATATATATATATATATATATATATATATATATATATAACATGTAAAATAAAAACATGGGGAAGGGTTAAACCTTTGAATGCAAGTAGCTATTTGACATATTGTGTATGCAATAATGACTCCTATTTAAAGTGTGCCACTTTTGACAGGGAAATAAATAGCGAAATGGATTAATATCGGGTGCTCCCCATCGTAATTAGCCATAAATTGGCTCTGTCCCACTTATCTGGGTAATTGCATGGAACACCAACCAGCACAGGTAGCCGCACCTGCTATTGTATTCCCATGAGAAGGCGGTCGGTCGGTATATGGGAAGTGTCCGGCAATAAATATCCTTAAATATTCCTGGTGGTGTCACTTTACATATTTTAAATAATTTTAATGTAACACTTAATGTACTTAATCTACATTTTTTTTAAAAGTGGATGATTTTCATTCACTTTGATGTGGGATTTGCGACCGCAATCTACGTCTCTATTCGATTCAAAAATGAAGTGTGACTAAAACTAACATTGTTGGAGTCAAATGTATAGTGTCAAAAATACCTTAATATTTTTTTAGATTAGAAACATAGTAATAAAATAGGTTAACCCTTATCCTACTAAGTGAATTTATTTAAACTTTTAACCACTTCAGGTTGTGTCTCGCTACCGCGATCCACAACCTCAAGTGGTTGAAAATTAGTCATATTTTGTTTAATTCGAGACCAAACATTACCAAATATAGATGTTTAAACAGTCATTTCGTTCCCAATAACAGTCATTTAATCGGCCAATAACACGGATTAAAAACGATTATTGCCGTGATTAGTTGGCATAGGGTTAAATACAATATTAGATTATCATAATACCAAGCTACAATAAAATTCAGCAGTACAATGTTCCGAATTTGTGTTTCGCTAACGCAACCCGCAATTTCAGCGACTAAAAATACTCGTTCGGAACTTCGTTGTAGTGATCATCACTAGCTAAGCGCCTCACAGAGCCATCACAGAACCACTCTTAGTATTCAGATTCCACCCTTACAGCGCTGAATTATTTTTGTAGGATTATTTGTGTATAAACCATAGAGAACAAACGTGTGTTTTTTTCAATTTGAAATCATCATAAGTGTCCTAGTCTGCTCTTTCTGATTCATTTGCATACCTATACTCTACTCTACGGCCAATATTAATTCTTTCAGTGCGGAGAAAGTTTTTATACGTCAGAATCTGACGTCGACAGACGTCCCCCGCCCTGAAAGGGTTGGAAGAAAATACTCGTGAAAATTTTATATTGTGGGAAGCTAGTAGTACCGTACGTGATGGACAGGTAGCGCGCTTGGTCATAGATCACTAGGACTGCAATGTCTGTGTCAGGATGGCAGTGTCATCTGATTGATCCTCGGAAAGTTAATTTGGCCCAATCTGACCTATGCATACAAAAGGTACCTAATTCCTATAGTCATTCATTGAACGCTACTCAAAGGAGGTAAAATGATTTAGATTTGTGAAAATGGAGGACAAATATTTTCAAATAATGTACCATTCATGACAACGGTAAATTCAGGCTTGAAAGCGTTAACCCTTTCAAGCTTGAATTTACCGTTGTCATCTTCATCCACTACAAACCGCGAATTGCTTTCGCAATAATCGACTTGTAGTGGATGAAGATGACTTGATGTGGTTTAAAAAAATAAAGAAAATTGCCATGCATCGGTAAGCCAGTTTCATGCGAATTTTCGTTCAGAAACCCTTTATTGTAAAAAAAAGTCTGTTTTCAGAGATGTAAAATGATGCTTTGATGCATCGTGAGAGCTTAAAGGGTTAATACGGGGATGAAAACGATTATCGTCGTGATTGACAATCAAAGGGTCAAGACAAACGGCCAACAATCATGGCACGTTGATCCAGTGCCGGTTTGATGTTGGACCAGGTTCGCATGTCTGTTGCGCGAAGACCAAGTGCTCATCACTCTTGCCTAGAATCCTCGGCTTCTGATCATGATCGGATGAGATCAGTGTCTCCTCCAATTAGAAGCCCAGGATCTGGGATCCGTAAATTAGATTGGTGTTTAACATGATTAAATCTCATAGCGCTAGTTTGGTCAATTAAAGCACAATTTTATTATCTTTCACTGGGAATCAAGGATCATGTTTTCAACACCTTTATTTGAGTCAACTGCTAGCCTCGATGGCTCATTCGGCTGAGCTGTGTGAACAGTCTGCTCAGATAACACTGTACATTTATCCAATGCCGGTATTATGCTGGGTCATGGTCTGCGACACTGACCCCATAATTAACCCTCAGAGCTCTGAGATAAGAAATTTAAATTTTCAGTCACTTGAAGTTGTATCTCGCTACCGCGATCCACAACTTCAAGTGACAAAAAATGTGTTATTTGTGAAATTCAAGTCCCAACATACATTGTATATCAGTGTTTCAAGATTGAAAGCATAATTTATTTTTAACAACTGGTGATACAGGTGCTAACAAAAAAACAGTATGTAGTCGACATCAGTGTTCTAAGTGTTTGGATGTTGTGTGATGCTCTACGCATGTCCAATAGCACTGGGGCGAAACTGGATTAGCTAACGCCGGCGTTAGGTAAGTGGGTAATTCAGTTTTCTGCTCTTTTGATGTATTTTATTACAATTTTCGGGCTAGCCATTCACCTGCCGTATTTATATGAATGTAAGGGATTTTTAGGGAGTATCGGGTTTGTTAGAAACGTAAGAGTTTGGTGAATTTGACATCCGAAAAAACGCGGAAAGATTGACTAACGCCTTTTATAAATAATACCAAGATTGACTAACGGGATTGATGAGATTGACTAACGTACCCTAGGATTAGCTAACGCTTATACTATATCTCATTCCTGAATACATACAATAGGCATATGCATAGTGATTTTTCTAAGAATTAACTAGGTATTGTTCAGAATGAGCTAGGTATTGACATCAATCAGTAGACTATATATAGACAGTAGACTATCTTGGTCTGTATTATTGACTTAAAGGGACTGGCCCAGGCTAAAATCATCAACAAATCGGTGATTTTATCTCGGGTTTTTAATATGACCATATGATGTAAACATGTACGAAGACTGGAACTGCAAATTTTTATAATTTTTGTGCTGCGCATTCACCAGTTAGGCATAGAGACGAAATTACTGCTTTCTAAATATTGACAACCATGTCAAAAATAGGAAATGCGGGAATTTAATCTCTATATCTAGCCTAACTGGTGAATGCGCAGCACAAAAATTGTAAAAAAAATTGCAGTTCTAGTCTATATATATGTTTACATTATATGGTCATATTGATAACCCGAAATAAAATAACCGATTTTTTGATGATGTTAGCCTGGGCCAGTCCCTTTAAGTGGGCCTATTATTTATCCTGTATGTTATTGTTAGATACATAATTAAGTTCTCTGTAGGGTATATTGTGTCATAGGCCTACCATTTCAAATATTATCCCCCAACCTCACAGGGCATGACAGGCAATCACTGAAGAATTAATACAGACAATCAATGTACATAGGCCTACAGGTAGAGATCTGTAGAGATCGGTAACATCTAGGCTACATATGACATCAAACACGATATAGTGCCAATGTTACGTTAGCAATGTTAAATATGTTGTAGACTGCTTTGATGCTAAATGTATCTCCCCCAGATGTGTGTCACGTTCCATCCATTCAGTGATTGACAGAGACATAGTAAACCCAGTTTTGTGCATATGCGACACGCAAATTTGATTTGTTTTAGAAAAAAGGCCCTAAAATGTATCTATTTGCGGTTCTGAAACTAACATGTTGTTTAAAATGTAATTTTACTGTACCATGGCATCGTAAGATCTTTGTTTTTATATATCGATTTTCGTTTAGAAAGGTTTCTTAAAGAAGTGTGCATGTCAGAATCACAATAAGAACTTTTGTTCCAACTGTTCACAGGTGTGCAAAAAAATGACATTTGCGTGTCACTGTATTTCGTCACGTTAGCACGAAGGTAAAGCTCAGAAATACACTTAACAAATGTCTCCAATGTGTCTGAAAGTGTATCATACTTTGATATAAAAATGTCAACTTTTTATATAGTTGTGGAATATGCATATAAATAGAAGAAATGGCAAATCTTACAATGATATTGTGAGAGTGTCAAGTCCCTAAATTTGTTCAGTGCTTTGAGATATCAGCAACATTATTCTTTTCTGACTACCTACCATCATGGCAAGGTGCCGGAAAAAATGGGTAATGGGGAAATGAAACATGCAGGTTAGTTGAAAGTAACTGCTCTGATTTTTTATGGACAAATAAGGCAGGTATTATTATAGGCTGTAACGTTAGCATGGCACAGTACTGTAAACATAATATTAGGTGTGCGATTAAAAATTAAAATGCTATGATGCTGTGCATAATAATATGCATGGTCTATTCACACAATTCACTGAACATAGGCTACATTTGTATATGAGCCACAGCAGTCGTAAATATGTGCTAATGTGAGATAATTTTGAACACCTTTGTTGTTAATGTGACAATATACTTGACAGATATTAGTGTATCGTGACATGCCTTTTAAGAACGTGGCACTTTCTGTGACACTGGAACTGTCAACGTGACAGTGTTATTAATGGGGTTAGTGAGATCCTTCTTCTCATCACTCAAATCCAAATATTTTGTTTCGTCCAATTGTGTTTACATATCCATTATTATATCAGTGGTTGGAAAATGTTCTTTAAGTACGGAATAATTTTGGAAGTGCCATTGGCATCTGTTACGTTAGCACTAGATGTTTATTTCAAACAGCAAAAATAAAATCCCGTAGCCTTTCTACAATGCAACAATCTGAAACCAGCCATTCAAGTAAATATTTCTAGCTGTGTGCATATAAATTCTGGGCAATGATGCGACTTCTATTAGCACTGTTGCTAACGTGGCACTAGAAACATGTCAAAACTAGATGTGACTGTTTTCGGCACGAAAGCATTCAAAGCATCCCTGTTACATGACATACACTTATAGAGATTGCCACAATAAAAAAATATAAGTAAAAAAATTACCCCTGCCAGGTATTTTTTTCATGATGTCCTCCATCATTCATTTTTTTGTTTTTAATGAGTCATTCCCAAAAGTTAATCAGATCATTATAAATGCCTAGAGAACCGCTGCATAAAATTTAAATGCGATCCAGTTTTTAATGGATTTTTCCCAAAAGTCAATCAGATCATCAGAAATACCCAGAGAACCACATGTCAAATTCGAATGCGATCCAACCAACGGTTCATAAGATATCGCTCTCACAAGCTTTTTGGGCGGCCCTTTTTTCAAAATATTCTCTGTCAGCCATCTTGTTTTTAATATTTTTTTCCTAATAGATAATCAGATTATCCGAAATACCCAGAGAACCACAACATCAAATTTGAATGCGATCCTAAAAACGGTTCATAAGATATCGCGCCCACAAGTTTTTAAACGAACATTTTTTTGAAAATGTCCTCCGTCAGCTATCTTGTTTTTAATGAATTCTTCCCAAAAATTAATCAGATCATGAGAAATACCCATCTTCCTCTGCAAGACTGGCTATTCCTGAGGTCGTAGACCGACCTTGCTGAAACAGGGTTGAATCCGCCTATTGGAGTGGGGACTTTCAAAAAATATTTTTTCTGTTTGACCCAAGTTTGACCTCTGGCATGAGTGTTGTTTTAATGTGGGGCCACTGTCTACGACACCGGCCCTACATTAAACAACACATGTCTGCTGGCCGAGTGGCTCACCGGAAACGTCTCAGACACAGACCACCACATCTCACCGCAACGTGCATGAGGGTTGAATTAATGGTGAGCCAACGTCGCAGACAGCGGGCCAACATTAAAAAGACATTTTTTGAAAAACTAATGAATATTCAATATCTAAATCTCCCTCCCTACCCCAATAGGTGGTTGGTATGGCTAATTCAGCAAGGCTTGGCCTGACGGCCTCGCTGTGTCAAGACTTGCTGCCAGGAGGATGGAAATACCCAGAAAACCACCTATAAAATTCGAATGGAATCCATTCAAAGGTTAATAAGATATCGTGCCCACAAGCTTTTTGGGCGGCCATCTTGGAAAATGGCCGCTTATGGCATGGTGAAAAAAATATATGTGGGAAGAATTGCCCAGGCACATAGGTCATGTTTGTAAGAAATAAACAAAATTCATCAGTTACCTTCCTAGTGAGAGCTAAATTCCATATAAGCATCCCGATAGTATCGGGGATGCTTAATAAACGTCATGTTAGCCTGACTCAAATGCAACGAAAAACACTTAGCTTTGAAATATATACTTGTTTAATCAGAAATATAATATTCTGTCTTTTGATTTTCACTTGAAGCTGCTTCGCTTCCCCTACATCTTTTAATTTTAATTATATTCCTTTATTAGTATAATACGTTGTATCCTTGACATTCATCAGATGTGTCTTGACTTCTGTCACGTTAGATGTTGCCGTTTATTGCAAACCATCGGAATACAGGTATTTTAGCCATTATACAATGCAATAATTTAAAACCAACAATACAAACACTTTTTTCCGAGTGGGTGAAGTAAAATTATAGCCAGCGAAGTGGCTTCTAGTAACACTGTTGCTAATGTGACATTAACAAAGTGTCAACTGAAATGTCACGATAGCATATTTTAAATTCAACAAAAATGATCTTAACATTCCTTGTTTCATCACAAATACAATCTAGTCTTTTAATTTTATTATTGTTTATGGTTGATTCATCGTTCACAGTTCATTTAGCAGATTGTATACTAATTCTAATAAATCATTTATATTTTTTCCACAAAAATCACTTTCTTGTTCTATTGATTTATTAAACTATCCCATTCACCCAAATTATCTGAAAGATAACATAGGACTGCTGAAATGAGTAAATTTGTATCATATTTACAAAAAATTATGATCGGGAAGTCAATGTGGCACTTTATCGTGTTTTATGTCATATATAATCATGTATAGTCTCCTTTGCAATGATATGTTGTGCAATCACTCTATAATAGGCTACTATGCAGTTATATATATATATAGCCTGTGGCTATGCTATGATCTAAGGTCTAACATTTACTGTAACCAAGAATATTAGGCTAGGGAGACCTAGGGGATAGAAAGTCAAGGTACTGTTTAATACTGATAGTTAATGTTATTATAAATCTACATCTAAGTACCCACTGGGATTCGGCACAGAAATATGAAGTCAAGCAAATAGTCTAGTATATGGTGGGACAGGCCTATTTTTGCCAAGTAATTATTGCTACTATAAATATTGTGCCGCAATTATTCATAATTATTTAACATTGGAAATTGTAAAATAGGAAATGTTTTTTAAGTAATATTTTGATATATATATATATATATAGGCGGCGCTAGTGATCAATCCCACTTTATATTGGTAGGTGCATTGACATTGTGAAAGATATTGAAAAAACTATGGAAAAGCTTGGCTCACTTTCTTCAGAATTATAGGCTGCAAACGATGTTGCATTTAGGGCCTACACATCAACCACTAGGCTTGCATATAGTGCCTACATCATATAGCCTACATGGAAAAAATGCTTCCAATGTTTATGTCATAGTTAATATTTAATAAATTATAAACTTCACCCCTGTCAATTGAATATCGTAGGTTCAGTTGAAGACACAACAGATAGGACTAGAACTGAAGAAGATAGGTCTATGTCTGGCATGATTAATTTTCAACTTACCTCAAACTTACCTCCCGAGGTAAGTTTAATAATAATTATGGTGACGCGGAGAAACATGTTTCAGTCATAGAACACATAATGCTGCCAGCTACTAGTTAATCAATGAAGTAACAACCACTCTCATTATCATATATGTAGAACGCTAGTCAAAAACCTTTGAGGGGATGATGTACATGTTTCCCGGACATGAATTATATCACACACGTTGAATAGAGGTGGCAAGTAGTAGGCCTAATAACAATAATAGTGAGGTATAACATGTGTTCTTAAATACTAGGCATACAACAGCTATTTACAGCGTCAGCGTTATCTAATATTTTGATGTGTTATCTAATTTCACAAAGCGTTAGTCAATCTTTGAACAAAATACAATTCCCGTTAGTCAATCCTAGACATCGCGTTAGTTAATCTATCCGCGTTTTTTCGGATGTCAAATTTACCAAACTCTTACGTTTTTTAGCAAACCCCGCTACTCCCTAAATATCCCTTACATTCATATAACTACGGTTGGAGAATGGCTAGCCCAAAAATTGTGATAAAATACCTCAAAAGTGCATAAATCTGACTTACCCACTTCTGGTGCATCCATCTTGGATAGGCTAACGCCGGCGTTAGCTAAGCCAGTTTCACCCCAGTGAATATAGGCTGTGTGTCACTTTCTCACGACAGATTATCATTCAAGT
Organism: Flabesymbios commensalis; assembly: GCA_964017125.1. Taxonomy (NCBI): domain Eukaryota; kingdom Metazoa; phylum Annelida; class Polychaeta; order Terebellida; family Flabelligeridae; genus Flabesymbios; species Flabesymbios commensalis. Next base: position 89,221,516 of record OZ024904.1, on the reverse strand, counting down.
ACATGACTGCCGTGCTAGAAATCTGTCATTCAAATCCAAACTACAGTAACTGTATACTTTACATGTGAGCAGTTACTGTATTTTGGCTCTGCTGATGTTAAGTGATGATAGATGGACATCTGGACATGTTTAACGTTAGAGCCTGACACATAACTTTATGATCTTGGCGGCGGGTGCAGCACTTAATCCATCAGGATTAACTCGGGGTGTTTTACGAGCTCTGCCGCTTCTCAGTTGGTTTTGTTCCAACCATCTGAACATTAAATCGTCGCCTCGGAGCTAAAGGATCCTATCTGACACTCGTTAGAGTGGCAGATAGGATCCTTTAGCGACGAGGCGACGAAATGTGCACCCTTTAAGTCATGTAAAACTACAGCGTGGGCTAGAACGTAGTGATATGGATAACAAAAAAGGTTTGTGTATGTAGCTATTATATATAATATAATTATTTTTTTCCAATATGATATGACTGCCGGCTACCACGTATAACATATTTTTTTCAAAATGTTACAGAAATGTTTATTTGCTGGGAAGTGGTACTGTGATGCGTGTTTCAGAAAAATGCTACCGACTTTGATTGCATAGCTCCTTCATCATGTTTACAAATAATATTATTTAAAGGTTAAATGCTTTAACCCTTTAACCGCCGGTTCCGCATATATTCGGGTTTTCACTTTTTATTAGCACATTAAGTACCTCATTTTAAATATGCTAAAGTAAAAAAATTGACATCAACCAGCAAGATTTGAAAACACTTGACCCCCATTTTGTCAAATCTCAATAATTTTGACTCACTTGAAGTTGTGGATCGCGTCAGCAAGATACAACTTCAAGTGGGTAAATTTCCAATTGAAAAATTTGGCGGTTAAAAGGTTAATGGTGCATTTGATCACAGCTAGACAGGTATATATCCTAACCAATCTAATAAACATGTCTGTCAAACTTTTCTCAACGGTTTCTATTGTGTTTTTCCCGTAGATTTCAAATCTGCCAGATACCATTTGAGATTTTGCATATTTAATTAGCTAATTTGCATATTTCCAAAATGGCCGCCACAAAAAAGTAATCTGCTATGAATACAGTCACGGCAATCATAGAAATGTGTTTTTTTGGCCCTAAGGTCGGGTTTTGAGATCCCATAATGCCATTTTGACGACAATGTGTTTTTTGGGGTCATTGGAAGGTCATAGGTCACGTGACCATTGAAATACAATATCCCACCTTTACGTTTTAGCAAAAAGTGCACAAATGGACTTCTTGGGGATTAAATGATGATTAGAATGCCTGATATTATATATTTGATTTCAGAGAGTTACATCGCATACACAAGACTATATTTATTAATACAAGATGACCGCCATAATTCAAAATGGCCGCCAGCCGAACCCAAAATCAAGATATCTGAGCTTCTAGATATCATATTTAAGTCATCTTAGTGTCTAGATTGGACATCATTATACTTTTAAATGATTTTTGATTTCTTTTTGATCTCTATAGTTTGATATTTTGGCAAAATTGTGTTATATCACAGTTAGATTTGAATAACTTCCTCCCAGAATGAGGTTATCATCCGCACACTGATCTGAATTCACATGCTAACATGATCTAAAGTAAAACCATATACATCACATGTATATGACAGCGATAAAAAAGATAAATAGACATATCATTTACATTATAATACTTCACTTTTATTGTGTAGCGTATGTAGAACTACTACCCAGAACTACTACCCAAGGGGTAAACATCATATTTTCTGGAAAACTGACATGGCATGTTGTAAAAGTTTGGGCACCTGAAATGATATATACATATATTTAGGATCACAACCTCGGTGCACAACCTTGCAAATCGACTATTAGAAATTGGTAGGAAGCCAATAATGGCGGCCATTACCGAAAAACTTGAATTTGTCAATATCTCGGTCAATATTTAAGATAATTTGCTTTTAAAGTCGTCTTGACCAATATTTTCAGGGTCAAAGATCAATATTAAACCAGTCCTGAAGTGATGTTATGTCTTGTAAATATGTATACCAGTAGGCCTATATACACACAACTCTTCTTTTATGTTTTGGAAATAATGTTTCACACTGTATAAGAATAATCACTTTTAATAAGAAAACATCATGAGCTTTCGATGTCATAACAATGATAATGTTTATTGATCAAAAACTTTATAATAGAATAAGTATTAGCCCTTGCAGTGATATAGCATAAGGCATTATAATCACTTCATAACATAGTCAGTCTAAGGGGTACTGGGATGATTGCTAGTAGCAGTACTTTTCGCACCCACCTGGGGAGGGTCATTTGGGCTCTGTCCCGTCTGTTGCATGGCGGGGAAGCTGCAGCCTACACGTGGCTGGCTATAATATTGTGGTGGATTGCCAGCTGGGTAGCCTGTTCCATCCACTCAATAGTGGTGCCAATGCAGCTCCCGCATCAGTACAGGCACTGATGTTGGCCGTCCTAGAGCCTGAACTACAGGTAATAGTGTTTGACATTAGGTCTCTGATGTGGGATGAATGGAGTTACCCTCAAATATTGTGACTCTTGAGGACTATCCGACCAGAGGATAGCGGGGCTGTGCTAAAGGCGTCGGTGTTTCAGCATTAAATTGCATATCAAAACCTAAGTCTTTGATCGTCTGGGCATGTCTCTGACAGACTTCTACATAGCAGGGGATTTTTCTTCTCTTACTCGAGCAGTTTTTGTTGCAACCCTTCTTGCAGCCACGTGTCATTGTGTGTGTCATATATGGTGGCCTTGGTGGGTTTGTAGATTTATCTGGGATCAGTTTATCATTTGATACAACCCATCCATAGACCTCAGGCTTGCAGGTAAGCTTGGCGATGTAAGCTGACTTGTCAAGTGCTGTTGCCAATGCTGCCCGTTTTAGATGATGTTCTAAAGCAAGAGGGTGGCAGTAATTTCAGCAGTGATTTGTTATTATAAAACTTGATGAATCGGAGTATATATAGCTATATCACAGCCTTCGAAGTTGGATTATGTGTTCACAAGAAGCTACTTTGCCTGGTCATACACATCTACCGTTATTTCAATGTGAGCACCATGGCATCATCAGCTATCATGCTATTTCCGTTTTCTGCGAACAATGATGGAGGCATATTGCTACATTCATGACCACCAATAAAGTTATTAATGTTAATGTCTCCACCACTTACTTTTTGTGTGCTATTTGCCGAAGAGTAGAAATGTCATTACTCTTGTCAGACGAATCAATTTCGCTTATATACTATTTTGGTTTCTGCTTCTGAGTCTAGTCATTCTCGGGTGAGAAGAGCATCGTATAATTGTGATCTTCAAAGTAATGGCAGCTTTGGACACCATTTCTTTCACATCAAGACCAGAAGCTCTGCTGAACATAGCAAAATAGATAACAGGGAGCGATCCAAGTGGTTTTCAAGAGTTTTTCCAACAAGACTCGCTTTCTTGCTTTTCTATGTCAGACATGGTACCAAGAGGAACAAAGTGATCCTTGCATTTGTTCAACTAAATTTCACTAAGGTGGTGGATAAAACAGAGTGTACTAATTACAGTCACATACATTGCATTGTATATTTGGTAATTGGTCGTTCATCTCAAGACAGCTATCCATTCACGAGTTTTGCCGCTCCAATGGGTCATGCAAACTTTAGGGCACTGTCATTTATTCACATTGTCAACGGACAAGATACCATCGGCTATTCATTCTCTACTGGCATGTTAAAGTTGGCTGAATGATATAACTACACTGGTAGACTTTGCTGATGATGGTGCTCCCATTGAAATCACGATATATGTGTGTGACCAGTCACAACAGCTTTTTGTGAACTCATATTTCAACAAGAGAAGGCTGTGATAGAGATACGCTCAGAGACAAAACGTTCTTAAATAATATTAATAAGTCAACACTGCTGAAGTTGTTGCCACTCAATGAAAATGCTTTCCAACAGCATATAAAGCATGCAGCCAAGCCATCCTCAAGCCTTAGGACTATGGATGGGTTGTAGAAAATGGCAAGCTGATTCCTGTTCAGTCAAATGTTTTCTTATCCAACGAGATTAATAATATCTAGTGCAAAACATTAATTTCACACTATCAAATGCATGGCTTTGTGTACTATCTTGTTATGAAGACATAAAATCACTTCAGGGTTGGCTCTATATTGATCCTTGACCCTTAAAAGATAAGTTTAGAGAACTTTAAAAGCAAATTATCTTAAATATTGACCGAGATATTGACAAATTAAAGTTTCTCGGTAATGGCCGCCATTATTGGCCTCCTGTCAATTTCCAGTAGTCGATTTGCAAGGTTGTGCACCTAGGTTGTGATCCTAAATATATGTAGATATCATTTCAGGTGCCCAACATTTTACAACACGCCGTGTCAGACTGTCAGTTTTCCAGAAAATATGATGTTAACCCCCTGGATAGTAGTTTTACATACTCTACAACATAACAGTGTCGTTTTATAATGTAAATGATGTTTATTTACCTATTTTGTCGCTGTCACACACATGTAATTTATATGGCTTAACGTTATATCATGTTAGTATGTGAATTCAGCACAGTGTGCGGATGATAAACTCATTCTGGGAAAAAGTCATCCAAATATAACTATGGTGGCGTAGATGGATCACACAATTTTGCCAAAATATCAAACTATAGAGATCAAAAACACTTCAAAAACTTCTAAAATATCATTTCACAGTATAATGATGTTTGGCATTGTATTCCTTGGTCCAAAAAACCTTAATCAAGCCCACTAAGATCGCTTAGATATGATAACCAGAAACTAAGATATCTTGATTTTGGATTCGGCTGGCGGCCATTTTGAATTATGGCGGCCATCTTGTAATAATAAATATAGTATTGTGTATTAGATGTAACTCTCTGAAAATAAATATATATAATCAGGCATTCAAATCATCATTTTATCCAAAAAAGGTTAAGTTGTGCACGTTTTGCTAAAACGTGAATGTTGGAAATTGTATTCAATGGTCACGTGAACTATGACCTTCCAATGACCCCAAAATATTGTCGTCAAAATTGCATTATGGGAACCCAAAACCCGAACTTAGGGCCAAAAAACACGTTTCTAGGATTGCCGGAACTGTATTGATAGCCGATCACTTTTTTTTCGGCGGCCGTTTTGGAAATATGCAAATTAGCTAATTAAATATGCAAAATCTCGAATGGTATCTGGCAGATTTGAAATCTACGGGGAAAAATACAATAGAAACCGTTGAGAAAAGTTTGACAGACATGTTTATTAGATTGGTTAGGATATATCCCTGTCTAAGCATGGTTTGCCTTCACGAACCATGTAAACTTATTAAATATGCGTTTGATTTAAAAAGCAAATCTAATCACACTATAGACGAATCACCATTTGACCCACCAGTTAGTTATCAGAAAATATACCTCAATGTGCTAAAAATATCGTCGTACGTGCAGCATTGGTGAATCATTTCACACCCAGTCAGGCAGGCGATGGATATACCTGATTAAATCGATTTAAAGACGATATCCAGCTCTGAGGAATCGTATTACACGAGACACGTACAAGTGACATGGTATGGATTAATACACGCTTCTTTGAATAAGAGTTTAATAATAATTTAATGAAAACATTACGTTTCTCACTTTTTACAATTAGTATCCCGTGGACACATTATGCACTCACAAATTATGCCCCTGGAGCAACATTACATATAATAATGATCTGGTCCAAATTGTGAAGTAGGTTCTCTAAAAAGTACTGAAGGCATTTTGGGGTGAAATTGTTTTGTACACCTGTTTTAACATCATTTGAATGTATGGCTACATGTAAGATAATGCAGAAAGCGACATACAAACATTCACAGACTCAACACCATCTTGCATTCTGGGGGACATTGACATGTACTGTGATGGTAGTGTCACAGATCAGATTTGTAATGTGTGACGAACATTGATGATAACTTTATTACAAGGGTCGACAAAATGTAACTAGTGAGAGTACCCCATCCGCTCTTTTAACCCTTTAACCGCCGGTGCCGCATATATTCGGGTTTTCATTTTTTATTAGCACATTTGGTACCACCTTTTAAACATGGCAAAGATAAAATGAGACATCAATCAGCAAGATTTGAAAACAGTTGACCTCCATTTTGTCAAATCTGAATAATTTTCACTCACTTGAAGTTGTGGATCGCGTCAGCGAGACACAACTTCAAGTGGGTGAAAACAACTTGATGTTAGTTGTGTCTTGCTGACGCGATCCACAACAAGTGAGTGACAAAATGGAGCTCCTATTTTTAAATCTTGCTGATTGATGTCACGTTTGATTTGCGACATGTTTAACAACTGATAGGCAATGTGCTGATAAAAATGTTAAAAAACGAATATAATCGGTACCGACGGGTTAGGGGACCAAAGGATGTTTTTCAAATTGAAACATCATAAATGTCTTAGTCAGCTCTTTCTGATTCATTTGAATACCTATGATATGGGTCTACGGCCATTACAAATATTTTTTACTTTCACAGTGCAGGGATCGACTTTAGTCGTGAGAATCTGACGTCTACAGACGTCATATTCTGACGACTAAAGTTAATCCCCGCCCTCTAAGGGTTGAACAGTTACCGCTGCTTACATTGCATAACTGTTTGCGACAACTTTTTTCAAAGCATTGCGACTTGGAAACACTTATTGCAGCTTGAGATGTGGATAGTTTTCAACAGAGAAATAGACATGGCTTCTGTAGGGAGCACGACAGTCTTGTCAGTCTTGCATGCGTCCCAGGTTCGAACTTCGCTGATCCTGTTTGGGGTCTTCAGAGAAATATCCTTGTTTCTTCCTTCTCAATGTGACTAGGCGATCACGTTAATGGCGCTCCTTCACTTCACAGTTTTCAACCTGACATATCTAAACGGGTGCGTGTTAATTTTAAAAACTAATATTTACGAATCTTGCTCATAATATTATGATTATTTCAAATTATTTCAAATTTAGACACAAGTATTTTTATCCACTGTATTTACAATCAGATAAACGGAATATCTGTAACTAGGTCAGTGAGGAAAATGACACTGTGAAATGTCAGAGAAGACACTTTGTAGTTTCAGAAGGGAATTGATATTGCCTGATGTTTTTCTCAGACATAGCGTCATCCCATGCACAGTCTTACCGATTAGTTTCATTTGTGGGAATGGACTGTGCATCATTAACACGCTGCAAGGCTTGTTTTGTATTTGAGCGTTCTCAGAACTGCATGATCTTGATATCATATATTTTCAGAAATACGAATGTATGACCTGTGATTGGATATTTTGAGTGAAAATCTACATCAAATCCTGTTCGATATGTAATGTTTCAATATAGACATGGTGAATAATACTATTTATTTGTATTGATTTATTATTGTTGAATCCGTTATATTTAATCCTTATATGAGTGAATTTTAACATATTTCTTAGGCTTGATATGGATATGGAGTATTCCATATGATAGTGATCTTTTTGAATTCTATTGGGCTATAACTCGTCTAGAATTTCATAAAATATGAAACACTCATAGGTGTTTACTTCTAGTTAAAGTGTATGCAGCAGATTTGATTTTTTGTAAGCTATGTTGCCTTCTATATATTTTCGAATAAATATGGTGCTGTGTCTTTCGCGCTATTCCAACGCCATTCGTATCAGAGCTGGATGGCACAACGGGTGAAAACGAGCCGAGGACAGCCTCCAAAAGACAACACTTTAATTGCAGGGCACATCGCACCTTGAAGGTCAGCGGTCATCTAGTGCATCAGATTCTCGCCTGACCTCCAGCTGATGACACGGCGAGGAGGTGACAGACCGGCAGACAAAGTCCAGAGTCCTGTAATCTGCAATCCCAGCCCGATCTGGATCACCACAGATCGTGGAATAATCAGAGACGTCTTGATCACCGTCTAAGACTAGCACCAAGTGCTGATCAGGTCTAGAACCGTTGACAGCCTTTTTATGGCATCTTCAAACAAGATATATTATGCTGAATGAGAAACCAGCCATACATTTGAATGGCTTAATTAGACGTAAAGTGATCCAAGTCCGCATTTCCGCATTTTCCTACAGAGGGCTTTAAAGTTAAAATCAATAATATTTAATAACATTATCTATTCAGTTTTAGTTCAACTTTGTTACGTCAATAGCTGGAAGCATAACTATGGACAATCATGTATTGGTGTTTAATTTTATTTATGTCGTAAAACCACCAATTTGTATTTCATTTTATTTTATAAATAAACTTTTGAAATTTTGAAATATCAATTTCTTTCTAAGAGTCACAAACTGTAAAAAACCCCGCCGTTTTTCAACATATTAGTATGTGAACCATGATTGTTATAGCAATTAGACTCATCCATATAAAAGTTAAGCTGGTCCAAGTCAAAAAGTCACTATATAAACTGATGGACAATGAAAAAATATATGTTGATCAATAAGTTTTCGAAATTTTGAACGAATGGCTTAGATATTTTAGAAAATTATTTGCTACATATTTAGCTCACCCAAAATGACATAAACATGCCGTGGATCACTTTAACTCTGAGCCATTCATTTGTTAGATTGGTTTGTGTTTTGATTTACATTTTAATTGTACAATTAAGTAAGTATTTTTCAGCCACTTTACCGTGTGGGTCGCGGTAGCGGGACACAACTTCATGTGGGTGAGAATTTTAAATTATATTACTTCGCACTTAAAGAATTAACACTTTCCATACAATAACACTAAATATGTTATCTGAGCTTTCTCGCGTATCCATAAGAAAGGATAAGGCTTTTTTCAAGTTTAAGATAAAAACAGTTTTTTAGATTGTTCATGAGATATTTTATTCATGTATTTTCATTTCATTCATATTCTGTGTACTAAAATTCGAAAATAAAAGTGACAAAAATGATTTTAACTAATAATTACATTTGCGTTGGCATAATGAGAGATTTATGTTTACAAGACTTGTTTAGGTTCATTTTTAGAATGATTGTACGAATTTAAGCTGCATGATCATTTGTTGCGTATTTCGGTTCGGATTACCTGAAATTGTTGTCTTTCATTATTTTACACAACGTACCTTTAACCCTTAAAGCACTACATTATTGTATGTGAACCATGGAGAACAAGGGTTTTATTCAATTCGAAATCATCATAAATTTATGTCTTAATTAGTTTATTTTGATTCATTTCAATACCTATAATATGGGTCTACGATCGTTATAAATATTTTTACTCTTACGGTGCGGGGGATCGACTTAAGACGTCAGAATCTGACGTCTACAGGCGTCATATTCTGACGTCTAAAGTCGATCTCCGCGCTGTAAGGGTTATACACCTGTATGAGGAATTTTTTTTTGATAAGTCTGTCGGTCTGGGGACGATAGTGATAATGGATTTCCATCATCTTAATACTTGGGTCGAACGAGCGCGCATCTAGCGTGGTTCGCGTGCGGACTTGCGTCCGGGAACAATTCAGTTGGCATCCGTATCGCAAACACTGGAATATCCGTATGGGGTCCATGAACATCCATCCAGCCGCGATCGTGCGTGTCTCTCAGTGTAACTTTTAAAAATAATAGTTCATTAGCCTAATGTTAGGCCCCACTGATAGGTTGCCATATCATTAGGCTACTATGCTGACAGTGATCCCATGCATAGCAGTGCTATAAGTATATGGCACCGTTACCATGGTTACGGGCTGTTTACGTCTTAATCGTGTGTGCAATTAATGATACATGATCCCATTGATAATAATAATGATTAAAATTATATTTGGCTGATATATCTATTTTAATACCGAAGCCTTTGAATGACCTTTTAGCATTCGGCTTAACCCTTTAACCTCCAAATTATTCAATTGGAATTTTCACCCACTTGAAGTTGTGTCTCGCTGACGCGATCCACAACTTCAAGTGAGTGAAAATTATTCAGATTTGACAAAATGGAGGTCAACTGGTTTCAAATCTTGCTGATTGATGTCACATTTTATCTTTACCATGTTTATTAAAAGGTGGTACTTAATGCGCTAATAAAAAATGAAAAACCGAATATATGCGACACCGGCGGTTAAAGAGTTAAGTGACTAGTTGGAGAGTATTCTCAATAACACAAATTACAAGGCACTACAACCGATATCTGGCATTTAATATACTCATTCTCTGTGTTATGTGCTATTCATTTCAACTTAATCATTTATTTTTTGCTTTTTGATCCGCGAGATGTAGATTGCTGCTGATATTAGAAGTAATTTGAAAATGGCATTTTAAAAAGGTTCAAATTATATTTTCATGTAGATATATGACAGTATGTTATTAATTTAGAACGAGCTGGCCAGACAGCCTGGACCTTGAGTCAACTGGAGTCAGATTTAATTATTCAGTTGTCCATAAGCTTTGTCTCTGGCACGCTTTCTTCTATTAATTAAACACGAATGCATTAGGTACAGCCAGGCTCTGGTCTGTAATCTACAATGACATACACCATGATGACCAATCTGCTCAGAAGCATCATTACCCATGGCATGTCTGAGTGACATTAGGAATTACTGACATGTAGGTGCTGGGATCCGGTAGCCACGTGTCCATGTCTGATTATAATACTCTAGAAATGAGGAGATCATGTCACTATGTTCTTTTGATGTTTAACTAAATAACGCGTGTTCTTTCTTGTAATAAATTACTGTTTTGTCCTTATTTCAAATTCTCACGCACGTACATATAGCAGCATGTATCTGGGTCGGTATTCATGTATAATATCTGATATTAAGTCTTGAACAATCGTGACCACGATCAGAAAAATGCTGTCCCACATGGATTTTTAAAAAATGAGAACAAAACAGAAATGATGTACAATGTAGGACGATGAGCTACGCATTGACAAAACAATAAAGGCACCCAGTCACGAAAATTCAATTTAGATGTCGAAATATCACATTTATTACTTCATATCTACGTGTATTAACATGGTTAACGGGATATTTATCATGCATGTTTATAGAGAAATATCAAGCTTATAAACGTTTATTCAAAGGGATCTATCACCCCTTTCATAGTATGAATAATTTTGTTGCAAATAAATCAAAATTGCCACAAGATGGGGCACAAGTGTTTCCTTATATGGGGTGATTGGCTATCATGTGACCCTCCGAGAGAGTCACATGATAGCCAATCACCCCATATAAGGACATGATTATTCATACCATATAAGGGGTGATAGATCACTTTTAAATCATATTCCATTTCAACCTTTGTGACAAATCCTAGCAATCACGGTGTATCATATACTAAGCATGTTTAAACAAAGTGTGCTAAAATTTTCAAACCACTTCAGAATAATGTTATCAGAATTGCAATGACAACTTTCAAAATTCGGGTTTTCTAGTATTTCTTTTAATTACCTGCTAGAATATCCCTTTGAAAGAGGTATCTTAACTAAGTATTAAATATTAAATGCTACTTTGGTGTTCAATTAAGTCTGCTCACAACAGAATGTATAAATGTCCATATTTTTGTATCTAGATAATTACATATTTACTGATGCATGAAAACATTTACTCCCTGGAACTACCTTGTAAAAAACAGAAAATGGCTATCTTTAGGGAGTTTGGAAATGCTACCGCAATTCGCACAAAACAAATTACCCATTTTTTAAAGTGTCAATATTAGTATAATACAGCAAAAAAAATGTCAATAATTTTACCCAGAGTCTATTCTATTAGAAAATCACAAAATAGATTGGTAATGTGCATATTCCCTAAAAAGTATGTTAAATCAGCTTGATATGCGAAGAACACTGTGTCATGGGTGCGATAACTATAAGTTCACATGCATAATAAGTACATTTTATTCTCACTATTTTCTCCCAATTAACACAAAGCTTTATACAGTTTCAACTTGCTAATTATTTATAATTACTTGAATGGCCATACTGAGATATTTACATCGAAGCCAGAATTACGTATTTTAAGAATACCTTTCTGGTTCCATTAATGTACATCCATGGTTTAGGACGAATAGCTCATTTTTTTGTATTTTCATTACAATGAAAGTATGACTTCCCATTCAAAATTATATGCCCTTTATTTCCAAATGGATGCTAAATCAAGTTAACAGAGTCAGTATAAGATTTTTTGCATCATACATTTGTTTGAACAAAATATAAATTCACTTTTAAAATGTTTTACATGATTATAATGTTTACCATGATTATACTATATATTTATATGTAATGTCCACTAAAAATAATTATATCTGTGTTGTCTATGTTCTCAAATATAATAGTTAAATATTGGAAAAACAAATGTGGACGTACAGCGTGAGAAAATCGACGTCGTGACCTTGAACGTAGCCTCGGCAGCAGTAAATGTTCTTGCAAGAAGTGATGATTACTTAATTTGGTCTGACATGCGCGTTGAGAAAATCGGTCACTTTTGCAGGTGCAGTCAATCACGTTTCTCCGAACCCATAGCGTATAGTGATAGTAAATCAGGTTAATTATTACAATATTAATGTTTACAGTATCTGGATCAGCTACAAGTATATTTAAAATTCAGATCTATCGTAATAATTTATTCAGTACATCCTGAAGATGACAAACTTTTACTGACACATTTTTCCCGACAAATGTTAGACTAAACATTACAGCAATTCCGCATTGCGTAGGCAAACAGAAGTCACTGCTTGATTGAAAAAAACAATTACTGCCGTTCGATCTTGTACGACATAATATAAGCTCACATGAGATGAACGGCGGTAAAGGGGGGGGGGATTAATACACGAATATTGTTCCAGGCTACCATGGATACATCCCGATATATGCCCAATGACCCCCCATTCTGGATGCTATTCATCCATTGACAAGCACATCCGAGTACAATCTGTCAGATAAACATGTCACCACCTGAACACGATCCAGCTCAGTGTGGATGTGTTTGCGAGGGAAGCAAACAGTGAAGACCAGCTTCACACCCGATGGACCCAAAAATATACATTCTAACATGCAGGGCCATAATAAGTTCAGTTTTTATTCATTTAAGGCTAGCAATCGCATCTGCATTGTAACATTGCAAACATAGTGGAACATTTAAATTAGGATTATATGCTTCCATCGCAACATCTCATGCAATAATTAATTTCGGGATGATTATTCAAAATTTAACTTGTCGTTATGGTTTTTATTGTTCATTTCAAAACAGACTATTATTTTATGTTTCCTTGGTAAAAGTTGATACATAATGGGCATAAGGTTATATAATTTAACTTCATACATGAAATTTGCAAAATTATAAGTAATGTCAGATCATGGCAATGTCATTGCACAATAAACTAATGAAGATCGACGTTTACTTTCTTAGTAACAGTAAGGCTGAACCATTTTGCTGGTAATTTTCGTTTTCAATATATTTTCTGACAATTTGTTCTTCTGCATTTTAGCGGCCATTTTGGTTTTTGGCAGTTTTTTGTCGTCAAATTTGATTTATGCAGTATTACAAAACGATGGTATATAGGGGTCTGAGTATATCATACCAACCTGCCAATAACAACTTTCTACGTATTATAGTAGGGTGGCACATGTTCTCCCGTAGGATTTGAATGCTAATTTTGAGTCTTTTGTTTATTTTAATTGTTTAAGAGTCCAACTACCACAAAATAATGGGGTAAATTTCAAGCTCAAACATGATTTTTCAACAAATAAAAGTAGGAACAAGACAATGAGTGTAATACCTCATTTTTGTGTCAATTTGACTGAATGATCTATTTCTTACATTATTTTCTATAATTTTCTATTTTTTATAGGATTTTTACCGCAGAAGCCATTTATAGTATTATTTTGATGATGCAAGGTTATCTTCAAGGTCAAAACGTCAATTCCAAAGTCAAACATTTTAAAGTTTGATTTTTTAGCAAATACAAATGGAAAGTGGTGAATACCTTTTTTTTGTTTTGACTGAATAATCCATCTCTTGCGCTATTTTGCTGAGTAAAGGTCATCTTCAAGGTCAAATGGTAAATTCCAATGGGCTGAAATCAAATTTTTAATCATTTTTTCTAATTCAAAAGTGTAATACCTTTTTACCCCTCAGCCCTTAAGGCTGTGGGGTATAGTGATCACCAGAGGCGGGCGGGCGGTCGAGCGGGCGGGCGGGCGGGCGTGCGGGCGGGCGGTCGGTCGGGCGGGTGGGCAGTCAGAAATTCAGCTGTTACTAAAAAGTAACCGATGAATTTTGTTTATTTTTTATAGACATGACCTATGTGCCTGGGCAATTCATCCCATATATATTTTTTTGGCACCAAGCCATAAGCGGTCATTTTCCAAGATGGCCGCTTAAAAAGCTTACGGGTGCCATAATTTATGAACCGTTGGTTGGATTGCGTTTAAGTTTTGTCTGATTGTTCTCTAGGTATTTCTGATGATCTGATTAACTTTTAGAATAAATCCATTAAAAACAAAATGGCTGCCGCAGCCAATAAAAAAAATGGCCGCATAAAAAGCTTTTGGGCAAGATAACTTATGAACCGTTGCTTGGATTGCATTCAAATTTGGCATGGTTGTTCTCTAGGTATTTCGATGATCTGATTAACTTTTGGGATGAATCCATTAAAAACAAAATGGCTGGGCTGCCGCAGCCATTTAAAAAAAAATGGCCGCTTAAAAAGCTTGTGGGCAAGATAACTTATGAACCGTTGCTTGGATTGCATTCAAATGTAGACCTGGGAAATTTGCCAGCAGGTAATATTTAAATACATTAGGTAACAATCTAAAAAAAAGAAAATAGACCACTAGAGATGGGAATGACCCTCAGCGCCAAATAACTTTATTTATGGCAAATTGCAAAAAAAACCAGCGCCTCAATCACAGATTTGTATGGTGAGCAAATTTGCTAAATTTCTGACCAATCAAATAAAAAAAAGGAAATGTGGACAGACGGACAGACGGTATTGGGACGACAATAGCATTCAGCCAAATTGAATAAGGGCTAATCAAACGTCATAGTGCGCCACATCAAATAAAAAATATTATGTTGCACTTGAGGTGCACCTTCAAATTGACAGTGCATATTTAATAGCCCAAGTCAAGTATATTCAAGTCTTAAGTGTGCCATACGATAGGATGAGCATATTCAGTTCATATATATCAGATTCAGTTCTCAAGCACTGAAAGCAGACAGGTGTTGTGCAGTTCCTCTTTAGGCCATAAAGAGGTTTTTTCACAGCAGAAGGTTGTGATAATATTGCGCAATCCTTGTTATTAAAACCATGTATAACAACATCTGCATCAACATTCATAAATTAATAGTTATATTTTGAAGACCAGCAACCTCATAATTTTATTGACATCCCTAATCCAGTGGGGATGAACCAACCAGACAAACGTGAAATATATCCTCCCTTGTCTGCCAATGGATTCAGGTAATTATATCCTTGTCAAATGATCACGTTTTGTATATTTATTTATTGAATTGCAGTCATTACATCCATTGTACCAGCATGTCACCTGCATCATTATTTAAATCGGCTACAGTGGCAACTTGTAGCGAAAACACCCTGGTATAGAAGTATAATCAATATCTTGGGGTGAATGTAATGTTGGCATAACAGAGCTTGCTGAATTCTAGCCATCAAGATCATAAAACCATGCAATTAATTATGGGCGTCCAATCACCATAACTAAGGCCTGGCAATGTTATGCACTCGCTAACTATCTCACTGTCCAATGTCCCAATGACAATTTCCTAAGGATTCTGATTGGTCGAGATGGCCATCTCGACCAATCAGAAGCCTACGATATATCGTAACTTGTACGAGAATACGGGCCCAGATTCAATCGTATTATTACACTGTTGTTCACACACATCTGAAGAACACTGATGTAACGGTTCTTTATATTTTGATGAAAAGAGGCTATATATACCGACAAACCAAATAACAACTTATGTCTGCGCAACACGATCCCAAGTATTTGTTCGGCTCAAATCTACAGAGCTGGACTCATACAATCTTAGTACAAGAATCAAGTGAGCTGAGTAGAATTAAATTGAAATATAATAATGTCAGAAGAAGATATATATATTCAATGATCCAATAAAGGGCAAATTTTCAAGGCCATTCGCGTTCGATCACAAGAAGAGTAGCTGTTGTCAAGGAACAACATAAAAAAGCGACCCAATTTTATGGCTGTTCATTATTGTTATAGATACATACATGTATGTGTATCTTTACAAGATATAGGCCCACATCTCGGAGAATGCGAAACTTGAGTCAGGATGGCAACTAGATACCCAACTTCAACCTACAATACATCACCCATCATTTTATGGGATTTATTAGAACCTGCAAGCTACCAGTGGAAGACAAATGGCAGTGTGCCTTGTAAATGTTGTATGCGGATACCTCCCAAGTATATATCGTCGCCTCGGAGCTAAAGGATCCTATCTGACACTCGTTAGAGTGGCAGATAGGATCCTTTAGCTCCGAGGCGACGATATACTGTATATACACTAACTCTGTACGATTAGATTTTAGCTGAAAGTGGAATTTGGACACCATGCAAGTACAAGTATTATATCTACATGACCTATGTACGAAGTAAAAATAGATCAATATTAACGTTGTTTTGGCGGCCAACTTGAAAAACGTGAATAACTCAAATATGAGGTCAGATTTAGCTTGGTGTCTTTGGATAAAAACTTTTTTATTAACCTGTAAGTTTATTCTATGCCAAAGAAAATATTTTCATCATGATTTGAAAAAACAAATAATTTTGGGCACTTAGCCTACCTACTATAACCAGACAAACCGTACCACAAATAAAAAATGCATTAAAAGCCTATACGTTCGAGGTTTTTGTTCAGAGAATACAGTATATGCCTACTAGTACACATTAGTTTACATATTCGATACAAAAGGTAACATCGGTGCTGCTTCGTCCCTTTCAAGTCGACGTACTTGATGAAAACGGCGAATGTGATCAACGACGCATAAAACAGGGATTTAGAATTTGCCGGAGCTTCAGCTGAAAGTTACACATTGTGCGGTGCCTACCGTCTATCTTATGGTGTTGACAGGCTTTTAGAAGAAGCGCTTGTTTATAGTCTTCACCCTTAAAACTTTGCCCCAGTCTTTCACCATTTAAGCACAAGAAAAAATAATCATTTTTTTATTCACAGCGAGCTGTAAATTGCTGTCATATTTCCACCTCGCTGTGGGGCGGGGGCCCTAGGGTAGTGGTTAGCACTGCTGCCAGAGTTCGGGGTTCGGATCCCGGTCTCGGCGGTTTGAAAGAAACAAAAAATGTTTCTTCCCCATCCACGTGTGAAAGTCAGTATTGTGGGGAGCCTCCGTGACCGAGAGGTAGCGTGCTCGGCCTCAGACCGCCAGGGCTCGAATTTCGAATCCTGTATTTGGAGGACAGTGTCATCTCAATCATCTCACCATCTTCAGGAGTTTCTCCTGGCCCAGTTTAGCCTATATGTGCACAAAGGTGGCCTAAAGCCCGATTCATTTCATTTCCACCTCACTGTGAGTAAAAATAAACATGCTGTATAACATAAGCGTGCAATATTTGAGAAAAAAGATGTATACTTCTAGATTATGGTAGTTCGAATTTTAGATCTGGTTATTAATTAATTAATTAATTAATTTATTTATTATTTTGAGACACTGGTGCTTAAACTTCCCCTTAAATCGTTAATCATCTACTATGTACATGTAAGGTAGGCTATTATCTACGTCCCCAGTAAACACAAAACATTTCTCTAACCTTTATACAACGTTGGTCCAACGTCTTCGACGTTGGTCCAACATTGTATAAATGTTATTCAAATTTGGGTTTACTTGGGTTTACTCACTGTCACACCCACACTCTATCCCCAGTGACATTATGTCATAGAGCCACACCCAGGCGCTGGTAAATCATCCTTTTATGACACGGGAGCTGAAAGAAGGGCGTCATCGCCAAACTTTTTACGATGTTCCTTTTTGCGGTGGCTTTACAGTTGCAAGCATTTAGCTATCGATTTACGACTCAATTAATTGTCAAAGACCAGACATTACCGCGGATTAACGTGACAAAAATAGAACGCCTGTAAATCTAGCTTTCACACTGGGATAACTTGCATACCCAAACATTTGGCGTGGATATTATTGCTTGATCACAAAAAATAAGATTTTAACGAAAAAACCCAGTGGAATGCTCGATGAATTACAAAATGCTTTTCTTATGAACACAGTGTGCATAAACTTATATAATTTAAATTGTAATCCTGTAATCTATGTGAACTTGTGTGGGCGACAATCACTCAATGATGTTTAATTCAAAAGTAAATTATTGATTACCCTTTAACCGCCGGTGCCGCATATAGTTGGGTTTTCATTTTTTATTAACACATTAAGTACCACCTTTTAAACATGTTAAAGATAAAATGTGACATCAATCAGCAATATTTGAAAACATTTGACCTGACTAATTTTCACTCACTTGAAGTTGTGGATCGCGTCAGCGAGACACAACTTTAAGTGTGTGAAAATTCGGATTGAATAATTTGTCGGTTAAATGGTTAAATACAGATTTCACTCTCCAAACCGCTAGTTGAATATTATGATTTTAAAATATATATTTACAAATATTGTGTGCTATTCGTACAGCATAATATGAACACATATGAAGGGAAATGACCTGTAACTGTGTCAGATACTAGGCCTTATACGTGTCAAGACAGCAGCTACTGCTGTTTGTCTTTGTATTGCTTGACATCAAAGCACTGCTGCAAAGCGATATGCCACCGGAATTAGGCGACACGTCCTCAAGGTGACTTGCCATTAGAAACCATATTAGATATGTTTTTTTAAAACACTGCAAAATTGATGTGCCTGTGCTACCTACATGGTTGATTCTCAAAAGGGAAATAATGGTTTCTATGCTGTCTGTGTGACAGCATAGAAATCATTAATTTTACTTTTCAGGGGAGTAACTGCTTACTCTTCAAATAAGCAGTTACTGTTAATAAAATGAGTTCCCCTTGAACAAAAAGGGGTGGCAACTTTCAATTCCAAGTTTTTGAGGCGGGGCCCCATTTGTGCCACATATGGCTCACTCTCAAGCAGCGAAGTACAATTGTTTTAAAGTTGATAATTATTGTTATGATATAAAAAATGAATGATATATATATCAATCTTCAACGATTGAATAATCGCATTGAAATGCCTTTAAACGTAGCTAAACCTGAATAATGATAATATATATTTTTTATTTGTTTAACGTGATACAATAAAATTGACGTTTTCACAACTTTTCGTAAAATATGGTAGCATTCATTGTGCGGAAAAGTTCCAAAGGCAAATAAGATGCCTATGACGAAGAAGGAAACATTTTATTGAAACAAAATAAAGGGGAAAAACATATTATTAAAAAATAGATTGGGATACACCATTTCAAGCACAAAATGACCATATGGTCGCTGACATGGATGCCTTTGAGAATACGGTGCAAAATCATTGCATATCAGGGGGGTTTTATACTCAATTTGAGATATGCGCCAGATGAGGTCAAATGAGGTTAGGTGAGGTTACTGTGAAAGGTCACATCGCAATCAGACTCAGTACGGTCAGAATTACATAGCAGCAGATTGTGAAGTATTCAGAACATAAAGCTGTTTTGATCTCATTTCTAATTATGTCACAAACTTGTTCGGTTTTACATCGTGGTGAAAATTCCTCATCATGCTCGCCATCAGATTTTGGTCTGACCCGGCAATATACGTATGTATCAACGCATATCGTCCACTGGGAAAATTTTAGCTCCCATCCCATTGTGACCGAAGGACGCATATGCCACTTTTTTAAATATTTAATTGGAAATGACGTCAATTTAATATGCATAGCGTATGTTATTCTAAGCTATGCTTGCATGTTATTTATTTTTTTCTAGTTCAAATATCATAATGCTAAGCGTAGGTAATTTTTTTTGACTTGATAATTGTTCCATCCATGCGGCAAATCAATCAAATGATCTGTTTTACAACTCTCACAGGAAAAAAACAGGCATTTTCTCTCAGCTCACGATGTTGGGGTTTTCTGTTAATTCTTTTTTTTCATCAGGAGGGTCAGATGTCAGAGGTCACTGCCGCCCAGGACAGAATTTTTCAGGAAGCAAGCAGTTCATTAGTGGTCTCAGCATTTCACAGGCTGCTGGTACAAAGCCTGTCAGCATGGCAATGACAACTTTTTTGACGAGCTATTAAGACGTAAACCCAATTGCACTGGGCCAGCGTCAACGACGGTTGCTCATCATTGAAAACATTACTGAGATGATGTTTGCTGTAATCGTTGCAGAGAATGACGTCATTGTTCTAAGCTCAAACGAGGCAATTTGTTTATTTTCTATTATGACAAAGATCAAGTTAATCATGTTTGCGAGGGATATAAAATGTGGTTAGAAAGGTCAAATCTTATTTTACTATCATTACTCTACAAATGTTAACTCCTGTAACATCTATAATGATGTTGCTCGTTCAATATTTTATCAATGTCATACTTCTTCTCTGTCAGATTTTATTTTCTCCTTCTGATTTTATTGGCTTACTTATTTACTTCTTAGTTTATACTTTTTTATCTCTCCTTCTTCCTTTCATGTTTTGGTTCTAATTTCTTAAATTATTACTTATTATTTCTCACTGCTTACGTCGGCCCAACGTTAGGCAGACAATCTATGCTGCAGGGCGATCTCCCAACCCCCCACATTAACGTCGGTGCTTTTTGAAGTACCTTTAGTTCCACGCTCTGAGACGGTGGGTGGGTGTTTTATAAAATGTTGCATACTGAATATAGTTTTGCTCACATGGCATTATACTACTTGGAAATAAAAACAGTTTTATTTTTTTCAGTGCTTTCGATTTTTTTTTGATTTTTTTGATTTTTAGTTAATATTGGTAGGCTATATAACATCATATAAATTCATTTTTCAAAATTGCCATGTATATATGCAGTCCCTTTAATCATGTTAAATGACGCAATGTGACGTAAAGCAACAAGTTTACTTACTACTTTTGCGTCTCACTTGTTGTTAACACCGCTGCTTTTCACGCTAAAGTTCGGGGTTCTTTTCCCGGTCTCGGTAGTTTGAAAGAAGCAAAAAATGTTTTTTCCCCATCTACTCGTAAAACTCAGTATTGTGGGGAGCCTCCGTGGCTGATAGGTAACGTGCTCGGCCTCAGATCTCCAGCGTTTGAATTTCGAAAGCTGTGTCTGAAGGGCAGCATTATCTCACTCACCTCACCATCCTCAGGAGGTTCTCCTCTCCCATTTTAGCCAATATATGCACAAAAGTGGCCTAAAGCCCGATTCATTTCATTTTACTTTTTTATTAATAGTCAGTTCTTACTTTTTATTTTTTTCACCATTAGCTCTAAATTCTTAACCTTTCTTGGATAGTATTTATTAGCACTTATGTCGTACTTTTTAAATCTAGATGTTTTACCTCGGACTTCTGACTTAATATATGCTCTTAGTTCACGCTTGTATTAGTTCTTACTTATTACATGTAATTATCGCTTTTTTTAACCCTTTAAGCCCTCACGATGCATTAAAGCATCATTTTACATCCCTGAAAACAGATTTAATATTCCTACAACTAGGGGTTTTAGAATGAAAATTTCTATGAAACTAGTTTACCAATACATGGTAATTTTCTTCAATTTCCCACCCACTTCAAGTCATCTTCATCCACTACAAGTCGAGAATTGCGACAGCAATTCGCGGCTTGTAGTGGATGAAGATGACAATGATAAATTCAGGCCCTCTTAGCTCACAGTTAGTTCGGCCTACGTTGTAGTTTTTTCATTATAAGTTATTACTCAGCTTTTAGCCACTTCTTAGCTCTTGGTTCTTAGTTCTTACTTCTCCGTTCTTATCTGTTTCTCCTACTTTATTGCCATGTAAGTTTATATCAAGAAGAGTAAATCACCCAACGGCTGTGATAACGTAAAAAAAATATATCGTTTAGTATTGTTACCGGTACCAAATCTATAAATCACAGTACAAAACAGCCTAATCGCTAATAAAAGCAGTCTATGGGACAGCTACCACAGATGTAATCGCTCATAATAAATATAGCAGGTCTCAAAGCATAACCAATTTAACCGGACCGGGTCAACTAATCTTCGGAACCTTCAGATTAACTGCAGTCCACTCTGCAAAGAGCCTTGACGGACGCCATCTCTCTCATGTACATTCTAATCTAATCTGCTAGTCAGATTCTGAAAATGTGATTATCCGAAATGATCGAGTGTTTAATAATTACTGCCCGGAAGGGTCTGTATTCAAAGGCTCTGGTACAAAGTCCAGCAAATTGGTCCGTGCGACTTCTTTTTTTGTTTAAATAGCACTGCTTGTGCAATTTTCAGCTTTAATCGAAAAACAAAATACGCTACATCTCTAAATAGTTCACTGTTTATTATTTATTTAAGCAGCCCTCGCCGAGGCGGGCTGCTTACTGTATTCCACACGGTCCGCCGCCGCCGCCGCAGTTATTTGTTTTCAAGATAGCTACTAATCTATCAACTTCTGCTTCCTCATCACATACCCCTGGGAAATTGTTTTGGTGACATTTTGATCCCCATATCATCAACCCTTTAATTACTATGGCCACTAACGAAGAAATGCTCGTTAGCGCATTTCAGGGAAAAGTTGCCATCAGATCTCCTTTTAATTTGGTAAATATGTCCAGCTATGACAGATTTCACACTAAAAAATCTAAAATGGCCGCCAGTCGGTCATTTGAATTTTTTTTTTGAATTTTTTTTTGCAAACAATTTTAAAATAGTGGTCGAGCGACAACAGAGGGCTGCTTTCGTGTTCGTTTCCGAACAACTTTTCCTAGTTAATATAGTTTTGCATTATAATTTATAGAGTTTATATCGCAATGTCCAGCTTCAGATGTAAGATAATATGCATGAATAAAAAAATACTTCCAACTTGTATTTAACCATTATTAAAAACGGTCTATAAATGACACACCGTACTTCTAGTTTTGAATGTGTTTAAACCTGCTTGTATCTTAAAGACACATAATTGCGCAGACATGCCAGTATTAAAATAGAGAAGATTGACAATGAGAAATCTGGTGATGTAGAACCGGTCATAGTGTCTGCCTTATACGGTATTGAACAATGTACATTACAGGTATAATGCCGTGCAAAGCCAATAGGCAGTATCTGCTTACTTTATAAGTAAGCAGATAATGCCTTTTGGTTTTGCAGAGCAGTATAAAAGATGATAAATCCGTCTGATGTCTGACTGCATCGCATCGTGAATAGTGGTGAATTGATCATTATTTACCACAAGTATTAAAAGGTTTGTGTTCATTTCATATCTTACGATGTTTCGTATCAACTATAATATTTAGAATAAATGATTATGAAAAGGCGGAGCGTCCACTATCTACAGCAGTATTTGCAATCAATTTGAACCTCGTATTAAACTCGTCCTAATATAAGTGAATACCGGAAGCTCGTCATGTCGTATAAAGACTGACTAACCGCCAGCGGTTCTGATGTCGAGCCAGCATTGGCAGAGCGTGGTCCATCACATATGGAGGGTCTGGGCGGCATGGACATCAGACGGATTTCTCTCCGGTAAACGAAATTGCCAATATGCATGATATAATAGAATTGGAAAGATTGATGAAGTTTTTTTATTCGCGGTACTTTGCTCTGGCAGGCGCGATTACACCCAGATTAGACCCTGACCATCGCCGATACTCAACTGACAAGGGATGGTGGCCCAGCGCTGTCTCCATGTCAGGCCAGTGTCTCTGACGCTGACCTAATATTGAGCCAACGTTCAGCCAGCGACCCGCTGTGGTCGACCTTGGGCCACGGGTATTTCGCAGCAGTCGTGTCTCGCACAAAAAGTCAATTTTCCACGACACATGACATACTTATTTGTATACACTGTGGGAAGGTATTTCTATTTATATGATCTCATCTATTATTTCTGCTTACATAAAACTGATCTTTGTTTGAATGGCCGGATTAACTGATAAATTATTTGCCTTGATTATCATGAAAGTGTTATAGCTCATTCATCATTAGTAGCATTCTCTTTTTAAATCGTTCAGTTGTAAACAAACTGTGCCAATGTAACACAGGAACACCTTTATGCGACATCTGTTAGCCTTACATTGTTGTGTTGCGTATAATAGCATGCCCATATTGGTTTATTTTATATTTTTGTCAAATGAGTGGTTATTTAGCTCCAATGAGATTTAAGATGTGCAAAATTGAAAATTACGAATCCATTTGAAAAATCTGCGTGAGTGGTTTGCAAAATAAATACCTACTTTAAAAAACTTTGATGCTATCCGCAAAGATTATAATTATCAGGGCATTGAATATAGTAACTGTGATTGGTCACGAAATATATACGTCGATAAGAAGCATAAAAGATGTAACGCACCAGCTAACCGAGTAGACCTGACACATAGATGTTAATGAATCAGGAATAAGGCGCCATCAACTGAGAGAAGTTGGGCAGAATATGCTCAAATAACGCAATTCCAGATAAAAAGTGATCGAGCCACCGCACTAAAGTGTGATTACGAAATACATGTATCAATTCTGTCAAGTCTTTTTGTAGATAATCCTGTCTAATACGGTTTATTATCTTGAAAGGATTGCGCGAAGATGGGCTTTTATAATTTGAGATTTTTGTTACTATAATCGTATAGGCACAGTGGTTGTGGGGATAACTGCCTTAGCTCTTACAGCGCGGGGATAAACTTTAGGCGTCACAATTTGACGTCTGAAGACGTCAAATTCTGACGTTTAAAGTCGATATAATATGAACCAAAACACTAATTATATCCCTTAACTCTTAGAACGCTGAAATATTTTTGTGTAAACCACGGCGATCAAAGGGTTTGTTTCTATTTGAAATCATCATCAATGTCTTCATCTTTTCGCTTCATTTGGAATACCTAAGTTATGGGTCTACGTCCATTATAAGCGTGAGAAATGTGTAATTCTTTCAGGCTATATTATGGTAATAACGCGTTATTTCGATTTGTTGTTCTCGGTAATGTGTCATGGGTTACATTTTTGCTCTAAATAATGCTATTAACCC
Organism: Flabesymbios commensalis; assembly: GCA_964017125.1. Lineage (NCBI taxonomy): Eukaryota > Metazoa > Annelida > Polychaeta > Terebellida > Flabelligeridae > Flabesymbios > Flabesymbios commensalis. Next base: position 89,196,379 of record OZ024904.1, on the reverse strand, counting down.
TTTACCCGCCAAATTATTCAATCTGAATTTTCACCCACTTGAAATTGTGTCTCGCTGACGCGATCCACAACTTCAAGTGAGTGAAAATTATTCACATTTGACAAAATGGAGGTCAACTGTTTTCAAATATTGCTGATTAGTGTCATATATTGTCTTCAACATGTTTGAAAGGTGGTACTTAATGTGCTAATAAAAATGAAAATCCGACTATATGCGACACCGGCGGTTAAAGGGTTAACTGATTAATACTGCCGTGGAGCCTAGTTGCTCTTCACTAGGGTAATATGGACTCGTGGAATTGTCTATCAAACTTTCAACATTACATCAAATGATTTACAGCAATAACAGATGCACATGAATGACGAATTTTCAAGGAGTTATGCGGTATAGTTAAAGAGTTCTAATACCAGGGGGGGGAGGGGGTGTTTATTGACGTCAGTCATATACGTTTATGACGTGTGCGCTCTATGTTATTAACTTTGTATCCACGCATGTTATGTGTTGAATCGAGTTTTTGTTCTGCACAGATAGGCTAATTATTACTGCTAATGATAACATTACTGATAATTATTCTAAACGATTACATTTTTTTTTCACTTTGGTCGTGTTTCTATTCATTGATTTTTAAATATATTTTTAGTGTTTTCTACCAATCAGCGTTGTTTGAGCACTGTTTTGGAAAACACCAATTTGTTACTTAGAACTCGGAAAAAAAGAACATGGAAATGTGTGCATCTATTTAGTTTATTTATGAGCCACATTGTATCCTTTCAACACCACCAACCTATAGAAGGATAGAAAATAACCACCCACGTGTTTCCCTCGGTGTATAATTGAAATCGCTGTGGGCGATGCAGACGCTGACATTCATGGTCCAATATCTGTTCGAATTTAAATATCAACTGAATTACAGGCGCGTATTAACCCTTAGATCACGGATGTCGACCGCAGTAGACATTCCGTGCTTTTATTAGGACCTGTATAACCCCTGATAACGAGCTGTTCACAGTAAATATGCCCTCAATCTTGAAACACTGATTTATATTGAGACTTGAATTTCGCAAATAACATAAATTTCCAGTCAATTGAAGTTGTGTATCGCGGTAGCGAGACACAACTTCAAGTGATCGAAAATTTGTATTGAATAGCTCAGTGACCTAATGGGTGATAATAATTAGATGCTTCTAAATCAACATCGTGTCAACCTTCGTTCGAACAAATGTGTGAAAAATAAAGGACGAATTAATTTTGAAGCGCGCGCATGTCAAGTCTTTAACCATTTGTTTATTCAGCAAGAATATAAAACAATGTTCCTCAATTGCATACGACAATAATATTTTACACACTTGCAGTTGCGGCGTCAGGTAGCAAGAAATATTATTTTGAGTGATTAACAAGTTAAAGTAGTGACGTTGGGCCTTTAATTGAAATCATGTTTCCCTGTTCCAAGCAAATGAAAAGAAAACATATATAGTTGCAAATGGCGTGAAGCGTCAAACAGCTTAACCCTAAAACATGAAAATACAATAGTATTATCAACATTCCCTTACTACAGTAAATGGCATGGCTTCTTCTTCTTCTCCCACTGGCAAAAATGAGGAAAAATCTATTCGCGTATACGTTAATATTTCGACGTTACATACAATGTGGGGGTTACATCGAGAAAATAACAACAGCCATTTGCATTATCCGTGTGATTTTCAAAAGGCCCGTTCACATCTGCATAGCCCTAGGGCCCTTCCCACTAAGAATCTTAACATTAGGATTATCTTAACTTTCTATTATTTCCATTAGAAAAGTTAAGATTAATCTTAACTTTTCTAATGTAAATTAGGGAAAGTTAAGATAATCTTAATTTTAAGATGATTATAGTGGGATGGGTCCCAGGACCTTGATTACAACCTTTTCTGCTGGTACCCGAGCTGCACCTCGAGCACCAGCGGAGCAGGCTGGTAATCAGGGTCCGTATTCACGTACAAGTTACGATATATTGTAGGCTTCAGATTGGTCGAGATGGTCATCTCGACCAATCTGAAGCCTACGATATATCGTAACGTGTACGAGAATACGGGCCCTGGTATATTATGTAGCCTATAATGCTGTATTTATATGCCACTGACCAGGTCATTGGCCAGTCCTCTAGGTTTGTTTGATTTATTTTCTACAGCAATGCATGCATGGGAAAATAGCATAATATTCCCATCAGGCACAATTATACGTTAGCCCTAAGTTAACCATAGTAGGCCCTATTCAATGGTCCTATGTTGGTCCAGTGTCGTAGACGGTGTGCCAACATTGGGCAAAATAAGGCCAACGTATTGTGCCTGCTAGCTGGATTGTAAAAAGTGCACGTAAAGCTCTGGTGTAGAGGTGAAGCTACTACTAAAATATCATACAATCCCGAACAAAACATACATTAGTATTTAGAGTATAATAACGCAATAGAGTGGACGACCAACCCACCCCTTTTTTATAGGAATTTAATACATTATCATGATTATTGAAACTAATTTACCGGTGATCAAAGTAAGCTGAGAAATCTTCCTGAGAAGTCACTGCAGATTTGCTCCCAGATAATTAATTTTATGTAGAAAATTGTAAATGCCGAACGTCCCAAAAAAAACTAGCATATCTGATGGTTCTTAGGATGGCTGTGATCCTGGTTCTTCATCAAAAGTAATAATTTTTTTGTGAAATTGTATTTAAAATGCTTGAACTCTTTACCGCTGGTGCCGCATATATCGGGTTTTCATTTTTTACTAGCACGTTCAGTACAACATTTTAAATATGTTAAAGAAAAAATGTGACATCAACCAGCAAGATTTGAAAAAAAAGTTAACCTCCATTTTGTCAAATCTGAATAATTTTCACTCACTTGAAGTAGTGGATCGCGTCAGCGAGACACAACTTCATGTGGGTGAAAATTCAAATTGATAATTGGGCGGTTAAAGGGTTAATACTGTATAATGGGAATTGTCGATTTGAGGACAGTTGGGTCAGTGATGTGTTATGAATGGGACAGTGCGGACTTAGGCTCAGGTTATATGGCTGAACTCTCGCGTTGCATAAAGTCCCAATCGTTCTGTGTGTTTCGACTCTCCTTCGAAAATGGGCTAAATTTCTACACTCCTTGTGAGAGTTCGGCCAGAATAACACTATTGGGCCTAGTAGGCCCAAATCAGATGCAACACACTGCAATTTAGAAAAAAAATCCAGATTATTTTTACAATGGGACGACTTGTTTCTATGGACTGGCCGTGACGCCCAAAACATTTTGCATGATAGCTGAGTCGATATGTAACATCAGGAGGGCAACATGTGCACTTCCGGATGAAAGCATGAAAACTTGCATATAGGGGGTTCGGAGCATGCTGAATCCGATTAGGACCGGATCCACACTGTCAAAATGAGGGATCAGTCCCAAAATAAAAAAATAAAAAATGGCCGCCATCGAAATAAATGCAATTCTATTTTTGGTTGTACCGTTGTTATTTTTAACTAAAATATCAATATTTGGTTGCAAATTGTAAGTTTTGGAGACCCATGGACATAAAACTGTCACACACAAGTTTCAAAATGGCCGCCATTTATTTTTAAAAATTGGACCAACAAAGAAATTATATGAAGTATTTATAAACATGTTAACATGGGTATGGCTAAGTTTTACATCAAAGTTTTGTCACTCTGTCACCACATAACTGATCCCTTAATATATGTAGGCCCATGCAATTCTACCTTTCGAACTAAGATTATTTGTTATATTTAAACATTTTTAAGCAGGCTGTACAACCCAAGCGCAAGGTTAGTTAAAAGTCAGCATGGTTACACTATATCGGGTTAACATAAGTAGGCCTATGGATAATTTCTACACCAGTTTTTTTCACTCTGTCACCACATAAATGATCCATTAATATGTCTAGGCCCATGTGATTCAGCAGTTTTAGTTGAAAGTCAGCATGGTTACAGAATATTGGGTTAACATAAGTATGGCTAAGCTCTCTACATCAACGTTTTTTTCACTCTCTCATCACATAAATGATCCATTATTATGTGTAGGCCCATGTGATTCTACATTTCAAACTAACAGTCCATGTATTTGAGCATGTCTGACCAGGCTGTACAACTGAAGTGTAAGGTTAATTACAAGTCATCATGGTTACTATATAATTAACTCTACATGTTTGTCTACTACTAAAGAAACAGAGCTGACGTGTACATGGGAGATTGGTTTAATAACACTGACATCTTTCAGTGCAAGTTTTTTGCAGGCACACTTGATCAGTTCTCTGCATCCTTGTGAGGCTTCAGGGAGATAACTCCATAAAGGCACCTATTTGCCCTAATTATCTAGTTTCTATCCCCACTCCGAGGGACATTGAAGAAAATGATTATTTGCAAAGCCTGTCCCCATATGTGGCCTGCTTGGTAGGCTGATCGGTTTCCATGTTGACATAAGGCTGCATGTGATGGGGGTATACTTTCTAATTTTCTGTTGCCATGGGAAAACTGTAAGTTGTTGTATTGCTTCAGTTAGCTGTAATGTACGTGAGTAAATCAGAACCACATATCTCTCCAGAACTTTCATGTCTGCATTTGTCACCGCTGATGTGCTAATCTTTGAAATACCTAGTTTGCAGTGCTTTAGAGAATTACTTCCACAACTCTCATGCTGTTTTCTTGCAAACTGAACAGAACGAAGATGTAATATCACATCCAGTCCGTGCGTGCATACATAGCTAACCTCAGTAATGAACACCCTGTAATGAACATCCATCTCGATGGCGATAGTATTAGCCGCTGTATGCCCGAAATGAAGACCATGTCCAAAAGCCAAACAAATTTCACAATCGTCCATCACAATGCGAGCACCAGAGCATATGTGTCAGTGGCATGTATCTTTTTTTCCTTCCAAGTTTATAGGCGTGGAAGCAATGAAGTATCATTCTATAATCCACCACTTCGTGAAAGTATATCTAAATCAGATGTATCCAGTTAGGCTGATGAGGCTACATTTTGGCCTTTGGTTGCAAATAAAATCTCTGTCCTCTCTGGCATGTGCTTTAAGGCTATCACTCATGTAGGTAGGCCTACATGTATCCCAGATAATACCTATGCTTTTTACATAGTCAAGCTGTTTATTTAGATATGGGACAAACACGTAATCGTGGTAATTAGCAACATTTGTTGTCGTATTCTTTGGATCTAAGATATGAACAAGATCAGCCTATCATAATATTTTTACCTCCACTGTAGGTGCTGCCTCTAGACGTAGGGTTTGAGTTTCCAAACATTTCAACAAGTCCGATTTTTCACCAAAACGTATTAAATTGTTTTTAAAGATAGTGGCCAACAATGGTTTTCATGCTCAAAGAACGTGTTCATATCACCACTTGTTGCTTGACAAGCGATATACATTCTTGAAGAAAGGTGCAGGCCACTCTTCATGCTTTTTACTTTGTTTTTATAGTTTGCTGTGGACGAATTTTTCCTTTCACTTGATTTAAATAATTGAAGAATGTTTTTTCTTAATACTATCATTGAATGGTTTATATAAAGAGATGTGATACACAAATGTCTTCTACTGTCCCCTTCCCATGGCCTCTGCTATTGTAATATTGTTTATTGCATTTTCAAACAAGATCACCTTTGTGCCCAGTGCAAAGAGATTGCCACTTGTTTCTGTAAATTGCTCACCTAACTCATTAAAAATATCTATCATAATTTGAACATTTGCTGCAAACCTCTGTAGTAGACAAAATTTGTTCATGGTGACATTTGCAGTCGTTAGTAGACTCAGCCAACCACAACCATATCACCAGTGTCCTAAAGCGTGTAGCATATTTCTATATAACTTACGTCACAACAAAATACCTTTCTAATCAGTTTAATAAATGCCTATCTATACATGTTACAGTGCAATCACAATCATATCCTTAACTAAGCATGATCAATCATAAAAACAGGTAAAACACTAAAACACACTAAAACACGAAGACCCCGTATACAGGTTGACCTACAGGTCAACCTATATACAATTAGGTCAAATAGAGACGTAATGTCGATCAGTATTTTGTGTGACTACAAGCTATTTTTATATGGAGTCCACCCCTCATAACACAATATTTGCTGTCACCATAGACATTTAACCAAGACCACGGTATTTTTTTGCAATAGCAAAGAGAGGTTGATCGACAGTCAATACTGGAACCTTTCCACGATTTACATATTCTGTAGCTTTAGCTATGACATCCATGCCATGCTTCACCAATGCTAGTGAATGTGCATTATCATGAAACAATGCCATGAGCCCAAATATTGCTGGTGGCCTTCTGGAGGCATCTTGTAATGTTGCAAAATGCGCTGACCAAGAAATATTATCATGTGCTCCCAATTGTGGTTTCTTCGACAACTCATTGACTACCTTTGCGCATGATAGCCGCTGGTCGTCATAGTCTCCTTTAGATTATTCTTGTATGCATGTCCCTTTGTTGTTTTTGGCATTGGGATATCATTCGGAAATGTGGCGGGCGGCACAAAATTGTTGTCAATGATAGGTGTATTACGTAGTTATCCACCTGCAAATTCATTAGTAACATGGTGTGTCAGTGAAATGGCTGTTCCATAAAATGACGTTTTTGATGATGTCGATGATGGGGTATGATCTATGTTGTCCAGGTTACCGATTATGAAGAGGTATTGGAACTGTTGGACATACTACCCCAGACTGTTCAAATATAATTGCACTGTTTGCTACATCTGTTTGAAGTTGTAATATCAGGTCATGTGATACATAGCGTCTTTTATCAAATAAGATATCTATAAAATCACGTTTTCTAGTTTTGTTGTAAAGAAGTAGCCCAGTATGTAGAGGGAGTCTAGTTTCTCTTTTTTATTCTGTGTCTTGTATGTGTGGAAATAGATTCTCTTCTGCTACACCTAATCCTGTGTCTGGAGGACAGTGTCATCTCAATCATCTCACCATCCTCAGGAGGTTCTCCTGGCCCAGTTTAGCCTATATGTGCACAAAGGTGGCCTAAAGCCCGATTCAATTCAATGCAAAATTATGCTACACCTAACAGCAATAAAAGTTGAAAGGTCAGATATTGGTAGAGCAGCTGTTTTGACAACATGGTTATTTTCCGTCTGGGTTTGGATGTTTGTGCCACCAAGGATCATCTGAACTAACGCAGTAAGATAAACTGGTTTGTCATAATAATGCTCATCTGTCAAGGATCCTGTAAATTTGCATTGTTTTTGAAAGATCTCCTTCCTGTCTATGTTTCCTGCTCTAATAACAACAACAGCATCACTCTCTTGGTCCCGAGCTTTGACGTCCAACAATGTTTGACCAACGTCATATTTAAAGGGCAGCATGATATCATATTTGCCTTTATGTGCTTCCAAGTCTGGTATTTGTGTGAGAAGCTTCTCCTTCAAACGTGTTGCATGTGTCCTTTCTGACATATTGCCACCAAGCTGTTCAAGTCTTGACCTATATAGTTGCACTAGGTTTGAGAGCTTAAATATGTGTTCAGATTAATTTTCTGATTGATGTGTTTCTTCAATGAAAGAAAAAATTCTGCCAATGCTATGGCTTCAGTGGCCAAGTCTAAAGTTTGTTTCGGTCTGTATTCAATATATATCCCTAAAATGTGTCAGGCAGTGTTTATGGCATGCTGCATCAATTGCAATCATGTCTCCAGATGAATACGTGTATCACGAAGTCATGGCGCCATCTTACGAACAGTCACATCAATTTTAAAACTGTCCAATTTAAATACTAATCTTGATACCGTGACACAATGTCTGTGAAAAAATATATTAATTATATGCAAGTTTTCTTCTGAAATAAAAAAAATATGTGTACCAGAAGAAGTGGACTACTTTTTTAAATCGCGGTTTTGAAAAAAACACTTTTCTTTATTTAGGGTAATATAAATAATATCATTTGTATTTCTGGATATAATTTACAATGTTTAGCTGATCTTATTGCATATCCTATCCAATTAACACCAAAATAATGATGTTTCAAGTCAAAATAGCTCAAAATCGTAATCAGGTATAGAATTATTAATTTCGATGGCGGCCATTTTAAATTTTTTGATTTTGAGAGTGATCCCTTATTGTGACAGCGTGGATCCGGTCCTAATCAGGTTCAGCATGCTCCAGACCCCCTATATGCAAATTTTCATGCTTTCATCCGAAAGTGCACATCTTTTTGACATATCGACTCAGCTATGAACGTTTATCATCATCGTAATAATCATGTTTTGCGTTTTCTAATAATAATACATGACATGAATGTCACGGTAATGTAGCAAGCCATCACAAAACACACTCTCGTCTCTTTATGACGTCAGTGGCCTTCCAGACAATATTTTGATGACCGTGCACAGCCAAAAGTCAGTAACTGCTTACTTTTCAAGTAAGTAGCTACTGCCTTTTTGCCTTGCAGACCAGTATTGGTTGTTGGAAGGGGTAGATAGTTTTCGCAGACCACTTCAAGGTGAACGCCTAGCTGGAAAGACGAGGGACGAGGAGCGAATCAGAGAGGGCCAAACTAGATTACATGTGGCAACAATAGGCACTTGATGGCACCCTCCAGACTGAATCTGTTTCTGTAGATATTGCAGCCCCACACGTAGAATGTGGTAGACGATAACATCTACTGGTGCTTATTCTCGTGCGAACAAGGATCTCCGTCGAATGATTGCCCTAGAGGCTAGAGACATACATGCACGTAGACAGACAAATGGACTGTCTGACTGGCATATCCATTTTCGTCTCCGGGCTTTTATATAGGTTGTATTCCTCCTTTTGACAATTTGCAGTCATTATTTCGTTTTTCATTTGCCATGCGGTTTCTATTGTAATCAGTAAAATCATTTAACATGTTTAAAGTGTTCATTACAATGAGAGCCACATATTATTAACGGTAATAGCAATGAACAATGTTTGGAAAGCAACATTTGTCTTTGTTCAGCTGTATTGCAAAGTGGGTCTTTGTCTTTGTTCAGCTGTATTGCAAAGTAGGTCTTTATTATAAATCAAAGGGTTACACCGTTGCCCACTGCATTGGTACACGACGTTGCGACGTTGAATGAACGTCATCGACGTTGATTCAACTTCGCAACCACGTCTTATGGCCAGTGGGTTGCCGTAAACTCATCGTAGTGCGTAGTTCTATTCTTGCGGGCGGTAGTTCGAAACTGTTGTACAGTGTACGTTTGCCGCTGACAATAAAATCAGATAAATTACGACGTTGGTTAATCTATGGTTTCCCATTGAACTTGAAGATGATTATTGAGTAACACGGCAGATGTTCAAGAAAGCCTCCTATCAAGAATTTGTAAATATAAGAATTTAAAACACGTACAAGTGACCACCTTCTTAGATTAGTATTACGATACGATACGATACGATACGATACGATACGATACGATACGATACGATACGATACGATACGATACGATACGATACGATACGATACGATACGATACGATACGATACGATACGATACGATACGATACAATCACATCCCCCTATTCTGCCGTGCAAAGCCAAAAGGAAGTAGGCTACCTTTTTTCTTTATAAGTAAGCATATACTGCTGTTTTGCTTTGCCGAGCAAAAGCAAATAGTAGCAAAAGCTCTGGGCAGTTACTGTTTTTTTTTGTGTGTAGGCCCTATCGCAGAATAATCCTACCATCAAGCTCGTGCAATTTTGCCACGTTGAAATCTAGTTACGTTGTAGTGGTGGGGATTCTAGATTGGTCTGACCAGCGACCCAGAAACGCATGATATGCCTGATCAAACTGATTGCCTCTGACGAGACGACTGTGTCTGTGACGGTCATAAGCCATTGGCACAAGAAAGTAGGCTTAACCCTTTAACAGCCGGTACCGCATATTGTTTTCCTTTTTTTATTAGCACATTAAGTACCACCTTTTAAATATGTTAAAGATAAAATGTGACATCTACCAGCATGATTTTTAAAGAATTGACCGCCATTTTGTCAAATCTGAATAATTTTCACTCACTTGAAGTTGTGGATCGCGTCAGCGAGATACAACTTCAAGTGGGTGAAAATTCAGATTTAATAATTTGGCGGTTAAAGGGTTAATGACAATTCCCAGCTAACGCGGGACATTGAGCCAATGTTGGTTAAATACCAGTCCACCGTCATAGAAGGGGGACCAGCGGTATTAACAAACCTCTTGTGATTTCTGGGCTGTTTGTCTGTGGTGGACTTCGTGTGATAGATGTATGTCGCATTACTGATGATGAATTTCTGGCATCAAATGGACGCAACACGTATTTAAAATCATGATAATGCGAAACAACTTGATATTTCGGTATTTTTTTGTGTGATTGCCGTGAACCTCTCTAAGGTATACCTATTAAATCACATATTTAAATAAATCAACAACACGTATTTCAGTTATTTCAGTTAATCAATCAATTAATACAACTTGCATACGGCCTAAATTCTCTGAGGACAGAGCTCAGTGGCGCACAAAGCATGATCATAATCTAGTCTAAAGCGAATTCGCTAACAGAGAGCGGAGGAGCCGAGGAGTAGCGTGGGAAAGCCATAACAAATGTGTGAGATTTAAGCAATTTACGGGAAGTTAGAATTGCCTGTGAATTTCCTATGGCAGAGCATTCTGCAAGGTTGGGCACGCTATAGAGTTAACTCTTGGAGCGTTTATTTTGAATCTATGATATGTTTTTTTTTAATGTGCCACATAATTATCATATTCGAAATGATTATTAAATTAAAATGAAAATATTTTTTGTATTTCTAGCATTGAGCAGTATTGAATTACTTCGTGCAACACATTCAAATTGTGTAATTCAATATCACATAATTCATTACTCATGTTACCTGCTGCAATTTACTTTATGCTTTTTTAAATTCAAACACGCTCGTTACACCCACACATTTTATGCCACTACATTTGCCGGTAAAATTCGTCGCCAGCACTTATTACCATGATCACAATGCATTGCCATGAATAAAGGAATCTTTACAGTTAATTAGGACAGTGATTTGTATCTACTGTTGCTTTAATGTTAAGTCATCACTGTCAGCGTTCTCCTGTCGCACCAAGTTAACCTAATAAACTCTTTGGCTTCAATAGGATCGTGCGATCTAACATAAATAATAACTGTTTTAACAGGCATTACAGACAAAAACGTCATTAAACATTGATAAGTAGCTGACACGCGAACTCTGGGTATATAACACACAACATGAGACATGACAACCAGAAACGTGAGTCCAATCTGAAATGCAAACTAATAAAAATGAAAAATGTACGATGCCATGACTTGAAGCTCTGCCTTGCCAGGGCAAACAGCAGTAATGTAACTGTTTACTTTTCTAATAGATAGTTACTGCTATATGCCTTTCCATTAAAATGTTTGTGCCTTTACCATGTTTATGGAATAGGCTACTCATGTTATAATTTCATGAGGCTTACACCTTATAGTGAATCAAATATTGATTTGTCAATATTTTTATCTAAATAGTGCTTTTCAAACTGAAAGGTGATCAATAAGATCAATAAGATAATAATTATTATTTATTTCAGACCTAGCCACTTGCATCACTCCAGCACAGATAAGGCTAATTATTCAAGCGTTAAACCCGTTTTCACACTTTTGTGTCTTTCAATGGTGATTAAATTTGCAAGACCAGCACATATTTTGATATCAATTTGTACATGTATAATTGTCACCCAGTTAACTGTATGGGTCGAGGAAGTGAAACCCCGGAGTGAGACACAAATTTAAGTGGGTAAATGACATAACTTAGCGCGTGAAGGGTTAGTTATCAGAATAATTTATTGCGCGAGTTTATTGTTCTGTTTGTACTTGTGTATTTTTATGTGGCCCACGTCTCCTCGCTTGTGAAATTGACGCAGTCTATGTTATGTTTGGGTAACAGACCGTACTGTTACTCTCTTGTGAAATGACCAATTGCAGCTGTGCCGATAGCCCATAATAAACTTAAATTGGGCCATGCACGTTTCGTGTAATCAGAAAACAAGCTAATTATTCGCTGTTGCCATCTGCTTAGTTAGCTTCCCCATGTTGCCTTTATCAGAGGAATATCAGCATATAATCATAATAATGAACAGCACATATATTTAAATGTTGAAAAGTTGTATTAACCATATAATAGCTAAATGACTTATACCAGAAATATACGCATTTGTTAATTGTATTTATTGTTTTGTATTTCCAATGAAAAACATATATTTCTATCCAGGGTCTATACAAACCATGCATTGCCGATATGATTTGTTTGCAGGGTGCAGGTGATGTACAATAATATTAATAATATTATTATCACTTTGAAAGGTCATCTATGAATATTATACATCTGCCCGGAGCGAGCTTCACTATACATGACACTAAGTCTATATATATTGAACCGAGGATGACCGCTTTTTCCACACTGAGAAAGCACCGAAGACAAATCTGCCACGGTAAACTAAATGATACACTGTTACAGTCAGATAATCCTGTCATGTGCGATAAACCCGATCCCAGCCGACACGGGACGTTGAACCAATGTTGGTTTAATGCGGGGCCAGCGTCGCAGACGCTGGGCCCACATTAAGCCGACATTGGTTCAACGTCCTCTGCCTATTGGGATGTGCAGAAGATGACCGTTATCATAAAAAGTGTCCTGAGAGACAATACGCATCATCTCGGCAAGTGGACGGCACGAGGCGATGACCATGACGGACCAGAGATATTAAATATGAATTACCAGCACCATATTGTGTTTTAGTGTCGCGCCGATGTCCAACTGGGCATTTCTCGCCATTTGACCGCCTGCTGGCGTGCGGCTAGCCCCAGGGATATTAAAAGCGTGATCCCTAGCTCCTATGTCACCTCCAGTCTCTTAAGTCATAATCTTATTCACCCATTTTATCATGTTTATCGTCTGAGTTATGCTATCGCTCCCAGAAATCCAGACAGCTGCTTTTAAGTGGATCATCTTTTCCACTCTTCACGCTTGGTCACGGAGGCTCCCCACAATACGAGTGGATGGGGAAGAAACATTTTGGCTTTAGTTTAAACCGCCGAGACGGTGAAACGAACCCCGAACTCTAGCGTGAAAGGCAGCTGTGCTATTATTACCACTACCTTAGAGCCCCCGCCCTCGAAGTGTCTGGTAGAAAAGAAGACGCCATGCATGACTTAATATATCTTAGAGCAGGATTAAATTTGACTAATACGATAAATAGTTTAAAATGATAACTAGCTTTGTTTTTCGTACACGTTATATACGTAATATTACATAGCCAATCGCTTATATATTAGAACACCATGCGAATGGTAAAGTGAGTTCAAAATGATTGATCAAGTTAATGTTTAGATAAGTATATACGTTTTATATTGCATCTTTTTCTTCATTACAGATGTGACATGTCTTACATTGTCACACATGCCCTGGTCAGCGAGGGTGGGAAATGATGAAGAAGGAAGAACAAGACTGAAACAGGAGGATAAAAAAGAAGAAAGAAAAAAAGATTAGGGTTGAGATAGAATATGGACAGGAAGAAGGATGAGTTTAAAAAGCGATAAAGAAAGAGAATAATAATGAGAAAGAAAAGGAGGAAAAGTACCGAAGAGGTATTAACAAGCGGAAGAAGAAAAACGAAAGACAAAGGGGAGGGGGTGAAATGAAATGAATCGGGCTTTAGGCCACCTTTGTGCACATATAGGCTAAACTGGGCCAGGAGAACCTCTTGAGGATAGTGAGATGATTGAAATGACACTGACACAGGATTTAAAATTCGAGCCTGGCGGTCTGAGGCCGAGTACGCTACCTCTCGGTCACGGAGGCTCCCCACAATACTGACTCTTCACACGTGGATGGGGAAGAGACATTGTTTCTTTCAAACCGCCGAGACCGGGAACCGAACCCTGAGCTCTGGCGTGAAAGGCAGCGGTGCTAACCACTGCCCTAGGGCCCCCGATGGGGGGGGGGTAAAGAAATAAAGAAACAGAAGAAAAATGAGGAAGAGAGAACGGAAGAAGGAATAACAAAGAAGGGGAAGAATGAAGATAGAGGGGAAATACAAGACGGACGGAATATGACGGAAAATGAAGAAGTAAAATGGAAAAACGAAGAAGGAAGGGAGAGATGAAGATGGAGAAAAAGAAGGACCATGAGTAGATCCCCCCCCCCCCACCAAAAAAAAGGTATTCAATAAGCTGTCAGACCAATGGGCTTTGGGACTAATGGTCTATCGGACGAATGACCTTTTTCGGACTAATGGGCTTTCGACCGATGGGCTTTCGGACTAAAAGGCTTTCAGAATAATGGGATGGACCCCTTAATTCAACATTGCATAATTATTGTACTCCGCGATTTGACCCTGATATTTGAATAGATTACTAATTGATGTTCAGGTCCTCATGAAAAGATGCTGCAACAAGAACTTGAATATAATTATGCCGTGCTTAAATCATGTAAATAGTCTGCAGTGGTCACTCTAAACGAGGAAAGCCTAGGTGCAAGTTTTGTGGCCATTATCATAATGTATGATATTCTGTGAAACTCACTAACCTTGACCTCTTTTTTTTACCGAGCTGGCTAATGCAATGGAGTATGGAGGAGGGGGTATTATGTAACTTTCTTTTCACCAAGTTACCATTCAAAACGGCTTCCGGTGACGTCACTGCGTTTCACAGAATACGACCTCTACTGCCGTGCAAAACCAAAAAGCAGTATCTGCTTACTTGAAAAATAATTATATACTGCATTTTTGTCAAAGTAGGGTAGTCTTCTACTCTGCAAAGCCAAAAAGCAGAATATATTTGCTTATTTGTAAGATACTGCATTTTACCTTTGCCCTATATCATGATTATGCTTTGGTTCCGTTTTCTAGACTTTTTTCAAGTAATATTTTAAATATGGAGTACAAATGTGTACAAGAACCTTAGCAAATGTATACTCCCCATTACTGTTATTGAAAAAATACATTACGTTATTGTTTGCCTAATTAAATACAAATACTAGGTCAGTCAGAGACTGCAAACCTCGCCGCAGTGATTATGTATTGGATCCGGATAGTAATCCGGATCATTCCCACACTTTAAATAATTAAATTTATAATATTCCTTCTCGAATGTCAACGGGCGCTATTTTGCACTATCGCCACCAGCAAGGTGTTGTGTCAGTGATATCATCATATTGTATCAGTGTATGTCGAGCCTTGCTCGAGGGTGAATTTTCAGCGTTCCGCTTTGCCTGCTAATCTCCTAATAGTTCCGGAGCATGTTACGTAAACATGTCTGTCCGCCTCACCCTTTCACCACTGAACACGACTATGGTCGTTTTTAGTTTATTTAATTCACCGATCAAATACATCATTGTCATTGATAATGAAATGAACGTCTAGACATTAACATTTGGAGATGTAGATTGTCTCAAATTAAACAAAATTATTATGAATAATTTTCCACCACTTGAAGTTGTGTGTCGCGGTAGCGAGACACAACTTCAAGTGGGTGAAAATTTAAATAATTTAATTTAGCGCTTGAAGGGTTGAAATAAACTTCATCTTTGATACACATGATACGCCGGTTGTAGGACATAAGTATGGCTTAGTATCAGCCTATCTACATCCCAACTGACCCGCATCTGGTTTTTTGCCTCTGGGAAACATCTTTGGTAATGGTATAATTTTCCGGGGTGTTCGAGTGGATGTTTGCATAAATCGACCACCTAATAATACCGCTTGCAATCAACACAACTTCATGATGTTTATATCAAAATGTTCTTTTTTTACAAAAGGATTACAATGAAATAGTCACATATATCATTTATTTTCAATTCCTGATATTTTAATGATTGAAATAGTATTTAAAATGTCATACATATTTAAATCTTGCTATTTCGTTCATCAATATACTTTAAATTGCAAATAAATTATAGCTCGTGACTATTTAGTGACTCAGAACCTGTTTCGATGGAATCTTTATAGCAATAAGTACATATGTAGACATTTAAATCATAAAGTTATGTTGTTAAGATATAGCGCTTTCAACATTTTGGCGGCCATCTTGGACGCCGTCTTGAATAATGGAAAAGGCTCCTGCGGGAATCACGGGGAGTTTTAGTATGTTGTTTCTAATGGTTTTTGGAAGGTATCCTGAAAAATTCAGCTTGGGCATATGATTTCCCCAATTAGCCTGATTACATGTCCAATACTATTCGCCTATTCATTCTCCTTGCTGCAGGGCTACCATAATTTGTATCGTCTTCCATGATTATCGTCTGAAATAAAAAGTTTAAAATGATAAGAGGTGGCAATCCACACTCTGGAGAACAAAAAGACGTTCAACATATATATAATACATACCAGAAAAATGCATAACAGTTTATACATTTCTGATACCAGGTATGTATGTGAAGCCTTTCTCTAAACACAAAACAATTGTATAACATCTATACAACGTTGGACCAACGTCGAAGACGTTGAGCCGACGTTGTATAAATGTTTTGTGTTGACTGGAAATCGGTGAAATCAATGGTCGTGTGTTTTGACTTCGCTGATAAATAAATGACAATTTGATGCTAAAAACTTAATGAATTAAAAACAAAAAGAATTACAAACTCAAAATTAGCATATTTTATTTATTTTCTTTGAATTTAACAGGAAAATGCTTATTGGCCTCTCTCTTTCTATGGGGTGTTGACGATGAAATTTATTTCCGCGCATCGTTATGCAATGCGTGAAATATCTCATATGTGTGTATTTCATCATTATTTTAATGATTTTTTTGTTTGAAGATAGCCCTCCTAATACCAGATGATATCTTTCTACTTTCCATTCACCTTTAGATGGCATTATTGCTGCTGCAATTCTCAGTCTCTCAAAGTGAATAGAAATTACCTGAAATCACACAAAACTAATCATTGGCGTTTTTTGTCAAATAGTACAGCAGATCACTATAATTGTGATGCGCTATGCCATTTTCTAAACCTTGAAATATGGTTTCAGAAGTGACATCTTTAACCGATTAATATAAACAGATAAATGTAATAGCTCGTTACTCATATTCTATTTTCCTCTATCGTTTAAATACGTGACTTTTTATCTTTGTGTATGTCCTTTCGATCTTCTCAACATTGTCGATGCGGGAGAGGGGTAGATTAGGACCACTTTACTGGCAGATAATTGGGTCAGTATGGCCTAGGCACCTATGTCATAAATCAGACAAGAAATCAGGGTCAATAAAAATATGACATGATAGAGCTGTGGTGAGCAAGGGGCATTACGCCTTTAATATCCGTGTCTGGTAGCCGCGCACCACAGCCGCTGATGGCGAGAAATACTCAAGTGAGCATCGTCACGATATCAGCAGACATTGTCGCAATGTCGATCTAATGTTGGGCAGGCGTCATAGACGCCGGACCAACAGTAGATCAGCATTGTGTCTGGTAGGTGCTGGTTATCCATATTATATATTTTTGGTCAATCATCTGCTCGTGCATTCCTCCTCTTCCAGATTAGGCTCTCATGACACTCCTTCATCATAATCATGAATCATGGCGGTCTGTCGCCCGTCTAGGGTTCATTTAGTGCAGAAGCAAAGTCACCTAAATTCAAGACAACCTTACAGAGAGATACGACATGAGCTATCGCAACCTTCATTCAACGCTCAGCATAATAATTACTATGCCCATCCATTACCCAAAAAAATCAATTAAAATGCATTGTTTTCAGACAGCCGCCAAAGACACAAAAAGCGAATGTCCTAAAAAGTGGTAAACCATTTGTAATGTACAGAATTTAATGTTTGTAGGGTACATACCTAAAATAATATACACAAAATTGATTCCGTCCCTATATAAATATTATGTAACCTTTACCATGACCTTAAAGCTTAAACAAATTTGTGAGAAATAAATCGAAGTTGCCACAAGATGGGGCAAAAGTGTTTCTTTATATGGGGTGATTGGCTATCATGTGACCCTCTCAGAGGGTCACATGATAGCCAATCACCCCATATAAGGACATAATTATTCATACCATATAAGGGGTGATAGATCACCTTTAACTTACACATGTAGAGCCTGTTTATTCAGATGCTTAAGTAAGTATGACAATATTTACTGAATAATGTGTAAAGACAAAAAAAATATATTTACAATTTTATGGCTTCTCTTCCCAACATGTAACAAACTTACAAAAATCAAGACGTAAGACACATGAAAATGATAGCCGCCTAACGTTTGATCTTGGCTTAGATTTGTCAAACGAATACTGATCAGTAACTGGTATGAGTCTTCTGAGCACCCTAATATTCGTCTTCTTGGTATTCGATACATCTCAAGGTAAAACCACTTGATTATATTAAAACCCACGTGTAATGTGTACAATGGAAGGTCAGAATTCCTTTATCTTGATGGCGATGATACCACTTTTTACTAAATTAATGCTATTCAAGTTTTACACTGTGCATCTGAATATGCGCCAGAGGGAACGAGAGAGTAAAAAAATTGCAACCGTTGGTGCACTTGTGTGACTAAGAAGACCCACCATCACTTTCGGTGGGAGGAAAAAAAATATGCTTTATCAAGTGCAATCAAACAATCCAAAGTGAAAGGCTCAGTCAAAGTGGGTCAGACAAATGAAGATATTTTTTCTAATGTCCACGATCTTGATGAAGTGTACAGAGCAAATTGTGATTTTTATTAGAATGGCGAATCATTAAGTCGTGTGTGATCACCTATTTTGCCATGCGCAGAGTGTGACCAACGGCAGTAACTGCTTACTTGAAAGTAGCCTGAGCAGTTACCCACAGTTACCCGCAGTTATGTTACTGCTGTTTATCTTTGCACCACAGAAGTCAGGTCACTACGTGCACTCCCACGTTGATTGACAATGACACTTGCATAAGCAAACATCAGTAGTTGCATGTTAAATCTAAAAAAAAGTTGGTTGTGTTTGTGGCGGCTGTATCGCTGTGGGTGCAGGAGGTAAGGCCTACCAAAGTAAGTAGCTGCATCAGTAATAGTAGCAGTTACAACATTTGTTTTGTTAAGATTAAGATAACTATGATAAGATTATGGTTATTAAATTCTTTAGTCTTTCATCAGTCTTCACAGTGTAAATAATATCGTGTCTTCGTTTTTTTCTAAACTGCCTGTAAGTAGATAATCATATCCGCAAAGGCGAGCAGTTTAGAGTTTAGAGTTGGACCATCCCATATGCGACGTTGGCTAAAACAGCAAAAAACACATTGTGCTAAGCGTTGTGTCATATTTCCCCGGTTTCCTAGCAGACTACTAGGCCTACATGCCCTGCATCAACCCCAATGTTAGCATCTGTACACATTTACTATCTTGAATAAAGATTCTATTCAATGACTATACATGTAACACTTACCTACCATGAATGATCTACCATGCATCCTGTCTCCCAGCTTATTTTTCTTTGACAAGCACTGTAAACATCCGCTACGGTAAAAGGAAATGCGACATGGTCATACAATAATAATCTTGTAATGTCTGTTAAACGACTGGCATGCAGAAAATGAACGCTATAAAAAATGGCAATCCTCTCATCAAGAGGAAGTGGAAGGCCCGAGGCTATTATGACCGACTAGAAGAATAAAATATGGATTGTCAGCACCATTTTTTGTATCGTGCTGATGTCCACTTATTATGTCACGCCATTACTACCTGGTGGTGTGCAGAAAACCTTACACAACCCAAAATCATAATCACATAAACATATATCACATATAATTTTTATATTATATGTTTTTAATGTAGTTTTTGTAGATTACATGCATGGAAAACAGCGATGTACTTTGATTTGTAATAGATGATAATTTAATGCAATAAAGAGTTCAAGGGACTAGATATAGAGACGAAATTCCTGATTTCTACTTATGGAAAACCATGTCAAAAATAAGAAATACGTGAATTTCGCTTCTATATCTGACCTAACTGGTGAATGGGCAGCAGAAAAAAAACTTTGGCAGTTCTAGTCCATGGACATGTTTACATCATATGGTCATATTAGTAAGCCAAAATAAAATCACCGATTTTTTTATGATTTCAGCCTGGGCCAGTCTATTTAAGACAACATGTCTTAACTCTTACACCTCGGTGATCTACTTTAGACGTCAGAAACTGACGTCTAAAGTCAATCCCCGCACTGAAAGAGTAAAACTATTTATAATGCCGCGGACCCTCAAAACATATAGGTATTCAAATGAATCAGAAAGAACTGACTATAATATTTATGATGATTTCAAGTTGGAAAAAAAACGCGATAAGGGCTGAAATGCATGTCAAAGCACAATTTTCTTGACCTAATTTCTTATCTGAGTTATGAACTAGACGTTCTCAACAACCCCGTTTATATTACTTGTAACATGTGTAAGCAGGTCATGTCTTCTACTCTTGACACTGTGGAGAGTCAGAAAATGGATTTTGAATTGTCCTCCAGCAGTCGGGAGTGCCGCATGTGCTTCTCTTCGAATGACATATAATCATGCCAATGTGTGACCGATACGAGATTTCGGTGCTAATAATACACTTTGTGCTATAATGATCTAATATGCAAGCCCCTCGAATGCATTTTTTTGACATTTAAAGATGGTGGAATTTCTCTGACAATCAATAACAAATACAATTATGTAGGCTTGCCTTGAAAATAACGGGCTGACTTTTATAGATTTCATTGTTTATGAAATCCCACATTAAATATTTATTCTTTTTTTTATTGATTTATTCGTTGATAGCAAAATAAGACACGCAAAAAAAGAAAACTACGAAGGTAAATACATTTTGCGGTTATGTTGACTGCTTCTGTGTGATTACAAGAATGATATTCTGCACGAGATAAATGTTTACCTTTTCATTCAAGTTATTTCCCAATTATTAAGAGTGCTTAATTATCTACCAACAAGAACAACAAACGCTACATCCAATGCCATATATTATTCATTTATAAATATGATTTTCTTATCTTCGATTTGCAGGCGCTTTCGTGATAGCTGGGTGCCCAGTGGTGAAGAAGAGATGGCCAGATACCAGATAAGGACTGGTTTCACGTCGGAAAATAGTGCCAATTTGGGTATCAAGGGTTGTAGCTTTTAACTGAGGGGGGGGGGGGGGTAAATTTGACAAAGGAATATGTCACTATATATACTAATTATATGTAATGTAATATGTAATGTTTCACTACATATACTAATTATATGCAATTAGTAGTGATTAGTAGAATCTGAAACTGAGCAAGGTTATACTTCTAGTTTTATTGCAACCTTTTTCATGATCAGGCCCAACCTGTTCTTAAAATAGTCTGTGTGATTCTCAAACCTAACAGGCGAAGGGATGTTGCCTAGTGTTTGGTGAATGCCGGACTTGGCCAACATTTGGCCGGCGTTGGGTTGACGTCTTGTTTTTGCTGGGGACACGTATGATTATTATGTTTTAAATACATACTTGAGGAACATAATAATTGTGCATTTTTATGTATCTTTAGGTTTCTACACAGTGTTCCAGTGGCTAAAGCTGCGTGCTTGGAAAGTCAGAGATCGCGGGGTCAAACTCCACTCTGGCTTTCAAGTTTCAAAGAAAAAAATATTTTTTCTCCGCTCACTCGTAGTGGGAAACCTCCGTGACCGAGAGGTAGCGTGCTCGACCTCAGACCGCCAGGGCTCAAATTTCGAATCTTGTGCCTGGAGGGCAATGGCATCTCATTTATCTCACCATCCTCAGGAAATAATCCCTGACCCAACTTAGCCTCTATGTGCACAAAGGTGGCCTAAAACCCCATTCATTTCATTTCATTCACAGAAAGAATTTTTTGCTACTACATATGGACGCCTTTATGCACAAAAAGTTTGTTTTGAGATAAATGCAGTTGAAGTGTATGGATCGAGTGTTAGTTTAACTCAAGTTTAACTACACATACACTTCAACTGCATTTATCTCAAAACAAATTTTATTGTTGATTTAACAAACGTTTAGAAAAAGACATCAATCAGCACATTGCAAAGTATCTACATTTTTTGTAGATTTAGCTGTGGAATGTCTTTAGTGAAACACGTCCAGCTTTTACAGCTTAGGTGAAATCACGGGGACTGTGAGGCTGATGGAAGAAATACATGTGTGGGTTGGTCCAGTTGTGCATAAATCAATCATAAGATTTTAAATGTGCTGGTTTTTTTAACGCCACCAGGTGGCGTGATGGGTATAAGTTGTGTTTCTGGTTAATTTTTAAATACAGGATATACATGATGTCTATCTCTTGGCACATATAGCTCATTTTCAAATTTTTGGGGGTTGACTCAGTTGTGCATCAAGACGTCCATATCGTTCGTGTGTATTATACATAGTAGCTGTTTTATCTCTTATCTGGTTTTGGAGCTGGAAACACCTGTCTTCATATATTGGTAGCGGCAAATAATTTTATTTTAAGTAGCCATCATCTAAATTTTCTAAATATGCAGTGTTTTATTATGGCAAACTGGCCATTTTCTTGTACATACATGTACATAATACTATGACAAAAAATATGTAATGACTTGTATTTATATCATAAAATATATGTCTAAAATGATTGTTATTTGGCATGAACTTCAAGTGGATCTTTCCAGCAAACATGAGACGTTGGCCCAACGCTGGTTTACTGTTGGACCAACGTCGTAGGGGCTGCATCCTTTCCATAACTAAGACGGCACAAAGCTCATTTTTGATGGTGAAATATCTTAAAGCCCTGAGAGCTATAAAGCTATGTTCTAAGTTGATAATATGTGTACACTGATTGCTTATCAGGATATAATTATTGAAATATTAAACCACGATTTTTGTCAATAAACTTGGGCTCAAAAAATACTTTTTTGTGGGGAATTTGGGAAGACCCAAACTGATTTTTATTCGATTATTTTTAAACTGATTTCAGGTTGTGAAGAGAGAGAGTACTGCCAAGGAGATTTTGAGACGTGTGTTTTCTTTTGGCTGAATGATATATAGACACTGGTGTGATTCATCATACTTTACGATGGTGGCAACACGTCTTGCACCCAGAGACTGGTCATTTAATTCCACCCCACTTAAACTGCAGCCTCGCTGTATGTATTAGAAGCGACGTCTTTGCCATAATGATGACAGCACCTTTGATTAAGAACCTGTGAGTCAGTGCTAATCCATTCACCACCAAATGTATGGAGTCGCATTAAACCAACATTCGGCACCTTTTCAGTCATTAAAATATATAAACAGGTAATAAAATGCCACCCATTTTTGTCTACTTTTTCCATAAATAAGACTTAGTGGAGACGTAATGGCACAACTAGAATGGACCAACTCACTGTTGAAGTATGTGGCACAAGTTTGTGGAGTAAAATAATCAATCAGTGTCATAACCTGGCTAAGAAAGAACAGGTAACGTGTTAATATCATATATATATTTGTATTTGTACACCAGTAAAAGTATATTGTTGTTTACTTCTGCAAAATCGAATCTGGACGCTGCGAAATTGGCTCAACAAAATTCTTAACTATGTCGGTAAATTGATAAACCGACATTCCGCAATTAATACCACCAGATAAGTAACACCTAAGCGGACAATACAAATTCTTTTTAGATTTAAATTAACATTTTTTAAATGTTATTCTAGGTAGAACACTGACAGTGAGCGATAATCAAAACAAAATCCAAAATCGAAAATGGCACCGTCGAGATCACGCAAAGATCACGTGACCAGAGCTTCCGGCCAAAATGGCCGCGCCCATGAAATAAACAAGGACTTCGCAAAAAACAAACACCGCGGCTCTGGCATGGGCTCCCAACCCTTCACGTCTGATCATGCTTTTCACTTTGCCATTTTCAAATGTTTCTTGGTCGCTATCTTGACCAGTTTAGTCCTCTCCCGAATTGGAGACGAGGCAGAAGGAAGGTAAAACGGCTTCCACAAAAATCTCTTTAACTGTGGTGAACATGACATTTTGATGACACCGGGAATTATTTTTGATAAACCGGCGACTCATGTTCACCTCCTTCTAAACACAAGGAACTGCCTGGGTAAAAAATCAACCCCCGCGTTTGGCAATCGTCATTCTAGCCCCCCTAAATTAGATTTCGGTGTTTGTTTTCTCCTCATTTTACTATCCGGCCAAGTAGAATTAAATCCAGGGCCTTCAAGTCCTGGAAATCAAAATTCATCTATTTTCCCCTGTGGCTACTGCGACCTACCTGTCTCATGGGACCAATGTGGAATTTGCTGTGACACCTGTGACCTGTGGTTCCACAAAAATTGTGTGGACATGGGTTCGCACACCTTTAGAGCCTTCTCGACCACGAACGTATCCTGGATTTGCTATAATTGTGGCAACTCAAATTATGAACGAAAACAGTTTTCAAATAGAAACAGCAAATTCTTTTCATTCATTAGATCTTTCTGAAAGCATAGAAAATAAATCGCCAATTTCTGACTTCGTACCAGTGCTGCACAGTAGCCCAATTATCGACCGTAGACATTCAAAGAAAATTAAAAACTGGAGAACCCTTATTCTAAATTGTCAAAGTCTACGGGGCAAAGTCGAAGCTTTCCAATCATCTTTCGACTACTTCCAACCCGACTGTATTCTTGGCACGGAATCCTGGCTTAACAAAATGTTTCCACAAACGAAATCTTCCCTCCTGGTTATAAGATCTTCCGGAGGGACAGAATTACGGAACTTTTATGGGCGAAAGTCCACTTTGAAAAATCACAATCCTTAATTCTCGGATCCTTTTATCGACCTCCTGGCCCAAAAAATAAAAAAAAATAGAAGAATCAAGCAGATCTTTAGATCTTCTTCCAAAAAATTCAAACCAAACCATCATCTTCGGACATAGACTGGGAAAATAGTCTAGTTTTGCCCTCAGCCACCAACAAGGGGCAGTGCGAGCACCTTTTGTCTAGCCTGGATGATCATTCCTTGACCCAAGTACAAAAAGAACCCACCAGAGACAAACACATTTTAGACCTATGTATAACTAATAAACCAGGATTAATAAAATCATCCCGCAGCGTACCCGGAATTTCAGACCACTGTGCAGTACTGACAGAAGCCGACATCAACCCCCCGTATCGACGTTCAACCGCTCGCACAGTGCGTCAGTTCAAAAAAGCAAGTTGGGAAAACATCAGGCAAAGAAATTAGGAGACATTGGGCCTCCTTTTCCAAAGACAGCCCCAATAATTCGGTAAATGAAAAATGGTTGAGGTTAAAGTCTATCTGGATGGACTGCCTAAATAAATTTGTACCAACAAAATTAACATCTAAACGCCAGAACTTGCCCTGGCTTAATAAATCGCACCGCAAGGCTATTCGAAAAAAAAGGCAAGACTTTATAACAGAGCGAAAACTTCAAAAAGACCTGACCTTTGGGCAAAATATAAATTACAGAAACGGGACACGCAGCGAAACCTTAGACGTGCCCGTTGGTCCTTTAATATTGACGACAAACTTATAACATCTCTAGAAACTAAAAATTCAAAGCCTTTCTGGCGCTATATAAAATCACAGCGCCAGGATAGGTGTGGTGTCTTTCCTTCATTGCATGATGGCCAACTGCATTCAGACAGCAGGCGCAAGGCCGATATCCTCAACCAACAGTTTTGCTCAGTATTTACTGATGAGGACACCACTAATATGCCTAAATTAGAAGGACCACCAACAACTCCCATGAATAATATTGAAATTACACAATCTGGTATAACTAAATTATTGAGTGA
This sequence comes from Flabesymbios commensalis, assembly GCA_964017125.1. Taxonomy (NCBI): domain Eukaryota; kingdom Metazoa; phylum Annelida; class Polychaeta; order Terebellida; family Flabelligeridae; genus Flabesymbios; species Flabesymbios commensalis. Next base: position 89,170,602 of record OZ024904.1, on the reverse strand, counting down.
ACTGAACGTCGATAAAGCACCCGGACCTGACGAGCTCCCAAATTTACTCCTCAAAAATGCTGCCAAGGAGATATCTCCTTTTTTGACATATATTTTCGAACACTCTATCCGGACTGGGAAATTACCCGATGAATGGGTCGAGGCTAATGTAGCCCCTGTTTTCAAAAAGGGAGATCGGCATACTGCTTCTAACTACAGGCCGATCTCCTTGACATGTGTTTGTGCTAAATTGCTCGAACACATTATTTGCAAGAACATCATGACCCACTTTACCAAAAACAAAATTTTAACTGTTGTGCAACATGGTTTCCGTGCAGAGCACTCTTGTGAAAGCCAATTACTACTGACCACTGAAGATCTGGTTCAAAATTGCGAGGACAAAATTCAAACTGATTTAATTGTTTTAGATTTTAGTACGGCTTTCGATGTAGTTCCCCACCAACGTTTACTACACAAACTTGATCATTACGGAATTAGGGGACCTACACTACTTTGGATTCAAAATTTTCTCACCACTCGGACACAAGAAGTATTAGTAGATGGTAGCTTTTTGGACACTGCTCATGTAGGTTCTGGTGTACCACAGGGTACAGTTCTTGGCCCGATCTTATTTCTATGCTATATTAATGACCTCCCATCCTCGGTCTCATCTGATGTTCGACTCTTTGCTGACGACTGCCTCCTTTATCGGCCCATAAAATCTAAGGACGATCAAAAAAAGCTACAGGATGACTTAACAAAGTTGGAGCGCCTAAGGATGATCAAAAAAAGCTACAGGAGGACTTAACAAAGTTGGAGCGCTGGGCAGACATTTGGGGGATGAAATTCAACCCATCCAAATGTTCTGTCCTCCGAGTGAAGAGTCCCCGGGCTAAAGAGATAGCATCAGACTACCAGCTCAAAGGGGTCACACTCGGACAAGTAACAAATTCACCTTACTTGGGAGTCAGCATCAGTGAGAACCTAGAATGGGGGGATCACATCTCCAAAATTGCGAGTAAGGCTAATTCCACACTGGGTTTCTTGGGGAGGAATTTATAAAAATTATAAGAAATTATAAGAGATTGCATATTTTTCAATGGTTCGGTCACTTTTGGAATACTCTTGTCTTGTATGGGATCCATACAGGCAAGGTGACATCGATAAATTAAACAAAATTCAAAGAGCTGCTGCACGTTTCGTAACAAACAACTACCAGCGTAAATCAAGTGTAACAGCTCTTATCCAAGATATAGGCTGGACTGACTCACAAACTAGAAGAAAAAACTTCAGGCTGACAAGCCTGTACACAATTTTAAACGGATTAATTGCTGTACCTGTCAGTGATCTTTTAACCCCAGCAGATGAAAGAACTCGTATTGGACATAAAAAATCATTCAAACATATTAGAGCTAACACCACGCTGGGACAAAATTATTTTTTGTACAAAACCATACCCGATTGGAATCATCTTTCACCAGCTGCTACTGAATCCAGATCAATAGCAGCTTTCAAGAGCCAACTGAGCGATTAGTCTGGTCGGCCGCTCAGCACCAACCCTTCGCCTGATACTCCATTGAGGAGGACTGCGAAGTCATATATTTAAACATTAAAGTTAAAGAATCTATGATCTTGATTAGTAGGCCTATATGTTTATCTGTTTGGTTGATTCCAAATATTAAAAGAAAAATAAATATGGGTTGACTCAATGATTTAACCATAATGCGATGATAAATAATATAATAGCTAAATACTCTGCTGGACCATACATTAATCCTTTAACCGCCAAATTATTTAATTTGATTTTTCACCCACTTGAAGTTGTGTTTCGCTGACGCGATCCACAACTTCAAGTGAGTCAAAATTATTTGGATTTGACAATATGGCGGTCAACTCTTTTCAAATCTTGCTGGTTGATATCACACTTTATCTTTAATATATTTAAAAAAATTAATGTGGTACTTAATGTGCTAATAAGAAATGAAAACCCGAATATATGCGGCACCGGCGGTTAAAGGATGAAGGTTGTGCGCTGGATGGTGGGGTAACGTTGTTTATCCATTTCCTACTCAAGCTAGTGACATTCACTGATATTGTTTCGAGCGGCTAATCCCTACCTGTCACTTAGAAATTATTAAAATGTACGTGGACGTTTGACACACATAGGTAATATGTTTTAGATAACTTAGGCCTAAGTCAGTTAATATCTTTCTGAGTTTGAATTTGAGTGAGCGAGTTGTGTTATACTGAAACTGCATGCAGATCTTTCCGTCTTTAATTCAGGCTAATAAGCAACACCACCTGATGAAGAAAACAAAATACACATTGTGCTATTTAAAAATATAAATGTTATCAGACCATATTCAGCTTCTCATATATAACAGTGGTGAAACAGACAACATGTCAGTATTATTTACTGGTCGCGATTGTTTTTGTGACATATTTGTCAGATATTGTCGTCTCTGCTTACCACAAGTACTCAGTCACACTGATCACATTTCCTAGATCGTTCAGTGATATTTATTTGAAGGTCTATGCCATTAAAATCCATGAAACTGCAAAGGAAACAGTATCCATTCCACATAAAGCTCGCATCCGATTAAGTTATTATATATATCAGCTTAACATATCATCGTTTTTCTAGGGCCTATATTTGTAATGAGTGAGTAATTTGGAATACTCTAAGCCACCCAATAAACATGGGAAACATAACACATCTGATCCATTTATAAGTAACAGCAGCCATTTCGCTATGATACACATTTTATGTCGACCAAAAATGAAATGTAAATAAAACAGTGGTAACTGCTTACTTAAACACACAGTTACTATTCCTTGTCCAAAATGTTTGTTATTTAGCATGAGTTTCATGTGGTCCTTCCCAGCAAACATGGGTCGTTGGCTCAATGTTGGTTCACTGTTGGGCCAACGGCGTAGGGGTTGCTCCCTTTCCGTAACTAAAACGGCACACAACTCAGTGTTTATGGTAAGATATCTTGAAATTGTGCATCGGCTTCTACTTCATTCTCTGACATTCTTTTTTCATGTTATCAGCATAAGGTAGGCCTACACAAAACAAATATTCGATATTATTTCATTATTGCATTTCTTATAATTGCTTCTGTACAAAAAATTTCAGGATCAGGCTGCATCACATCCTTGTTTAAATTATTACTTTGATGTTTATGTCAGACAGTACACCATGTTAGCCTTGGTCATCCCTCCATATATTTATAAATTATGTGGATTTATCAGACCGTGATATATATTTATGATATGGAATATTTCCAGCATCCCTTTGATACTGAAATCAATCGCTATTCTGCGCTACAACGCAATCCAGATGCAAAATGTTATTGACAACAAGACGATTACATTGGATTGGACTGATTGGATAGTTGAAACATGTTGAAAAGGTACACTACCAGTATTATTCATTTAATACAAAATCAAATATGTTACTGACTGGAGCAGGTCAACCATATACAATTTTTGATGGGGTACATTCTCTCTAAGCTAATATTTAACATTGTTAACCCGTTGAACACGAGATTATTATGCTACGGCCCTGTTTCTGGAACGCGATTATTTTATGACGTCTTAGTTATCTCATGCAATCAAACCCGGAGATCTCCGGGCCTCGTATCTGAATAGTCTCCCTAAATCACGGAGATCTCCGGGGCTCGTCACAAACGGGTTAACTGTTTCACAATTATGTTTACCTGCTAAAAGAACTTGCAGTGTTGATATCTTTGTATTATATAGAAGCTCAAACACGGTACAAGTTGTATTTCAAATTGTGCTCTTTCAACCGTGATATAATACACGTCCGATGGCTTGTCCGCTCCCATGTATCAAGTTTTGTCTTGTTTCTGTTGAAACATTGTAATACGCCCGTTTGTCCATCTAACGGGATCAAAACACTCCCACTCGTCTATCTGTCTGACATCAGATATAATGAAAAATGGGCCTACCCGTTATTCCGCACATACGTCTACCGTCATAACAGCTTAATGAAGGGTGAGGACTTGCTTAATTTTCTACTTGGCCGGCAGACATAATTATTATTTTATTATAAGTAGACTTCCACATGATAACTCATCACTCTGTTTCAGTGGGTGTGTGTGTGTGTTCCTGTAACATCCAAAACAGACAAACGCAAGAATTTTAACATTCCACTGCATCTGGCGGCAGTAGTCCGTCGAAGACGATGATTTGTGCCAGGAAATATTAGCCAAATAATATTTCCTGTTTTCATTTTTGTTTTAAATGTCTCGTGCCGACAACTGGGAGTATTTTGAGAAAATAGAGGAGATTGAGATGCCAGAAGAGATGATGGAGGTAGCAGCGTCTCCAGCAGAAGAAAAGCTCGTCATCCTCCTGCAGCCTGCAGAAGGAGAGATCCTATCTGAAGGAGAATTTGCCGACTTCACTGATGTCATCAGCGACTCTCAGAAGAGAAAGAATAGATAATAAAAGAAGAAGCAACGGAAACAAGAAATCGAGCGTGAATGGACACGAGAGTGTGAGGAGCTTATTGCGACAGCAGAAAAGAAAGAGGAAGAAAAGAAGAAGAGGGCAGCTGTCCAGCCGATCGTCGGCGTGAACCTGCCAAGCTCAGTCAGTGAAACAAACCCACTCACGTTCATAAAGGGGACTAGAAACGCAGATAGACGTCATGGGGAAGACAATAACCTTCAGCCAGATTGCCTGAGGGCTAAAAACGTGATAGTGTGTCACGTTAAAAAAAATACTATAATGTTGCACTTGAGCTGCACCTTCAAAATGACAGTGCATCTTTAATTACTGCTAGTGAAGTATATGCAAGTCTTATGTGTATCATACAAACGAATGAGAATATTCGGTTCACACAATTATATCAGATTCAGTTAGCAAACTCTGAGAGTAGACAGGTGTTGTAGTTCTTCTTCAGGTCGTCAAGAGGTTTTTCACAACAGGAGGTTTTGATAATATTGCCCAATCCTATCATAAACCATAACAACATCTGCCCTCTGTAACCATACATCATAATTCATAAATAGTTATATTCTGACGACCAGCAAACTCATAATTTTATTGACATCCCAAATCTAGTGGGAATGAACCAACCAGACAAATGTGAAATTTATCCCCTTGTCTGCTAAAGAACTATGGATTTAGATATATTCTTGTCAATATTTATTTCTTGAATAGCAGTCATTTTTTTATGATCTATTGTACCAACATGCCACCCTACTACAGTGGACACTTCCAGCGAAAAACACCCTGGAAGTTGTATAATCAATCATTTTGACTGAATATAATGCTGGCATAATAGAGCTCGCTGAATTCCGATCATCAATATCATAATCTAATTACTGGCCTCCTATCAGCCTGGACTTGGCAATGATATGGAGTCTCTAACTGTTTCACTGGCCAAAAACTTGAATGACATTTTTCTCAGACATACAGAAAATCGATTCTGATATCTGGGAGGGACAATTTATTGGAATAGGTGGAAAACATTTAGAGAAAAGATTAATTATTGGCAATATTTACTGACCACCAATAAATCTCGTCGACAATTAAAGACGATTTACAGAGCAAATTACACCCATATTTGACTATAGATCCACTAAAGATTAATTGCGAAGATATGAACATAGACCTCCTCAAGGTAAACGAGAGAGATATTTACTGCTAGTATTTTGAACAAAATTATGACCACAGTTCTGGTATTCTTGTGAGTGATATTTCTGACAATTTACCATATTTTATCTGTTTCGCGACAAAACACAAGTATTTTAATTGAAATTAAGCCAAGTGTCGCATTCATAAATCATTTTTTAAAAATAACTTACGGATTCAGACGTAGCTGCATCACTTGATCAAAATTGAGCAATCAATTGAAGCAATTGAGCAATCAAAAGTCAAACACAAGTAAAAAAGTAAAATATAACAAACATAAACATTAAAAAACAAGTTGGATAACTACAGGCATTATAAAATTTAATATATTTCGAGACACACTATAAAAAAACTAAAAACATCACCTATCAACACACAAGCCCATTTGATGGCAAAAGTCAATTTGAATACATGCTACAATAAAAGAATCATTAAACAAAACGAAAAAAACTTTACCAGCCAGATCATTTCAAATGCGAAGGACGAGAGATAATGATAAACTAGCAATTGCTAATCGATTTAATAATTTTTCATAGGACCCAATGTTGCTTCAGAGATTAGTAGTGATTCAAATTGCAGCTACAAATCATTTAAAAAAATTAAACGAGCGAAGTATTTTCTTATTCAAATATATCTTTTTTAAATAATATTAATGATTTTCCAGCTAAAAGCAGCCGAGTATTTGATGGAATTTCAAAGAAACTACTAAAAAGTATTAGATATAAAATATTAGATGCTTCAACCATAGTAATCAACCAATCCTGACACCAAGGTATATCTTCAAAAAAATTCAAATTAACCAGGGGCATACACAAAAAGGAGATCCACCATGTATCGATCATTACAGCTCTATATCATTACTACCATCAATTTCAAAAAAATCAAACAAATGTTTTCAATCAACTCAGTGCGGGGATTTCGAGCTGACCACTCTACAGTATTAACCAGGATAGAAGTGGTCCATAGCTGGAATCACACAAAACAATCGCCAAAGGAGAAATACCATTAGCTAGATATATCAAGGCGTTAGATACATTAAATCACGAAATACTTCTCACTAATTTAAGACACTACGGTATACTCTCCAACCAGTAATTTTTTTTAGATTTCCTAAAAACGTGTGTTGAAATGATACGCGACGAAGAATGTATCACCATCAGTTCTATTTAGTAGATGACGGCACTACTGACAAGCATGAAATTGATAATGTTAAAAGGCATGGGGATTCATGATGTCTTTCGGAGTTTGGCAGAGACGCAGGTCAAGAGTCCATAACACTTGAAGCTGGATACACTTTTATTAAGACACAAAGGACAGACAGCTGCTTTACAATATGTACAAGAAAATGAAAACGACCCTCTCAGCTATGGTTTTGACTTTAGCAGTGACTCCAAACCCCTCAGACTCACACTATCAGCTGAATGAATAATGTGGACTCTCGCCTGAGCGAATCGATGGCCTGCGTCCACTCACATGGTCAACCACAAAGCCTGCAACGGAGAGAGTCTCCACTATCACCAGGAAAAAAGCGGTAACCAGCCACGACTCAGTAACCAGTTACCGCTCTTAAGCCAAGTCATAATCACTGTGACAAGGTGAGAAGTGAAAGAGAATTATCGCTGCCAAACCCAGTGGCTGTATACCATCTTTCACCTCTCATCAGTAAATGTCACATTATCATTTGAACCAGGCGATGTAACAATGCCGGTCCACCACCTTAGGATGCTACACCGGCATCATGCCAACTACAACAAGCAAGACACAGTGTTGGCCCAATTATTGTACCATCTGAATACAGCCCACATTAATGCTTCGGTGTCCCGTGTTGGTACAACGCTGGTTCACCATCTTCGGATGCTGGCCCAGCGTCGCACCAACGATTGTTCTGAAGACCACCATTCTCAGGTATTATGCTACATGTACTTTGACCCATCTGCAAACAATCACTGACCATCCTTGTTCTGCAATTGGACCACAACGCCGGGCCAACGATATTAGTTCGCATTATCAACAAGACGTTGGCCCAACACTTGGTCGGGGTACTAGAATGATTGCTAGTAGTAGTACTTTTCGCCCCCATCCGGGGAGGGTCATTAGGGATCTGTTTCGTCTGTTGAATGCTGTGTATGGCATTGTATGGAAGCACTAGTTCACAGCAATCATCCAAGGGCAGCTGCAGCCTCCTCGTATCTGGCCATAAACTTCAGGCGGATTGCCAGTGGCGTACCTTGGTACTTCCGCTCAACAGCGATGTAGCCTTAAATAACCGGCAATAGCGTGTTTGATATTAGGTCTCTCACGTGGGATATATGGAGTTACCCAGAGGGAGTTATCCTTCCTATTGTTACTCTGGGGATTATCCGACCCGAGGATAGCAGAGCTGCGCGAAATGCCACGGTGTTTCAGCATGGAATTGCACATGCCCAGAACCCCTTATCGGGCGAGCGAAGGAAAACGCTCTCAATAACCCACCATGCCCTACCCCCCTCACCCTCACATCATCATCTGTACATCATTCATCTCATCAATTGACTACAACGTTTTTATCGTATAACAATGTCACTCTATTTGTGCCGAAAAGTGATGTAAAGCAATGATTTACTACTACTACTACCAACACTGGGTCAATGCTTACAACTCATTTCATTTATATATAAATATGCCTTTTTTCCGGTTGATCTCTCGGATTATTCCGATCTGCCAAACAAACGCTGTCTTGATTTCAGCAAACACATTAAAACGTGATGACAGCCCTGCATGGTTTTAACACTCCCCGCCAAAGAGGGGTGACAATCCCCGAATGACTATTATCACGGTTCAATCAATATAAAACTTTGAAATTAATCTAAACTAACAAAACAATGCTAACTTTAGAACCTCTTTGTTCAGTTAACCCATCGTTAAACAACTGACAACACTCCTTTATCAAGGCAATTAAATTGACAGCCAAATGTGACACATTATAACACTGATCACTTCATGTTATTCTAAACACTGTTTAGTTCATTACAAGTTCATTGCTAGGGCGCTTCCCACCCCAATTTCATTCTGGCCTTTTATAACATGTTTACACAATTGTTTTGATCATTTCAATTTTCAATATTCCAATTCATAATGCACCCCTGTGTTAACTCATGTATCTTTTTTTTTATTACACAACATCTTACTAATTAACACACACATGATCATTATTAATAGTATTTTGAGTCGTACATAATTTTAGATTCAAACAATAATGATAAAAAATAGATACAGAGTCACACCTAATTGACTTATAAGTTTAATCGTTGAATTGCTTTTAGTCGTCTACCACTTCTGGTGCGATAGGCGGGGGAGCAGCCCGAATCATCCGTTCTCACCACCACCTCACCCATCGCATAAGTGTGCTTGTTACTGCTCGATGGAATTGGATCGACCAGCGCTTTAACCTGTTTGGCTGTGGTTTCTGAAATTCCAGAAGGTAAATCGTCAGTAGTCTTAGAAGGGGTGTCAGAGTCAATCAAATGTAACAGTTCATTGGTAGATTGACCCTGATCCCGTCCTTCCAGCTCGTACAATCTCTAAATATGTCGCTCATATCTCTTATCACTTATTTGGACTGTGGCCGAACGGAAAATGTTGTCACTAGATTCCCTTACATTTACAATGACACCCATCGGGCATGATATAGGCTTATCAAAATTTTCCTGGATTAAGACTACTTGACCCCGAAATAGGGCATGGTACGTGTGGACTTGTGATGTTTGCTCCAAAAGTACGGCCCGCATGACGCCGCACATGAAAAACAAAATACATATATATGCCAGTCCCCGTTTTAAATGTTCGAACCCGAGGACGACACACTGATAATTGTTCAATGGCTTGTTTCTTGCCTCCTTGTCCTTCCAGGGTAACGCCCCGGAATAACGTTTGTTTTCGTCAGTCTTAGAGGATTTACTCTCCCTGACTGTTTCCACTGAATCAACCACGGAGAATACAGAGGCAAGAAACAAAATACATGTAGGCCTATATGTTAGTCTCCGTTTTAACTGTTCGAACCTGTAGACGGCACCTTGAAAATTGTTTACTGGTTTGCTTTTTGCCTCCTTGTCCTTCCAAGTTAACACCCCGGAATTACGTTTGTTTTCGTCAGTCTTAGAAGATTTTCCCTCCATGACTGTTTCCACTGAATCAATCATAGAGAATACAGTGGCAAGAAACAAAATACATGTATATGCTAGTCTCCGTTTTAAACGTTCCAACCTGAGGACCTGACCTTGATAATTGTTTAATTGTTAGTCTTTTGCCTCATTGTCCTTCCAAAGTAACGCCCCGGAATAACGCTTTTATTCGTCAGTCTTAAAGGATTTATCCTTCATGACCAATTCCACTGAATTGGCCATAGAGGATACAGGTGCATTAACTCCTCTACTTCTCAACGACCAGAAATCGTGTACGACCGAATAAGGACGCACACCATTCCCGGCCGTCGGAGGAGAAGAAGAGATACAATACAAATCATTCTGGTTATTTGAACAAGTACCTGAATCTGTCATAGAGTAAACTGAGGGTGTTACAATTAACATATTTGAATCATTCTGTTTATTCGAATAAGTACTGAATCTAGCATGGAGGATACAGTTGCATTAATTCCTATACTCCCCCACGACAAGAAATCGTGTAGGTCCGAATGAGGACGTACACCATTCCCGGCCATCGGAGGAGAGGAAGGGATGCAACACAAATCAATCTGGTTATCTGAACAAGTACCTGAATCAGTCATTTTTGCCTCCTTGTCCTTCCCAGGTAATGCCCCGGAATAACGCTTGTTTTCGTCAGCCTTGACTGATTCTACTGAATCAGTCACAGAGGATACAGGTGAATCAATTCCTCTACTCCCCAATGACCAGAAATTGTGTAAATCCGAATAAAGACGCACACCATTCCCGGCCGTCAGAGGAGAGGAAGAGATGCAACACAAATCATTCTGGTTATTTGAACAAGTACCTGATTCTGTCATAGAGAAAACTGAGGGTGTTACAATTGACATATTTGAATCATTCTGTTTCTTTGAACAAGTACCTGAATCTGTCATAGTGGATACAGGTGCAATAACCCCTATACTCTCCAACGACCAGAAATCGGCAACGTCTCTACACGAACCACCATTCCTGGCCGTCGGAGGAGAGAAAGAGGTACTATAGTTGTTAAAACAAGCCACTGTAATAATATAACCTATCTTAGAATTTTGGGCGACAAACCCACATGACAATCTGATAAAGTCTGGTTGAATTATATCCCAATAATGGTTAAGACCAATCAACATATGTAAGTTCTTGAATCACATCACTCGACATTTTTGGTTTGAACATTTTACAACTAATATTTGTGTTTCAACACCTAAGCATTGTACCTGAACAGATGATGACAAATTTACTTCATGCAGGTTTCTCAGTCCACTTTGGGTCACATTACTACTACCGAACGACCCGTAGGTCAGTTTTTCTACGGCAATATGTTTTGTTTTAAGTTTGTTAAGCACTGAATTTAGAATCGATCACTGCCGCTATCTAATAAGATTGTCGTTAATCAAATAGATATCGTCTGTAAGAGGATGGTGGTGTTCGCCTTGGTCGTCAGACCGATAAACTATGGAACTGCAGTATCATTGTCATTTTGGTCCCATGATGCGGTCCGACCTTCAGCTAGAGATACATTATTGTGGGACACTGGGTGTTCTGTCTCTCCTGGTCTGAATAACGTGCGTAATTAGATGGTACACTAAGATTCGTATAACTGAATCGTTTCTCTCCTCGCTTTTCACTAGCGAGCTCAACCTACTACCACTACTAGGTGCCACAATATCACGACTAGATGGTGCTCTAGACACATTGACAGCCTTTGACAGCCATGCACCCCATCACCCAGTTTACATAATAGGGGGTGATGCGGTGCATCGCAGTGATGGCACTTTATCTTAGTGGGATAAATTTTGGCCAGGTGTTTAAAACACTTATGGCAAGCACCGTAATTATAACTGGCTTGCCTTTTCTTTGTAACTAAGGACTTAAAAAACTGTTCACATGAGACAAGACTATGATCCTTGTCGCATGTGAAACAGCGATCGTGGGTGGTGTCGTAATGTGCGTACACTTACTGTTAAGGCACTGGCTGTTGGTAGTCGCTTTTGTAGAGTAGATTCACTAGATGACTTGCTTGTGGCCTTCGTAGTAGCCGTAGAAAAGCAGAGGGCACGTTGACGGGTGGCTACAGAATCTTGTAGAAAGGTCAATAAATGTGGCAGATCCCCTTCCCTGCCCTTGCTTACGTCCGCCCATTCCAATGCCAACTGACAAGGCAGACGGCTGATTATAATGGGTGTAATGATTATGCCATACTTGGCGGCATCAATTTCGAGAAACGACATACTTCTGACGTGTGATTGTACAAAGTTGTAAAAGTCCCAGAGACATTCAGTGTCGCCTGAATTTAAAACCTTTGGAGGGTTTGATTTCAATAGTTCTTGCAAATGTTAAAAAAAAGGTTAATTGGAGTCGCCAATGCGTTCATTCAAAATGCTACAAGCGTCAGTAAACCCCTCGTCAGTCGTGGCGATGCCGCACACAGCGTGCCCGGCATCCCTCGACAAAAGCAAGTTTAAATACGCAAATTTGGCTGTATTCGGAATATTTTGTGAAATTACTGAGATTTCAAAGGCCTGCCAAAACGCATTAAATTTCAGGTACTCACCACTGAATATCGGGAGGCCTAATTTAGGTAATTTCACTTTGGGTTTCCATGCTGGCGGTGATGGGCGTGAAGCGGACCAAGCCGATGTGGACACAGCTGGGGATGGCATTGACTAGGATGAAAGACTGGCTGCCACAGACATAGTAATAGAGGTGACAAGTGGAGTCTTCTGCAGATTGAGCAGATCTTTTTCGGTGGTGATAGTAGTGGGGTTGACGATACCTGCATTAGTGGCTGTGATCGTCTCCCGTCGCATTGTTTTCAAGCAGTCGTGTCTGTAATGATGTGACGGCGAGCATGCTGTACCCATAGCAGTGGTATTGCTCCTCTTCTGAAAGCCATACTAGGAGAGATTCATAAATCCTATCTGCTGATTAATGAGATATCGCACTGGTTTCAATGAGACCAGCACCTCTTGTTTTTGTCCCGGCGTCTGGCCCCCGGCCATTTTCACGGCCTTCTCAAGAAATGATAAAGACTCGCTGCATTCTCTTAACTTGGCTTCCAGGCGCCTAACAAAGTCTCTGAATTGTCTAGTTGACTCATATTGTTTACAGGAAAATAAATATACACTCGTGAAGCACTCTCCAGCTGGGCCAAATTATACAGTAACCGGTACCCAGATAGTCCTAATGGCGGTCATTGGCACGGACCAGCCCACTCTTGACTTGTCACTCTCTGGAGTCAGGAGTCATGGAGAGTCGCCTCTCGCGTCTCTGCTCAGGTCCCCACCATGTTAAAAGTCATGGGGATTCATGATGACTTTCGGAGTTTGGCAGAGACGCAAGTCAAGAATCCATAACACTTGAAGCTGGATACACTTTTATTAAGACACAAAGGACAGACAGCTGCTTTACAATATGTTTCAAGAAAATGAAAACGACCCTTTACAATGAATTTGTTGACTCTCGCCTGAGCGAATCAATGACCTGCGTCCACTCACATGGTCACTCACAAAGCCAGCAACGCTCAGAGAGAGGCTCCACTATCACCAGGCAAGAAGCGGTAACTAGCCACGACTTGGTTACCAGTTACGGCCCTTAAGCCAAGTCATAATTACTGTGAAAAGGTGAGAAGTGAAAGAGGAGTATCACACCCAAACCTGATGGCTTAATACCATCTTTCACCTCTCATCAGTAAATGTCACATTATCATCTGAACCAGGCGTTGGCAGGATGCCGGTCCACCACCTTAGGATGCTGGACCGGCATCGCGCCAACTACAACAAACAAGACACAGTGTTGGTCCAATTATTGTACCATCTAAATACAGGCCACATTAATGCTTCGGTGTCCCGTGTTGGTACAACGCTGGTCTACCATCTCCGGATGCTGGTTCAGCGTCACTCCAACGATTTTGCGAAAGACCACCATACTCCGTTATTATGCTACCTGTACTTTGACCTATATCCAAACAATCACTGACCGTCCTTGTCCTGCAATAGGACCACAGCGCTGGTTCAACGCCGGGCCAACGATATTAGTTCGCATTATGAACAAGAAGTTGGCCCAACACTGGGTCAATGCTTACAACTCGTTTCATTTATATATAAATATGCCTTTTTCCCTGTTGACCTCTCGGAGCTGTACTGTCAAACAGACGCTGTCTTGATTACAGCAAACAAATTAAAACGTGATGACAGCCGTGCATCAATTTGACAGATAAAAAGTGGATATTTTCAATATTTTTTGCCAGTTTGACCTTGAAATGACCTTGATGTAACCTTGGTGTCATGCACCAGTAAAGCACAACTCCTTCCCATGTTATTATTTGCTCATAAGCTAAGATACTGTTGGTGTATCCAGACAAATCTGACATTAAAAAAATATTCTGATTTTCTTCAGAGACATAATACAAGAAATGAAAAATAGATTCCACACATGGAAAGTATCCCATGTATTTGCAGGAAAATGCATTCGTTTTTCTGTGCCACATATTTTAAGTAGCACAAATACACACATCATTGATAAAATATATACTCTCAGCCTAGCTGGTTTTGATAATCATGTTAAAATATACCTTTTGAATAAGTGATCCTATATCAATGCATTATTCATAATTGCTATGTTTGTCCACAAATCTAATTGTCTAAAATACGTCGTCACACATGTAATCCTCATCACTGGTGTCCTCTCATTTGTAACATATATTATAATCATGTATGAGACCATCACCTAGCATTTGCCTAGCACTGTCCGCGTCTCCATCATTCCGCATCCATCATCCTGATCTTGTGAAATAATATATATTTGTATATTATGTACGTCGTCTTGTATTGTAATACTGTATTTTGTAATTTGCTTCCTGTAATGAAAGCGACTCATGAGTGTCGTTTGACAATCTCCCACTTTCTAAGTGAATAAACGACTACTACTACTACCCATTGATACTTGATACTATACTCAAAGAATGTTATGGACTTAAACTAGTGACGTATATGGCTTGATTGCAGTAGCTGGGCAGCAAATCTCACTACTCATCGGATTCAAAGCTTGTTATTACATTGTTCTTCACGCACATCTGAAAAAACACTAGATGTAATGGTTCTGTATCTTTTGATGACAACAGCCTATGATCGGTATTTTAGAAAGTCATACTGACAAACCAAATAACAATTATGTATGTTATGGATCAAAGAACAGCTATCTATGTATACGCAACACAATCCCAAGTAAATTCTCAGCTCAAATCTAGAGAGCTGGACTCCATTCTTAAAACAGAATCAAAAGTTACTCTGGGGACTATCCGACCCGAGGATAGCGAGCTGTGCTAAATGCCACGGAGTTTCAGCATTAAATTGCACAGCGAAGCCCAAGTCTCCGGCCGTCTGGGCATGTCTGGGTGTATATCTAGGGATAGATCCCCTAGACATGCCCAGAACCCCTTATCAGGCGAGCAAAGGAAAACGCTCTCAAAAACCCACCATGCCTTATCACCCCCACCCTCACATCATCATCTGTACATCATTTCATCTAGTCACTTAAAATACCTTCTGTGCCGAAAAGTGACGTAAAGCAATGATTTACTACTACGATTACCCTCATCTACCAAGCTCTGACCAGTGGACAACCAGTATATATTCGAAACATGCTTCAGTCATCGCGTTTCAGTGATCTAGATAAGCTGAATGTTCCACGAGTCAAAACCGCGATAGGCAGCAGGGCCTATTCTGCTGCTGCACCTAGACTTTGGATTTTGGTCTGAACTTTATATAGAAATTCGCTCTGCAAAAACACAAATTAGTTTCCGAAAGAAATTAAAAACGTATTTTTTGGTCAGTCTTTTACGACTTAAATCCTCAGTGGTCAGGTTGGCCCAGACAACGAACGCAAGCTGTTTTTTTTTGTAATTATGAGTCGGATTACCAATATGTTTGTCGCGCCTCTGAGTTCGGATCATTAAGCATTTAGGCACTATGGAAGTTTTTATTATTATTATTATTATTATTATTATTAAGTGAGTTCAGTAGAACTAAATTGAAATAGAGTTATGTCACAATTAGAAAATATATATTCAATGCTCCAATAAAGGGCATATTGTTCAATGTTATTCTCGTTCGATGAGTGTAGCTGTTGTCAAGGAATAACATCACAAAGCGACCAAATTTTATGGCTGTTCATTCTTCTATAGATATATATACCTTTGCAAGATATAGGCCTACATCATGAAGAGTGAGAAACTTGAGTCAGGATAGCAACTAGATACGCATCTCCAGCCTACACTACATGACCTATCATATTATGGGATTTATTTTAGCTTTTAATATGCCAGTGTAAGAAAATTGTAGTGTGCCTTGTAAAAGCTGTATACAGAGACCTCACATGTATACATACACTAACTCTGAACAATTACATATTAGCGGAAGGTGAAATTTGAACACTATAAAAGTGCTGCAAGTATTATATCAATATGACCTGTGTACGATGTTTCTTTACTTGAAAGTAAATAAGTAAAAATAGATATATATTACGTCGTTTTGGCGGCCATTTTGAAAAACATAAATAGTTCGAGTATGAGGTCAGATTTAGCTTGTGTCATTGGACACAACTTTTCTTTGAACTTAAGGTGCTTCTATGCCAAAGGAAATATTTGCATCATAATATGAAGTAAATACCCTATTTTGAGCACTTAACCTATCTACTAATGGTCAGGGGAGAGCGTCTTAGTGGCGGGCCAGAGGTTCAGATGCTGACCCACACTTAAAACATCATACAAAAAGTAAAATCCTATTTTTCAAGTGAGTGACATTCTCCGCACCGGCTCCGAAATTAAACATGACATTATATGCATATTTCACCCTTATCGCACAAAGAAATAATATTTTCCTTATTTTTAGATATGCCTAAATGACATAAGAGTATGGACTCTGTACTGTGAAATGTATCCATGATCACTTAAAGAAAACTTTGTTTAATGTTTTTTGCCACTTAGTAGGCCTACTGGATGAATGGAGCTACCCAGAGGGAGTTATCCTTCCTATTGTTACTCTGGGGACTATCCGACCCTAAGATAGCGGAGCTGCGCAAAATGCCACAGAGTTTCAGCATTAAATTGCACGGATAAAACTCAAGTCTCCGGCTGTCGGGGCATGTCTGGGGGTATATCACCTAGACGTGCCCAGAACCCCTTATCGGGCGAGCGTAGGAAAACACTCTCAATAACCCACCATGCCCTATCACCGCCACCCTCACATCATCATCTGTAAATCATTCATCTCATCAATTGACTACAACGTTTTTATCGTATTACAATGTCACTCAAAAGACCTTTTGTGCCGAATAGTGACGTAAAGCAAATATTTACTACTACCACTAGTAGGTCTACTTTTAATGCCCGATTATACATTGTGTCTTACTCCGCTGTGTTCGGTTTTGTTTTGGTAGGGCAGTATTGTTGACAAATTATCAAACCCGAAGGAACTCCTTGGGATGAGAAGTTTGAATTTGTCAATTTTTTTTTAATTTACTTCATATGAAGTTATAATAATATCCTACTGATCCTAAATGAAGTACAAACATAAAATACAATTGAAGCACTGAAAACGACTAATCTAGTTTTAATTTCCAAGAGGTATATAATCATGTAAACATTATTGCCCCAGATACCCACCATCTCAGACCGCATGATCAAAGCAACCACCTGGTTACATCAATAGCTGCCGCCTTTAATTGGTCTGGGAAAGTGATGATCGGGGGTGGTCTCCATACAGCACCGAGGGTCTTCAAAATATTAAAAAAATTCTAAAATCTAAAATAATATCATGATCTGTGGGTTATACTACTTCATTATAAAATTATAAGCGAAAACTGATGTCATCCCAAGGTGCCGCTTTAAATACTTAATGACTTAGCAACCGGAGGAGTAAAATAAAAAAATAAAACACGATTCTCTATGAATTGATCTCTTGAATAAAATAAGCAAAGCAGTGATGCAGCTTTAATGTGCCAATAAAAAAATTAAAAAACGAGTAAAATCGGGACCGGCGGTTAAAGAGTTAATGTTTAATCAATGAGCTATATAACCTGAAGACCATTGATTCATCTGGGATAGGTGGCCCATACCTTCTAGTGAGTAAACAATAAATTGTTGCTTAGTGTAATATATTCATATAATCTGCTAAGTCTTCTGTCAGACGAATGTATTTAATGTCGGTCTACTACATGTACCGTGATCATGAAACTGGATAAAAGTGAGAAATAAAAAAACTAACTTCTTTGTATTGAATAACATGAGGGTATATGTCTCAGGAATTAATCTACATCTATTTGCTCTTTAGTATCAGTTCACCAGCACATAACCGGATGAAAGTTTGTTTTATATTAAAATACTAGTCTGAGCTCGTGCTCCGCAAAAATTGGTCTGTGTAGTATTTCTATATTGGCATACAATGGTTCGTCCCCCGCTCTGGCATTCAAGGAAAGTTTCTTCTCCCACTCACACGTACATATTCAATGGTGTACACTCCAAACAACATTGGTTCTTTAGAAGGAGCCCTTCAGTACTATTACCGTGCAGGGTTCTCCTGGGGTTGCATGGTGATAGTACTGATGGGTTCTTTTTGAAGAACCTATCTTGTTTACAGTGATATAGGGAGCCTCTTTGACCGAGAGGTTGCGTGCTCGGTCTCAGACAGTCAGGGTGCGAATGTCGAATTTTGTGTCTGGAGAGCAGTGTCATCTCCTTCATCTCATCATCCCCAGGAAATTCACTCGACCCAGTTTAGGCACAAATGTAGCCTAAAACCTGATCTATGCATTCATTCAGTATCGCAATGCGACCATGAAATCTAATGTCATGTCATTTGAGTATTCTCGGAATAACATGACGAAGGTGTTTTCCTATATATATTTACCCGGCAAAACACGACCTATCGACACATTGTGTGTTGTTTTAACCCTTTAACCGCCAAATTATTCAATTGGAATTTTCACCCACTTGAAGTTATGTCTCGCTGACGCGATCCACAACTTCAAGTGAGTGAAAATTATTCAAATTTCACAAAATGGGGGGTAACTATTCTTAATCCTATGTCACTTCATATCTTCAACTTGTTTAAAAGCTGATATGCAATATGCTAATAAGAAATGTAAAAAACGAATATAATTGGTACCGGCGGTATAAGGGTTAATATCGAGCCCGCGTTGCAGACGTAGGCCCCTATTCTGTATTTTGAATCGCAATATTATATAACGTGTTGTTATGTATTCACGGGTAACCTATTAATTTGTTCTTTTTATTGTTACTGGGAGGCCAGACCTGAGCGGGTGATTAAGATGATCTGATGATAGACAGGTGGGAATCTAGCCTTTCACTAAGAAATGAGACTCATTGTTGATCCAACCAGCGTTTTAGAGGTTGAACCAGAATCGGGATAACATTGAATTAGTGGCGCGTCTGTTTTCTGCTTCTAAACCCAGAGGGATAACAAGATACTTCATGTTTTATAGAAAAGTGGCGGACTCGGATATCTTGTAAGACTTATTCTTATGGTGCCCATTCCTGTATTCCCTGAAGATCAACCAGTCTGGGCTAAATGTCAACATCTTTACATGTCATACATTTTTGCTGGAAGAGTACATATCGTGAATTTAAAGGAAAATGCAATTTGCTTGACCAGATTTTTATTTAAATTGTTCGGTAGTGATTGCGACAATCTGACGTAAGAATGAAGGTACCCTAAAGTTTTGAAAAATATTTTCATAATTATGATAAGAAATTATTGAGATATTTTTATCGTTTCTTTCTAAATATCCCCAAATGTCTTCGGCCAACTTTGCTTTAGTGTTACGAGATGGTCATGAGCTTACATTTTAATCAACATAATAAAAGAGAGATACAATCTCACGTCATTATTACAATCATCTGCTGCGTTGATTTTATTGCTAATTTCGCCGTCACACAAAATTGTTTGTGTTTATTAACAAAAAACGTTTAGACAAAGCCCGTGTATTTTGTGGTGGCGTAGTCAGGAGGCTTATGTACATTTACCTGCAAATTATGAAAGACATTTTTGTTATGAATTCTGGGTTGATATGTTATTCAACAACGAAGGAGCCTAAAAATTGCCCCCGGGAAACTCCCCCTTCCATCCCCCCGGACCCTTTTTCCGCGATACGGCTCAGTAGACTGTTATCTGCTATAATCATGATAATTTCGTCAATTTTTGTATGATTTGCGCCAAGTCAACGTCGATTTGGGGATTTTAAGCACCAAGCAATCGATTGGACGTTGTTTGAAAGGGAAATTTATAATATTTTACGCTATATCGTCCCTTCAGAATTCTCTCACATGCACTAAAATGTGTTAAATTCGCATATCTCGGCCGCAAACAGTTTTTTTTCCAAAAAAACGAATGCAATCAACTATGATGCTCTGAGGTAAAAAGCTTTAACCCTTTTACCACTGAATTCCGGGCACACTTGCATTCCGCGCGCTGAATTCCTGGGAAGGGGGGGGGGGCTAAAATAAATCAGAATATTGTGTAATGTCTGAAGACACCAGCAGGATCTTAGCTTATGAGTAAATAATAGCAGGAGTAGGAGTTTGGTTTCACTGGTGCATAACACCAAGGTCAAGTCAAGTTCACTTCAAGGTCATTTAAGGTCAAACTCGAAAAATAAATTGAAAATACCCATTTTTCATCAATTTCAAGCTTGTTAGTGGTGCAGTCATCCACTAGAAGGGACTGATGGTGACACGTTCTTGGTCGGTTATCATTTCAACACACATTCTTAGGAATTCTAGGACAGTGCTAATATTGGGAGGGGTGATACCCCTATGTTTGCCCTTATTACACCCCCTTCCTCAAGGGTCAATCGAGCAAGCAAAATTACAATTATGCAGCAGCATGTAACTTAGCTTGGATTTCCATCGCAAAAGATTGATACATACATAATTGGTTATGAAGGTTGACATGGGTTGAGGTTGTGCTTTACTACATGGATACCGCCCAAAATCATATAAAATGTCTCGTTTATCAGTGTATGGGTATGTGTGCTAGAATCGTAATGATAAGGTGGGCAACTATGCAATACGCACTGCTGCGATATCTGTCATAGGTATTACTGTAACATTTTAAGCATGATAATGATGCCAAAAACATATGGTTTGGTGAGAAAATCAAGATTATATCTCAACTATTGAGATTGTATGGCGGCCATTTTGAATTTTTGTTCTGAAATGATTATTTTAGAATGACAGCTCTACATCGGCCCAGATATTAAACTTTTATCGGCCAAACTAGGTTACCTCCGTGATTGCCGGACCACATCGATTTTACGGACAAATAACAAAAAAAACTCTGCTCCGATATATCTCGAGACCCGCGACATCGGGACATTTTTATACCCTGAGATATTCCGGGACCCGCGCTAAAAGGGTTAATAAACAACAACAACCAATTGATATGACACTTGTATACTCCCAGTGATGTTGTTTCCCTTAATGACAGTAGAAAGACCATTAGGCTCAACACTAAATCTGTACGACTGATAGTCCTCATTTGTCCTTCACGACCGACAACCGTCACACAAATGACGACATTGCATAATAAGCTCTTTTGGCGTTCACTTAGAAATGTTTACACTTTCTGATGCAGGTTCGGAAAGAAAGACACTTAATATTGTTTTTAACACATTTACATGACTGGTATTCGAGGGTTCGGCAGCGACAAGTAGGCCTACCAGTGACGACCAAGGTTTGATTTTGATGCATCCATGGTTCAGTGTATGAGGAGTTTGTTATCATACAGTTTTCACCCATACATGTCAAGAGGAGGATTGGGGGTGTGAGTGAGGGTGACGACAGAGAAGAGTAATAAGTAATTTCAATTTAGGGCAATGCAGGTCATATGATTTCGTGCTTAAATCTGTCATCGTCGACTTAGGAAGGAATTGAAACTGAATGATCTCATCCCGAAATGAGTTTCATCATTAAATTGTACAGCGAAACTCAAGTCTCCGGCCGTCTGAGCATGTCTGGGGGTATATCCCCTAGACATGCACAGAACCCCTTATCGGGCGAGCGAAATAAAACGCTCTCAATAACCCACCATGCCCTATCACCCCCACCCTCACATCATCATCTGTACATCATTCATCTCATCAAGTGACTACAACGTTTTTATCGTATTATAATGTCACTTAAAAGACCTTTTGTGCCGAAACGTGACGTAAAGCAATGATTTACTACTACTACTACATCCCGAATAGGGTCCACAACATTCTTAAATTGCTTCAGCCAATCTGATTCAGATATAATTCGGTCAAGACGTGTCGTTCTTACAACCATATACTTGGATGTGTTGCTCTGTTGTATGATTTTAAGTCCAATATCGGCTACTACAAGTGTTTGATCAAATCTGGTGGAGGTGTGGGATGAAACATATTAATTAAGAGTATGCATCTGTTCAATGTAGATATTCTCAAGCTGCTTTAGTGGAGAAGAAATCTCACTGTTATCTCCAATAAATTGTTTTATAGCACTAATTGCAACAAATGCTAAAAGAAGAGAGATATCGTTCTCATCATTCACAACATTCCCCTTCCATTGAAGATTTCTGTACTGATTGGTAAATTCGATGTGACAAGGGTTGTGGTTATATAATTCAGAAGAGCGCACATTACGAATAGCAAAGCCAGGAGTTTCATGGTATCCAGTTTAGTGGCCTTTTCTTAAGTGCTTCGGTAAATATTTTCACATAGTCACTTAAAATTGTCATTGATCCTGCTGCGTGGAGTGATATATTATTACCTTAGTGTTTCTCATCTACATGAGCCGGTTTCGGGTACATACAAACTTCTACCTTTAATACTACAGAATTAGCCGGCCTTGCTCCTCCGCAAACTTTAGAAGGCAGTCCTTCGTGTTATTTTTTCTGTTTTTTAGCTTGTTTTACTCTTTGTACTACAAAGAGTAAAACAAGCTAAAAAACGGAAAAATCATACGATTTAATGATTTAAAGCTACAAAGTTTTGATAGAGATGATTCGCCGTGTCGAAGGAGGCTATCTTTTAATTCGGGATTCTGCAACAGCTTGAGCTATAACACAATCACACATGTGTGTCCAGCAAACGTATGTTCATGCTCATTGGCAAGCTGTGGTTCGTTGCCAGAATTTCATCTATTAGAACACGCCATGGCTGCTCCAGGGGCGATGTCATCATTATCATTACCGTACTATACCTGTCTTTATGATCAAACTGGAACACATAAAGACTAAACTATGTTATAAATAATTAATTACTAGTATCAGTGGTGCAATAATGTTGACCCTCAGACGTCAGACAAGCAACTGACCAGTAGGCCTGACCATAATAGTGCACACAAAACACATGATACGCCGGTTGTAGGCCCTATGGCTTAGTATCTGCCTATCTACATCCCAACTGACCCGCATCTGGTGAGTCTGACCTGCATACCACCCATGCATACCACCCATTTACCACACAATGCTCATACAAACGAATGTATACAATTATTTAACACATTTTAGAGCCTGTGAGAGAACGCTGAAGGGACGACATAGCGTAAAATATTAATATTTAGCGTTTTATACAACTAGTGTAGTGGTTAAGCTCCCATAATGAAACAATTGTGCATTTTATGATTAAAGCATGAAACTTCCACCATTATTAGTACATATCCTGGGGTTTATTTTAAGATGTGGAGGTAAGTTAGATTTGACCCCTGGTGACCTCTGGGGGTCATTGACCTGGAAAGGTCAAATTATCCAATTGCGAAGCCAAAAAGTGGTGAAAATTGTGTATTACACTATCTATAAGATGTTTTTTGTATTCGAGAAATGTGCCAAATACTCTAGGAGACTGATGTTAATCATAAACATAACACCAAGGACATGTCAAGGTTACTTTAGGGTCATTTGGAGGTCAAAATGGCAACAAATAGCAAAAATATCCATTTTTATTCAATTGAAACAATACTAGTGGTGCAGTCATCTATTTCAAAGGATTGGTTTTGACACATTATTGGTCAGATATCTTTTCCATGTACATTTTATGAGATTGAGGGCAGTATCTAACTTGGGAGGGGAAATACACCCTTAGTACTCCCCTCACTACACCCCTTCCCCAATGTTTAATTGGACGAGCAAAATTACAGTGTGCAGCAGCTGTTAAATATCAGTTTGGGTTCCCATGGCAAACTATTGATACATAAATGGGCTATGAAGTCTGACATGGGTTGGGATTATGCTTTACTGAGGTACCGTCGAAAAAAAACCGTTAAGGTCATTTCAAGGTCAAACTGTCAAAAATCTTTAAAAAAAATGTCTTTTTACTTTCATACCGGATACCAGAATTAATTTCTAGGCTGCATCATTATTTTCAGAAAGTTAGGCAAAATACATAGTGAAGTGTTTAAGCTCCCATAATGAAACAATTGTGCATTTCATGATTAAACCAGGACACTTTTAACATTATTAGCACATATCCTGATCTTTATTTTAAATCGTGAGGTATGCTAGATTTGACCCCTAGTGACCTCTAGGTGTCATTGACATCGATATGAAAAGACACACCCTTGAAATGATATTAACTTGACCTTGGAAGCCCAATCTCAGGAAGCCGAAGGGCGCCATCTTTGTATGTCAACTGTAGCCGTCTTGTACATCGATTGGTTTATACAAGAGTGAGAGGCAACGTTAATCAGAATTTTAAAATATACAGCGATATGATGTTATTCCCAGTGTTATAGTCCAATACTAGTATGTTATATTGGTATCGTGACTAGGGCTATACCACACATTTAAACCAATATGTATCTATTTCGCGAATTTGTTACCGAGTGTTGCGAATTTTGAACGAATTTCAAATATTTTCATTTATAACATTAGCTAGCAATCTTAAAGGTCATTTCTTGATGCCAGATAAATAAGGCTCGATTTTTTATGATTAATAAATGATGGTGTTCATAAGCTAAAATAATTATTTATTTTAAATTTAAACATTTATTTACAACATCAGACAATTATTTATTTCACGAAAATTTAGTTTGGAAATATATATTTAAAATATACTCCCCCCCCCCTCCCTTGTAATTGAAGGTGTCTCCATTATGTAGGATGCAAGTGAACAAGTATATTATTACTGTTGATTGTCTTATATGCGTAATGATGTGCCATGAAGTAATTATCACGGCGTGTAATGCTCTGAGAGAGGAATTTTCATTAAGAAGAATTAGCAAAAGCATAATAATTTCAGCGATTTCTTGGCAGCCATTTCTTTCATTATTATTATTTTCAAGGATGAGAGTTCTACATACGCCCAGATATCAATACAGGCGTGGGTAATTCAAAAGAAAAGAACTATATCAGCAAAAACAAATATTTTTATGACAATAAGATTTTTTTTATGACAATAAGATTTTTTTTCAATCTCTTATAACATCTACTATTCCGTTATAACGGTCTACTAATCCGTTATAACGGTCTACTATTCCGTTATAACGGTCTAGTATTTCATAATAACTGTCTACTATTCCGTTATAACGGTCTAGTCTTTCGTTATAACGGTGTACTATTCCGTTATAACGATATAATATTTAGTTATAACGGCTTACTATCCCGTTATAACGGTCTAGTAGTTCGTTATGACGGTCTAGTTTCACGTTATAACGGTCTACTAATTCGTTATAACGGTCTACTAATCCGTTATAAAGGTTTACTAATCCATTAAAGAGGTCTAGTATTCCGTTATAACGGTCTCGTTTTCCGTCATAACGGTCTACTATTCCGATATAACGGTGTAGTATCTCCTTATAACGGTCTACTATTCCGTTATAATGGTCTACTAATCCGTTATAATTGTCTACTATCCCGTTGTAACAGTATATTATTTTGTTTTGAAGGCTTGGATTACGCTATAACGGCCTACAAATCAGTTATAACGGCTTCCTAATCCTTTTTAACGGTCTACTATTCCGTTATAACGGTCCAGTATTTCGTTATAACGGTCTACTACCCCGTTATAGCAGTCTAGTATTTCGTTATGACGGTCAAGTCTCTCGGTATAACAGTCTACTATACCATTATAACTGTATAGTATTTCGTTATAACGGTCTACTATCCCGTTATAACTGTCTAGTATTTCGTTATGACGGTCTACTATTTCTTTATAGCGTTATGACGGTTAAGTCTTCCGTTATAACTGTCTACTAAACCGTTATAACTGTCTAGTATCACGTTATATCGGTCTACTAATCCATTATAACGGTATACGCATCCGTTATAACGGTCTACTAGTCCGTTATAACGGTCTACTAATCTGTTATAGAGGTCTACTATTTCGTTATAATGGTAAAGTCTACCGTTATAACGGTCTACTATCCGTCATAACGGTCTAGTATTTCGTCATAACGGTCTACTATTTCTTTATAGCGGTGTTGTATTACGTTATGACGGTTAAGTCTTCCGTTATAACTGTCTACTAATCCGTTATAACTGTCTACTATCCCGTTACAACGGCCTAGTAATCCGTTATAACGGTCTACTAATCCGTTATACCTACTAATCCGTTATAACAGTCTACTAATTTGTTATAACGGTCTACTAATCCGTTAAACGGTATCGTATTTCGTTATAACGGTCTCGTATTTCGGTATAACAGTCTACTAATCCGTTATAGCAGTCTACCAAGTCGTTATAAAGGTGTAGTATTTTGTTATAACGGTCTACTAATCCGTTATAACTGATTAATATACCTTTAGGCATATAGCGGAATAGTAGACCGTTATAAATTTTCAAGGATAACAAGACAGACATGGATAATTTAAAGAGAAAAATCTATATCAGCCAAAACACGGTTATCTACGGAAGTGGATTTATTTTCTAATCCGTTATAACGGTCTAGTATTTCGTTATAACGGTCTACCAAATTTTTATAATGTCTAGACGTTATAGCTGTCTATTATTCCGTGATTATGATCTTGTAGGTCGTTATAACGGTCTAGTATTTAGTTATGACCTTGATAACGGTCTAGTATTTCGTTATAACGGTCTATTATTTCGCTATAACGGTTTATAGCAAAATAGTAGACCGTTATAACGAAATACTAGACCGTTATAAAAGGATAATATACCGTTATAGCGGATTAGTAGACCGTTATAATGGATTAGTGGACAGCTATAACGGATTAGTAGACCGCTATAACGAAACTCTAGACCGTTATAGCGAAATAATAGACCGTTATAGCAAAATAGTATTCCGTTGTAACGAAATACTAGCCAGTTATAACGGAACTAGACCGCTATAGTGCAATAATTAACCGTTATAGCGGAATATTAGATTGTTATAACGAAATGCTAGACCGTTATAGCGGGATAGTAGACAGTTATAACGGATTAGTAGACCGTTTTAATGGATGATTAGACCGTTATAACTAAATAAGGTACCGTTATCATGAAATATTAGACCGTTATAACGGAATAGTAGACCACTTTAACGGAGCATTAGATCGTTATAACGGATTAGTAAACCGTTATAACGGAATAATATATCGTTATAACGAAATACTAGAACTTAATAACGGAATAGTATATGTGCAAAGTAGTTAATATTATATATCCTATTTGATGGCCATAAACGGTTTAGTCTAGTAATAATACAATTGTTGCCGATAAGTGGAGGAAAAGCGCCATGTCCTAATAGAAAATAATGCAGTCTATTCAGTATGAATTGAATACAGAACGATGTAATAATCGGTTTTATATATATCATGGTGACAGGGTCCTAATTTAACGAGAAAATTTGGCAGTCATGACATCGATATTTTGCCGAGCTTTCTGAAAAATTGATGTAGCCTAGAAATTAATCCTAGTATCCTGTATGTTTAAAAAATAACCTGCAGCCACAATAAATTATAAAGTTGATTTTTGGCAGCCATTTTAAATTTCAGAGAAATTAGGATAATTTCTGATTAAGGTTTTGAGTTTTTGCGCTTACAAAAAAATTTGATTTTGAGCTCTGGAAGATATTTTGATAGCATGTTTAATAACTTACTTGCACATCCCCAAGTTGTTGAGAATGTGTTTAAAAATTGCAAAAAAATGACCGCTACTTTTTATTGCACCCACAAAAATTAAGTACCGCCTGATGCCTCACGCTTGATAGATCCCGGCGCGACTAAAATCCCCCCTTCCCCTACGGACGTGAGATAAAAACCGGCTCACCACTTCTATTAGGATATCAGGGTCACGCTAAGAATATATATATAATTCAATGTTCTAATCGAGCAGTTGTAATCAGTATAAAATGCCGTCATTTTCTGTAAATTTATGTGGTATCCTAATAACGTCCAGCTACCTGGAACATTAGACTACAGAGACTAGATAAAGATGATGGCATTAACGCCATACCCATGGCTCACATGGCTTACACTATGCATCTATGCCTATAGATAATGATGTGGTCCCGAATTAGAAGCCACTGCTTTGTTGACCAAACTTATTGAAGGAGACATGATTGCTACATGGATGCTAGTAAAGGTATAACCAATAAGGCTAAAACCAATTACATTAAGGGAAATTACGATAATAAAACAGAGCTGTCTTCAAATTATCAGATATGGCTCACCTGTAAAACGGTAGGTTGATGTAGATAGATGTGATTCTAGAAAAATTGTATGCATGTGCAACCACCAGACTGGAGCTCAGGCTCCTTTAAGTGAAGACACGTTCGAAAAAGAAATTGGAACAACTCTGAAGAAGACATGTGATCATGGTGACAGTTTTTGCCAGTTTGACCTTGAAATGACCTTGACATGACCTTCAAATTGCTTTCGGATGGTACTCCAGTAAAACACAACACCACCCTATGTCAAAGTTCATAAACCCGATTAATTATCAATATTTAGCTATGGGGGCCCAAACTAATCTTTAACAATGCTGCATGATTGTAATTTGGCCGCTCAACTGAATATTGAGGTAGGAGCGTAATAAATGGAAGATAGCCTCCTTCCCAAAGGTTGATACTGCCCCTAATGTCCTCAAATGTGTGTGGAAAATACATAGGACAAAGAATATGTCAAAACCAGTCCTTTGTAATAAATGACTCCACAACCACAGTGTGGGAATTGATAAAAAATGTGGACATTTTTACTATTTCCGCCAGTTTGCCCTTTAAATGACCTTTATGTGACCTTGACATGACCTTGGTGTTATGTTTATGATTCAGAACAGTCCCGTCGAGTAGTTGACACACGTTTGGGACACATAAACAAATCATA
The DNA here is from genome assembly GCA_964017125.1 of Flabesymbios commensalis. Classification (NCBI taxonomy): domain Eukaryota; kingdom Metazoa; phylum Annelida; class Polychaeta; order Terebellida; family Flabelligeridae; genus Flabesymbios; species Flabesymbios commensalis. The sequence continues at coordinate 89,141,487 of OZ024904.1, read as the reverse complement.
GACATTGTAATATACAATTTTCACTACTTTTTGGCTTTGCCAGTGAATATTTTGACCTTTCGAGGTCAATGACCTCTAGAGGTCATCAGAGGTCAAATCCAGTTTACCTCCACATCTAAAAATGACCCTTAGGATATGTTCTACAAGTGGTAGAAATTTCATGCTTTAATCATAAAATGCACAATAGGTTACCTTATCTACTAAACTAAACGTCCAATCGATTCCTTGGTGCTTAAAATCCCAAAATCGACGTTGACTTTGCGCAAATCGGACACAAATTGACAAAATTATGTCAGATATCAGTTTACAGACCCTTACCAAAATTCATACCAAAAAATGTATTTCATAATTTGAAGATAATGGCTCTTTTACGTGCATAAGCCTCCTGACTAGCGATGATGTGCACCTGCTCCCGTCATGATGTGTGACTGACCTCACAATGACAGTCTGCAGAAGAGACCCGCTGCTCTCAGCAATCCCATGTTGATCTTTTGTGAACATTGAATAATGGACGCTCCCTATTTCCCGACTATGGATCCCGCTGGGATAAGTCAGACTGCTTAATAAGGGTCCTATCCGCTGACGCTTTGCTTCCGGGAGATCATCAGCAAACAAGCTTCCACCTTGTGAAGCGCATTTTGTGTATTACATAGGGAATTCTTACGAATGAGGTGTTTACTTATATACGTAATTACGAAGCCATATATAAGAGGACCTCTGATTGCAGCTATGCCATAGCCTGGTGTCAGGTTATCGTTATGATTTCCTATACTATTCAATCCTCCTGTCGCCGGGTGGTTTTATGATCATCCCATTGACATCGACAGGGCGTATCTTCCACTTCACATGGCGAAAAACCACGCGTCATCTGGCTTCATGGTAACATTCATGTCATAGAAGAAAGGTCAGCGACCACAAACTAATCACCATAAATATAGGTCATATTCTAACGTTGGCGCAATGATTCTTTAATATATTATATTTTTGCTGGATGGCTCCTCTTTTTTTGGCCATGGATTCGTTTTATCAGCGAATTATAAAATTCTCTAGGTTTCTTTTAAAGAGCTTGTTAGCTTTACGAGAATTTCAAAGGATTATATGAGTGGGTCGGAGCGCTCGCTGGTTCCCTATCCATGTTAAAGACGAAGATATACGAATTATATCCACGGGCTTTTTGTATTTGCATAGCGGCTGAATTAGAGACACTTGGATTTGGAGAAAGACCGCCAAAAAATCGCTGTGAAACGGGGCCCCTCGGACTGCCATATAACAATCTTAACACCGAATAGTTCCTTGGGTACGTATTTCAACACTCACTCGCTGCAGCTGTTATTTTTTCTTCTGTACCCTGGAAGTGGCCCTGTCCAACAAACACAATGCATCACTAAAATTTTGCTTTACTGCTGGTCAGTCTTGTGCGATACTGACCGAGCAGCACAACAACATTGGTTCAACGTCTCGTGTTTGCTGGGTGGCGACACTGGTACGGTGGTTACTTAACCCTTTAACCGCCGGTGCCGTATATATTCGGGTTTTATTTTTTATTGGCACATTAAGTACCACATTTTAAATCAGTTAAAGAAAAAATGTGACATCAACCAGCAAGATTTGAAAAGAGTTGACCTCCATTTTGTCAAATCTGAATAATTTTCAGTCACTTGAAGTTGTGGATCGCGCCAGCGAGACACAACTTTAAGTGGGTGAAAATTCCAATTGAATAATTTGGCGGTTAAAGGGTTAATCAGGTCAAACGCTATAGAACTTTTATTTTCATGTTATACCGGAGGTATTGTGCTCTTATCTCGTTCTGTTATTTAGATTTTAAATAAAAAGAGACGAAATGTTTTTCTTCACCCTCTCGTAAAGATTGTGGAGTTTCCGGAGCGCCTAAGACTGTCAGGAATCGAATTTCTAATTTGGGGGTCAGTGAGATCTGAATAAACCTAACATCCTCAGAAGGTTATCCTGGCCCAGTTTAGCTTGTATGCACACACATGTTGCCGAAAGCTTATTCATTCATTCATTCATTCATTCATTCATTCATTCATTCATTCATTCATTCATTCATTCATTCATTCATTCATTCATTCATTCATTCATTCATTCATTCATTCATGTTGTAAGGAGACAAATCTGAGCGAGATATAATGCACATACGTAGGCTACATTGGCATAGTGCGCTCACATTATAGCTCTGTATTTGAGCTTTAATACACTCTAACTGCTAATGTCTTATTGTTGTTAGTGCTTTTTGCGTCTGTCGCGATAGTCAGATATTTCGCAGAAATTGGCGTAAATCAATATTCACCCACAACTTTATTGCAGTAGCTATTTTCTTTTTGTTTTTTGAATTCTGCTATTTCATTTTACACTGTAGTACACCCAGTATTTAGATTCAGAGACTAAATCATAGTACGGACAAAAATATGAAATACAAATAGCAACATACAGCCAAGTAAATGAAAAAGGGTGGCTAACTTGACTCAAGGAGTGTGCCTTGCAGATTACAGTGAGATTGTTTTCTCGTTATCTGGCTTCTACATTGTGAATAACAGTGACCAAGGTGAGCTATCTACACTGAATATCTGAATGTGATGGTTTTCCAATAATCAGGCTTGACCTCCTTGGCCTTCGATCAAGTGTTTCTAATCATCAGCACCTAGCTAACAAGGAGATGTCGGACAAAACATAAATGACTGTAGATGCTAGACTGAGCCAGGAGACCCTCCCGCGGATGGTTAGATTAATCGGATAACAATGCCATCCAGACACGGGATTGCTGAACAGACTGGCTAAAAAAAACGGAATATATTATACCAGATATTTATATAAAAATGGTTTAGCGCTTCAACCCTTTCAAGCCTGAATTTTCCATTGTCATCTTCATCCAATACAAGCTGTGAATTGCTGTCGGAACTCTCGATTTGTAGTGGATGAAGATGACTTGAATAGGGTTAAAAATGAAGAAATTTTTTTCATGTGTTGGTGAAAGAGGTTCATGGAAATTTCCCTTCTAAACCCCTTAGTTGCAGGAAATTTAAGTCCGCTTTCAGGGATGTAATATGATGCTTTGATGCATCGTGAGGGCTTAAATGGTTGAAAGTGCTAAGGAATATGACGATGATCTGGTCGTATTCACCCGATACAGGGATACATAAAATGAATTATAGGAGATGAATCGAAACGGTTGCAATGTATAGCATTCTGGAAGCTTAGCAATTCTTCTGGATTTAAATTTAATGTCCAGATCAGTTTCTAGTCTCAGAAATGACTAATCTGTACTTGTATTGTTTAAATGCCATCTATTCCCATCTTCACAACACCTTGTGATTTGCGGCACGCAATCTGGAGCTGCGCTCTGCGTGAATACAGACGGGACTCGTCAAAATGTATATTGAGACTTGTAGTGTAGATTACATGTCACATGTAATCAAACGCATCACCCTATCACGATTCTCGTGTTGATGTTTCTTTCAACATTACGCCACCTTCTTTCAGCTAATTGTTTAAATTTGTTTTAATTTGTGGTTGTTTTTTCAAAATATTACAATAAACAAATATTATTTAGGTCATATATATATAAATATATATATATATATTTTCATCTGGATAATGTCACCTATACAGTATATTATCTGCTGATTTCATCACCTGTATTATTAATAAGTGTACTATTTTTAGCATGGTAACGCTGACATATGTCTGCGGTTTATTTTAAATGTGGACTAAGTATAGATATATATTATATACGAAGCCCCAAAAGCGAAATTTTCAGTTTTATTAAATATTGAGTTAATAAATGTGTGAGATAAGATCTTTAAATATTGAGTTACCAACTCCATATTTTTAGTTAGGAATTTAACAACTCTATATATTGAGTTAATAAATGTGTGAGATAAGATCTTTAAATATTGAGTTGCCAACTCCATATTTTTAGTTAGGAGTTTAACAAGTTGTATTGCACATTCATTTACCAGTTTATCTAACACGCATTCAGTCATTCGATTCAGCTTTGTGTGTTTATTGTCTGCCACTATTATGTGTGTAAGAAAGGACAAGCCCTGATACAAATATAATATATTATTTGATTACTAGTGTAATACCAAACCTTAACATTTTAATTTAATTAATATTGTTATAATTATAAACATAAATTATATGTTATGGTAAATTGTTTCGTTTTTGTAGATATTTGTAGTTATAGGCGGGTAGCTTTGACAGAATTGTCCAAAAAGGGCAAACTGGGACAAAATGTCCCGCCATTACCGAAAATTATATTTTGTGTCATATCTCGGCCAATATGACGGATATCTTCACACATGAAGTGTCTGTGCCCATGATACCCAGGTTTTGATAGCCAAATATAAGTTTAAAACAAGGTTTAGATAGATCAGGTGACTCCTTGCTGCCATTACCTGTTTTTTACCTGTGTTTTTTGGTTGTCAAACATTTAGTCGCAGCCGCCATTTAGTTGATCTGATTCCAGTATAATATCTTCCAGTTAATAGTTTGATAGGTAGCAGATCTTCTAAGACAGTGCAGTATGTATGATACAATATTATGTTGAACAACACCAGATTGGTATTGCTGTTCAGTGTATGTCCACTTATTCATGTATTCACTTCAATTTAAATAAAGGAACGATATGGGATTATTACTTATTGATGTGGCATTATAATGTCAAAATAAATATTTCAATTGCAGTATGTGACATCATAATTTCAAAATATTGCATCATCATGTGAGAATATGTTATTTTAATATCAAAATATTATAGTGTCCAGTTATATCTTTATAATGCCAGGATGCTCTGAGGTTTTTGGTTGTCCTCAGTCAGCAGCCGACGTTTAGTTGACCTGATTCCATTATAACGTGTTCCATGGTGATATTTTTATAGGTGGCAGATGTTCTAATACAGTGTATTATATATATGATAATAATATTTGGTCGACAACCGGTTGGTATTGTTGTCCAGTGTATTATTCACTTCAGAATACTGGACTTGGTGATTGCTCCCTGAAATGTGGGCTCGCACAATCAACTGCTTCAAATACTTTATGGAACAAGAAGATAAATGGGCATTACAGACACGTGTTTATTATTTTCAAACATGATATGTTACGACGTCCTAAGATAAAACACTAAGGTGGGTAGACCTTACTTAAATGCAGATGTGGTTGATGTATGCTTGCTCACTTCATTTTTTATGCTTAGTTTTTGTAACTATTGGTCCATGGTTTAGCATGTATATTTGATATAACTGAATCATGTAGATTCAAGTCTCCTGTATATCCAGGGATAGATCCCCTAGACATGCCCAGAACCCCTTATTGGGCGAGCGAAGGAAAACGCTCTCAATAACCCACCATGCCCTATCACCCCACCCTCACATCATTATCTGTACATCATTTTATCTCATCAATTGACTACAATGGTTTTATCGTATTACAATGTCACTTAAAATACCTTTTGTGCCGAAAAGTGACGTACAGCAATGATTTACTACTACTACCATCAAATATTTTCCTCTGTTCAAACTAACATTTAGGGATTTAGACATGTCAGTAGGTGAGAGCTTGTTCCCTGGCTGAATGTGGCCATATCAGATTGAAAAGGTAAATTAATAGACATGTACAAATGGTGCTCAACGCCACGTTTTTTCCACTGTCCTCATGTTGAATAATATACCTACTTGGAAGACGTTATAATTCAATCAGATCAACTAAACAGCGGCTGCGACTAAATATTTGACAACTAAAAAAACACGGAACATCAGGCAGCAAGAAGTCGTCTGATCAATCTATAACTGGCTTTAAAATGATATTTAACAATCTAAATATGGGTATAGACACTTCATATGGGCAGACATCTGTAATATCGGCCGAGATATGACACAATGGCTTTATAATGTTATTTGGCCATCAAAACCTGGGTATAGACCCCTCATACATGTATGTGCATTTTTCACTGATAATGGCCGATATAGGATACAAAATATAATTTTCGGTAATGGCGGAACATTTTGCCCCGGTTTACCATTTTCGGATCATTTTGGTAATGGTAGATTTTTAGCTAAGATGTTTATCTTTGTTTCGGTACCAAGAAACCTAATTATAAGTAAAGTTCCACGGAAAATTATTTTCGATCATTCATCCCACAGATATAATGTGCTTCAACCTTCAACCTAAGATTACAGTGGGCGGATTTTATTTGAATATATATTTATAGGGGACACGATCGCAATGGAAACAGAAAAGATGCACTACATTCCTTTTTCTAAGATTACATTACGACCGTTATTTTTAGGCCTAATTTTAATTCAAGAATTTGTTCTGAACAACGGCGACTCTTTTCCTGTGTTATATGAAAAACAAACTAGCAAGTATTACAATTCTATATAAAAATACGCTGTTATCAGGTTATCAGAATAAAATTCTGAAAAGTACAGAACAGGTGTGTTTAATTTTTTTTGTTAACGTGGCGTAAGATGCATCTATTAACAACTGGTTAGTCTAATCCCATTGTATGTATATACAAAATGTGCTTTTTAATACAAAGATTTTGCTGGTCTCAGGGTAAATTTGCTCAGTTTCGCATACGATTCCGGTAAACACAGAACATTTGTATAAAAATTGTACAACGTCGTCCCAACGTCTTCCACGTTGGTTCAACATTGTACAAATGTTATGCAAATGTTTTGTTTTAGCTGGGATATGCATAAGCTAAATGTACATTATCTACGTTCAGACACCACCTGTAAGGGATGCAGTGACGACTAGATTGATGAGGTGCTCCACAACTTGAACTGGAACAGATTAAATTCAAAATATGAGGCCGCACTGACAAGACAGGACAATCACTGCTTATCACCCTACAGATGAGTGATCGTCTGGGTGTGTGGTATGGTGATTTATAGAGATCGAAACAAGGGCGACACGATTCATTCTGCTCGGCAAAGTCAAAAGGCAGAAGCTGCTCCTTTTTTAGGTAAGCATTTACTGAAGTTTGACTTTGTACAGTATCATTGCCAAGCGGTGTCGTGAACAATATTCTTCTCATTTGCATTAAAATTTGCTGCCGCAATTTACATTGTCTAAACAATGGAGGCCAAAGCGGTTTTGTCAATTTGAAGTCAAAGTAAATATCTTAGTTAGCTCCTTCCGCATCATTTAAATACCTATGTTACGGATCTACTGCCATTATATGTTTTTAAATTTATATTAGTGCGGAGACCGTCTTTAGACGTCAACATCTGGCTCGGCAACACATGAAATGCAGGAAAATTCGACTGCGGTGCAAATACACAGTAACGCTTTACTTGAAAAGTAAGACGCTACTGCTATTTGACTTTTCAGAGAAATCACCTAACATTCTAACCCCTATCTGTTCTCTTCACTCTCAGAGTGGTTCCCATTCTGGCGCGGAGTGGCCAAAGCAACCGGCTAAGTTACATCTCAGACAACCCATTGTTAGTTTTTTCTATGTCGTGACACCTCTTTGCGCATGGGGCTTCTGAAACCAGCATCAGCAATCCCTGTGGTGGGCGGTGTGATGCAAGTCATCCAAGTAGCAAAAAAGTATGCATTCATAACAGTTGTTTTTATTATTTCATCGTTACTAATACATGAAGCTCAGCGGTGTACTAAAAGAGAAATGTGTTCCACGAAATTACATTGCGACTTTTGTTGATTTTTCCTTAAATCAACAGGTGTAACATATAATGTGGATAGTCCACGTTAAATTACCAAAATAGTAGTAATTCTACTTATGTGCACAATCATGACATTATGTCGATAACATGTATAAGGTCTGAGTCTCAGTCATCAAGTAAAAATTAAAACGTGTTTTATTACTTATTATTGCCTCAACATTCAACTTTAGATTACAGATTTAATTTGAATTTATATATATATATATATTTGTAGTGAACACAACGGCAATTAAAATACAGATAACAGATGCACTGCTTTCCCTGTTCTAAGATTTCGACCGCTTGACCATGATTTTTATTTCAAGAATCTGTTCTGAACAACGGCGACGAAAATATAATGAAAAGTACACGATTCCAGTTTGCTCAATTTTTAACAACGCCATTTTGTTGTTAAGCACAATTTATTAATAACTCACTAGTTTTGTCTCATCACATGTATGTTCGGTTTCGAGTGTACATGCACAATTAGTTTATTTTACATGATTTACGTTCAGACCCTACCTGTAATGGATGCAGTGGCGACTAGATTGATGAGGTGCTCCACAACTTGAACTGGAACAGATTAAATTCAAAATATGAGGCCGCACTGACAAGACAGGACAATCACTGATCATCACCCTGCACATGCGTGGTCGTCTTGGTGTGTGGTGATTTGTAGAGATCGAAACAAGGGTGGCACGATTCAGTCTGCTCGGCAAAGTCAAAAGGCAGTAACTGCTCCCTTTTCAGGTCAGCATTTACTTAAATTTGACTTTGTACATTATCATTGCCACGCGGTGTCGAGAACGATATTATTATGTCTCCCCTCTGAGGTGGGGACATGCTGCTTTACCTGTGTCCGCTCAGTGCTCTCTACGAGTCCCTGTATGTGAGTCCCATTCATTTCAGTCCAGTGCTTTCTATCGTGTAAGCTGTCACACACGAGCCAACGCTGAGCCAACATTAGCCTAGTATTAGTTTACCGTGTCGTGTTTGGCGCCACGCTGAATGTGGACCAACGTCACAGACGGCGGACCAACATTAAACCAGCTTTAGTTAAAGCATCGTTATGGTACCGCTAGCATGCCGGAATCTGACGTCTGTGAACGTCAGATTCTGAAGTCTAAAGACGGTCCCCGCACTGAAAATGTTAAGCTTGCGGCGAGTGTCATAACTGTTAAAATTGTCACAAAAGCAACAGATTTGGCACAAAAGATACTTACTGCATGGGTATCAATTTAAGAGATATGGACACGTAATCACGCGGTACTGACGAGACTTAATTTGAATTTTTAAAATGGCTGCCATCTTTTTTAATTTCAGTCATATGACATGACATCGTTAATTTTTTGCTCACGTCACCGTGGCCTGAATAGCACACAAATAATCTTAAAATGATATGCTCTTCATATAGTGTATTATTTTAGGACAAATCATCCCCGAAATAATATTTTGTTGGTTAGCCAATATTTAAGCTACATCTATTAGTCATACCTCCAGCATTACCTGATGTGACCAGAACGTACTTTAGACATTGCGTTGTGGGTAAATTCTAAGATGGCCGCCATCTGTGCAAGGTCAAACTATAAATTTATATATTTTTGAAAGAATATTGGCCGATTCATGATTTTGGGGTCAACCATACAGCTTTAAGGTATGCCCGACTCAATCAATGAGTTAATATTGTTTTGTGTCGTTTTCTGCACAATCATGGCAATATCGCAATGGAAGGAAGCCTGAAGTCGGGATTATGCCCTACTCTTATGTAATGCAAATGTTTCCCAAATGTCCCTATGTCGTTTTTGTGATCACTTTATATCAGAGTCAACAGCATTGAAAAAACAACTAGCTTGGTCCCTGGCAACGACCCATCCCGACATTAAGCATTGAATTCTATTACAATACTTTTTGTGGCGCCTAACTCCTCGGAGGACCGAGCTCAGAGGCGCGACAATCCAGAACTATATGCAAGAAATGTCCAAATCATTGTCGTCAAAATGGTACCGGGCAGTAAAAGAGCTAGGGTCGAAATGTTAAATCAAATAAAATGTTTTTTTATTAATTTTCTGAAAGTCGTAATCGCTGTTGATGTTCTTATGGAAACAAGTAATGAATTCCTACAACAGAAAATCTCATCGAGTCGTTCTTTGCAGATTATCAAGTTTTTTGATATGAGAAGATCGGAGCGGTTTTTGTTGGACAAGTAGCACGAACAGTATTAGATTAGAAGTAAAGTAGGCCTATCAGAAAACAAGTGTACGTATTTTCAGCTGCCAATGTGATGATTTCAATAACATTGCGTTGTGGGTAAATTCTAAGATGGCCGCCATCTGTGCAAGGTCAAACTATAAATTTATATATTTTTGAAAGCATATTGGCCGATTCATGATTTTGGGGTCAACCATACAGCTTTAAGGTATGCCCGACTCAATCAATGAGTTAATATTGTTTTGTGTCGTTTTCTGCACAATCATGGCAATATCGCAATGGAAGGAAGCCTGAAGTCGGGATTATGCCCTACTCTTATGTAATGCAAATGTTTCCCAAATGTCCCTATGTCGTTTTTGTGATCACTTTATATCAGAGTCAACAGCATTGAAAAAACAACTAGCTTGGTCCCTGGCAACGACCCATCCCGACATTAAGCATTGAATTCTATTACAATACTTTTTGTGGCGCCTAACTCCTCGGAGGACCGAGCTCAGAGGCGCGACAATCCAGAACTATATGCAAGAAATGTCCGAATTATTGTCGTCAAAATGGTACCGGGCAGTAAAAGAGCTAGGGTCGAAATGCTAAATCAAATAAAATGTTTTTTTATTAATTTTCTGAAAGTCGTAATCGCTGTTGATGTTCTTATGGAAACAAGTAATGAATTCCTACAACAGAAAATCTCATCGAGTCGTTCTTTGCAGATTATCAAGTTTTTTGATATGAGAAGATCGGAGCGGTTTTTGTTGGACAAGTAGCACGAACAGTATTAGATTAGAAGTAAAGTAGGCCTATCAGAAAACAAGTGTACGTATTTTCAGCTGCCAATGTGATGATTTTAATATAGGGATGGATCGACTAAAGCGTGGGTCCCTACCCTAGCCAGATAATTTTGGACATGTTTTATTTTGTTATGGTATTTCATGTAGTAAAGAATTACAATAATTCAGTTTCCTAGTTTCTAATGCGACTGTAATCTGTTCAGCAAGAGCCGGAAGTAAAAATACATGTATGCCAGAAAGAGGCACTACACGATATATCTAAGCTAAAATTATTGTCAAATAGAACTCCCAGGTCTCTTTTCAGAATCTGCTGGGTCTGTTTGGTTATCAAGAATTGGAAGGGGGGAAAGATGGCTAAACTTTTTTCGCTGAAATTCAGATCCAATTAGTAGGAATTCGGTTTTACTTGGATTGAGGTTTATCTTGGTTTGAGTCATCCAGTTTAATACACTCATGACACACCTCTGGAATCCCACCAATCCCACCAAAGATTGCTGAGCACTCTCAGTAGATAGAGAGATATAAATGGAGTACCATTTGCATAAAGATGGTGACTCAAATTATGTCAAGAGATTATATAACTGAGCTAGTTGAGTGTAGAGAGTGAACAGTGAAGTGCCCAGTACAGACCCTTGTGGTAGCCATGTAAAGGTTTAGAAGCAGTAGACAATTTGTCAATTTTTTTTTACTTTTTGACACCTGCTTCTCAGATAGTACGAAAAAAAATCCAGAGCCACACAAGAAACAAGATACCAATTCGACAGCGTGTCAGTTAGTGTAAGATCAATAGTGTCAAAAGCCACAGGCAGATCGAGAAGCCTCAAGGCAATGACTAAAGAAAAGGCAATATTATTTTCGACTTTCAGCAAAACTGACACAGTTAATTGAAATATCCGATAAGCTGGCTCTTATGGATTTTCCAATTTATTTTTGCTGATGCATTAAGAAGCATTGAAATATTTCAAAACGTGTCACTTTTCGAAATGCTGTGGATTCCAGATAAAATGTGCTCCATAGCACATACAATTAACACAGTGCTTCTACTTGAAGATTGGAAGAAATCATTCAATACTGAAATTTTCCTCTTTGTGTGTGTGATTAAACAAAATAACAACAAGCATATGTGGTACTAGAGTTGTGAGGATTGGTGTTTCGTGGGAAAGCCGAGAAGGCAGCTTCAATTTTCAAGATAAGAACCTCGAATAGCCACAAATCCTAAATAGCCCAAACCTAATAACATAGGTGGAGGTCCAGGTGAGACTATAGTATTGTGTGCACGTCCACTCCAGCCTGCAATGTGATTTATCAATTTGACATGCACCGAGCCACAGTTAGTGTGTCAGTTAGTGTAAGATCAATAGTGTCAAAAGCCACAGGCAGATCGAGAAGCCTCAAGGCAATGACTAAAGAAAAGGCAATATTATTTTCGACTTTCAGCAAAACTGACACAGTTAATTGAAATATCCGATAAGCTGGCTCTTATGGATTTTCCAATTTATTTTTGCTGATGCATTAAGAAGCATTGAAATATTTCAAAACGTGTCACTTTTCGAAATGCTGTGGATTCCAGATAAAATGTGCTCCATAGCACATACAATTAACACAGTGCTTCTACTTGAAGATTGGAAGAAATCATTCAATACTGACATTTTCCTCTTTGTGTGTGTGATTAAACAAAATAACAACAAGCATATGTGGTACTAGAGTTGTGAGGATTGGTGTTTCGTGGGAAAGCCGAGAAGGCAGCTTCAATTTTCAAGATAAGAACCTCGAATAGCCACAAATCCTAAATAGCCCAAACCTAATAACATAGGTGGAGGTCCAGGTGAGACTATAGTATTGTGTGCACGTCCACTCCAGCCTGCAATGTGATTTATAAATGGGTAAAATCACTCAGCCACCATAATGGTGTTGAAAAGCTATGCAGATTTTGTCTGTCTAATAGCCACCATCTTAAATTTGTCACCTGGATTAAGCCGGTTATTTGTATGACGCACAGGAGTGATCACCACCCTCATCATTGAGTTACCTCAGCTACATTGGTAGCACACGTACATGCCTCATAATCTCTGGAATAATACCTTGAACACATTTTGTATTTTTAATATCATTAGATGTATGCCTACGCATAGCAGTTTGTTGACTATTGCAGTTGAATATGATAATTGTGCAATTTTTGTAATAAAGGTAGCCTAGCATGCTCCATCAATGTAGCAATATATTTGGATCCTGTGATTTGTGTCAAAAGAGAAGTATTTCCATGTTGATTTATGGCAATATCCGCGATTTAGGGTATTTTACATAAATAATCGATATTGTTTTTGGCGGCCATTTTGAATTTTTCTATTAAAAACGTTTTATTAATTTTAATTTGTATATATTCTGAGCATATTCATTATCACTATTATGTAGAAACAAGGGTGTTAAACCTCAAGTTCATCAGGTACATCAAGTTCATCAAGGATTAGGATATTGGTCCTGAAATGACCTAATTAAATATGCATATTAAAAATTGCGGATGTCAGCCTTTTGCATTTTTGAAAAATGTTATTGATATTATGCTTGACATTGTTATTATGCTTGAAAAATGCAAAGGTAAGCAGAATTTGTAAGTTAGTGTTGATTGGAGGTTGACCCTTCTGATATAGGCGAGTCCCTAATTTACCTCATTAAATATGCTAATTATGCTAATTAAAAATTTGCTAAACATATAAAATTAGCATCCGGCATTTTCTGACTCGTTAGATCATATAGATAATATTTCCATAAAAAACTTGCAGCAAAAGACATTTTGGGTTTGATATATATTATGTCTATGAGAGAGGCAAATAGACTAATTAAATATGCAAATTCAAAATGGCGGATGTCAGCCATTTTGTATTTTAAAAAAAATGTTGATACTATGTTGGACGGGGTACTGGGATGATTGCTAGTAGTAGTACTTTTCGCCCCCATTCGGGGAGGGTCATTAGGGATCTGTTTCGTCTGTTGGATGCTGTTACGGCATTGTACGGAAGCACTAGTCTACAGCAATCATCCAAGGGCAGCTGCAGCCTCCTCGTATCTGGCTATAATCTTCGGGCGGATTGCCAGTGGCGTACCCTGGTTCCTCCGCTCAACAGCGGAGCCAATGCAGCACCCGCATCAGTGCTGGCGCTGATGTAGGCTGTGGTAGCCTTAAATAACCGGCAATAGCGTGTTTGACATTAGGTCTCTCATGTGGGATGAATGGAGTTACCCAGAGGGAGTGATCCTTCCTATTGTTACTCTGGGGACTATCCGACCCGAGGATAGCGGAGCTGTGCAAAATGCCAAAGAGTTTCATCATTAAATTGTACAGCGAAACTCAAGTCTCCGGCCGTCTGGGCATATCTGGGGGTATATCCCCTAGACATGCCCAGAACCCCTTATCGGGCGAGCGAAGGAAAACGCTCTCAATAACCCACCATGCCCTATCACCCCCACCCTCACATCACCATCTGTACATCATTCATCTCATCAATTGACTACAACGTTTTTATCGTATTATAATGTCACTTAAAAGACCTTTTGTGCCGAAAAGTGACGTAAAGCAATGATTTACTACTACTACTACTATGTTGGACATTTTTATCATGCTTGAATAAATGCAAAATTAGCCAAAATTTTAGAGTTCGTGTTGATTGGGGGCTCCGATGTAGGCGAGTCCCTAATTTACCTCATTAAATATGCTAATTATGCTAATTAAAAAAATGCTCAACATATAAAATTTATCATCCGGCATTTTCTGACTGCTTGGATCATATAGATAATATTTCCATCAAAAAACCTTGTTGCAAAAGATATGTTGGGTCTAACACATTATGTCAATGTGAGTGGCAAGTAAAAATGAAATGAATCGGGCTTTAGGCCACCTGTGTGCATATATAGGCTAAACTGGGCCAGGAGAACCTCCTGAGGATGGTGAGATGATTGAGAGTGGCAAGTAGACTACATACATCATTAGTCGATCAAAACACAACAATTTTAATACAATATAATTAAATATGTTTAATAATCTAGTCTTTAATATTAATTATAATATTTCAGCCATGATCTAGGCGAATTGAACCATTTTATAAACGGTCACTGCGATATTTACATAGCTCGGTGCACGGGAAATTGGGATGTGTCTATGCGGTGACAATCACTGCCATGTCTATACTTCTACTGAGGGAAGGAAACTTTCAAGTCCTCGTCATTTTAAAATGAGAAATGGGATAAGAAGACTTTTGTTTTCTACCAAACAAATGCTACCATGGCATACCTAGTTCTTGTGGCAAATTATTGATGAATTTTCAAACGGAAATCTCATAATTTACGTGCATTAATAATCATTATACGAGCTCGATTCTGACAGAAGCACTATTTCCAACAAAATGAGACATGTCGTGAATAATACACTGCAGTATTCAGCTTACTATTATTTTGAGAAGTTACTGCTTTTTGGGTTTACAAGATAAAATAGTGGCGCTGAATAGCCCCTATGTTGAGCGTGTGGGCGTGAACAATAGGCCTAGTATGTTGAGATTGCTGCTTCCACGATTTCAGTGAGTTACCGACCTTGTATAGAAAACCGATGAGCATATTATGCTGACACTATCCCATCCAGCTGTGGCTCGGTGCATGTCAAATTTACTCTGTTGCACTTGCAAAGTTTATGCAGCCTTTCTCTGGATTGCATCTGCACAATACTAGTAGCTCTTTAAATGCCGTGGAAGCATCCCGGGGGAAGCATCCGGCAGCGCAGACCAATAAGGTAGCCATCTAGATCCAACCCTATGCCAACACCATTGTGCAATACTAGGGTAAACTGTACCCGGTGTGACTGGGCCGCCTAACTCATTTACTGCGCGAGGCCCAGTCACACTGACCGCCATTTTGTTTCCACAGCCAGCTGTGTAAAAACGACACTCGCGCTGCCTACCAAAAAACTTGGATGTCATGAAATTGAGACGAATATTTTACAGGCCTACGAAAACTAGGCTATTTTCAGCAGACGTAAACTTTTGATCGTATCAGAACTATAACATTTAAAAATGGAGGTCACTGTGTGAGAGCCTTGCGATGTCATCAGGGTAGGTAAACTGGTGATGCAATTAGAGACTGTCCCAACTATAACCAGCTTGGTATGCTGCTCCCCGAACGTGTTTGTTCGATGTATCTTTAGTTGCATGTATATTTTCTAATGCCCCGGTAACCTGAAAGAACATTGACTGAAATATAAGGACATGTCCGGCTGTGCATGACCACAATATACCTCTCTATCTCTAAGTGTGTCAGTAATAGTCGCTGGTCTATTTGCCCATGCATTTAATATAATTGTTATTTATGGGAATACTTTCTAGGATTCCCAAACGGATTTTTTCTCATTACCACCGAAACTAGAAACAACATCACAGCCAGTTCAAGCATGTATCACTGGCAGATCTCTGGATTTATTTGGACCAAACTGACTGGCAATTGGGTAGGCAGGAATATAGCTCACATTGAGATCCCTTCACCGTCTTCAGCTCATTCACTGATGCCACTGCAGTGACCACAACATCCATATTAACAGTTCTGACACACATATTTTTAAAGCATTGGCGTGCTGAATGCAGCACATATAGCAAAACTCTGGTGTCTGCTTCTTTATGGGTGCATGAAGAAAGCAACATTTCGTCATTGATCGGTGTTGAAGTACATCAGTATCATATGTGCTCATGACGATTTTATTTTCTACCAGAATTAAAGAAATATGATTTGATAAAGTTTATTCTTGTTATCATTATTGCTTAAAAAGATGCTAATTGCTTGGGATTGGTGATGCTGGAGCAGTCGTCGTCTTGCACCTGATCCCCTGAGAAATCTGATTGCTTTCTTGAATCTGATTGCTTTCTTGAATAATGACAAAGCATGAACTAATCAGAGCTATAGGATAAACTAAATGAAGTTAAACATAATAAAGGCAGTGGACTCACCTGTCCCAGACAACATCTAAACGAGTTGATCATTTATGTATGGCAAGCTCTTATCTGTGGCATCGTCATCAAATGTTTCAGATGCTTCTGCAAATTTAAGATACATTTTCTGCAAATTTAAGATACATTTTCTTTATGTCACAAAAATTTGGATTTATAGTGCCATGTAAATCGTCCATATATCAACACTTGTTAGTATCACTTTGAACCCGCCGGAGTGAATCATGTGAACCAATTGAGACTTTTATACAAATGACTGTGCACATGCTAACTAGGAGGTCTGATTTTGTATAAGATCGCAACTTTCCTCCATGGCTCAATGAAGAAGGATATGGAAGATTTTCATGTCTGAAAACATCTTCAAGATCCCCAGCACGGGATTGGCAGCTGCATCTACATTCGTGAGAGCAAGGCAGAGTTACTTGACAAAGCAGCCAGATTTAGCTGTGCCAAAAGCTTATGTAGCCAGTGTGATCCGTCGAGGTGTGATTTCTACGTTTTCATCTTCTTTTCTCAAACCAGTCTAATCAGGCACTCTACATCAAGTGATCAATGTCTACCTAACTGGTCTGAACATTTATTGTTCCTGAGAAGTGCGAGACTCCCATAGTTGGCAGGAAAAAATACTTTAAAACAGCTCATGTTCGCAGAGTGGTAGGTACAGTAATATAACATTTCACGGGTTGTGTGTATAGAGACGTACACAATGCAGACTGGCTGTTCCATGTTAAAATGCCCCCCTCCCTCCCCCATTGCATGACTGCGTGCCACAGTGAGGAGGGGTTGCGGGCAATAGATAGGCCCTTTTCTCACAATGATTCAGCTCTAGTAGAAATTATATGGCAGTATGTGCTTGCTTTACAAGTAAGCACATACTGACTTTTGAGTTTTGTACACTTACAAACTAGTAGACCACAGTGTATATTGAATGTTGTCAATTCTATTCCGCTACATTGGGCCTACACCATCAGACATTTAGCGTGTAGGCCCAATTATCTGGATATAAATTTTGTAGATATCGTGTTATAATTTAAGCAGATTATACCAAGAACAATTATTTTTAACTAATTTTCACTTACAAAACAAATGCTATAAATGTAGTAATCTAAGATGGCATTATAATTGAAGCATATTGCCGTAAATTTATGACAAAATAGCGCATATATGACATGAAGCTAGAATAAGAAAACAGTATAGCCCCATCATCAGATTGTGTGCGTAGGCCTAATTACCAGAGAACAAATGTTTATCTGACATTACAGGTAGCCCTTGTGGCGTTGCCCGACATTGCATGATCAGTGGGCCGTGATTCAACTACTGTCTTATTGCCAGTAATGAACAGAAATTTAACTTTAAGCCATAGGTGCTGTTCAATATAACCAGGCATAGAAATTTTGAATCCGGATAATGATACGTTGTACATTTACATCCACTTATTTTCATCTTTTTATATTTCAATAAAAATACATGGAAGAGCATCGCAGAAAATTGTTTTATTTCCTCTTAATGAAAAATGCAAACCTAGCTATTTCGCGGTGACTGATAACATTTTACTGAATAAATCACAGCCTGTGACACGTTTTTCTCTCAGGATTTCACTCTCTTACAGAACCTGTGATGATGATATAATTTGATTGCTTCAGACTCCAGCACGACCACGAAATCGGCAGACAATACCAGAGGCAAATCAGTAAGTGCAAAATCTTCAGATCCTCCTCAGTGATTGGATTAAAGCTACTTCTGCACAATTGACAGTCGAATCAATCAAATGTTTTGCAGTAGTGCGAAAACAAGATGACAAAGAAACTTCTAATTGTGTCCTTGCCCCATCGAAATAAAAACATAGAAATTTCAACACTCCACTGCACCTGCACCACTAGGGTAGTGGTTAGCACCGCTGCCTTTCACGCCAGAGTTCGGGGTTCGGTTCCCGGTCTCGGCGGTTTGAAAGAAGCAAAAATGTTTCTTCCCCATCCACGTGTAAAACTCAGTATTGTGGGGAGCCTTCGTGACCAAGAGGTAGGCCCAGTTTAGCCTGTATGTGCACAAAGGGGCCCTAAAGCCTGATTCATTTCATTTACATTTATATTGCTCAAACATAGGCCTACATTATCCACTAGCATCCACGGGGTCACCTGACATGACACACTTCCCAAACAGACACATCTTCGACGTCGGCCAAGCACTAATCCAACAAATGCTTACTGTAATGTATTACGTTTACTGGGCTCATAATCGTCTCCGCCTTAAACACGAGGCAATAACCAGTACTGGCCTAATATGGGGCCAGTGTCACAGACATTGTGCCGACATTATAACAATATCGCGTTGGGAAATAATTAATCTCTGGTCTCTGTACCCTGCCTTAATGAGCCGTCCACGCCTGTTTGTTTATTCACACATGGAATAGGTGAACGTCCTATGTAATATCAGCGTCCCGGCAAACACGACACATTGAAGCAATGTTGGGCCAGCGATTGGTTCAATATGCCTTGTTTGCTGGGACGTGATCTGGTGACATAGACCGTGTATGTCCTAGTGTGGTCATAACAGCTTTGTCCGAGTCTGTTTAAAATTACAAAACCAGTTATGTAAAGCATAGCACTGCAGAGCTCTCGTTTTCTTATTTTTGTTGTTTCCTGGAGGGTGGAGTATCTCAGATCCTGATTTCATCCATCGATATAGCTCAGGAGGATTTTCTGTCAAACCAATACCACCGTCAACCAGAGTTGGGGTCAATTCCTGAATCAATTCCAGCAATTGGACTACTAATTGGAATTGAATAAAAAGGAATTGGAATTGAATGGGAATTGACAAAAAATGCCCGGAATTGATAAAGGAATTGACTTTTTTTATCCATGTTTATTTTTTAAGCGCTATTAAACGCATGAGTGATCATCACTTTTGTCATTGCAGTAGAATTTTACCTGATCTATGTTGATTGATATGTGTATTAAAATAATAATAATAAACTTATATTAAAAGGGTTATTTAAGTTATGTAAAAATACTCATTTAAATAACTTATGGCCATCAAGATTAAATAAGACTGTGATGTGTAATCAAAAAAATAGTTGTAACAAGATTGCCCCGGTAACAGTTTTGCCGAGAAGTGCGACTCATGACAACTGAACTAGTGTCAACACCTACTGTATAGTGTTAGAGAATCACCATCGAGTGGCTGAATTATCATCAAAATGAGACGCCGAGCCGGCGTTGGTTTAATCTTGGGCCGTCATCGGAACCGACGGGCCAACAATATATCAACAATGGGTCAATGTTTCGTGTTTGCTGGCTTAAAGTTCTGGATATAATTGTACTATTAATGCTTTCCTTATATATTCGCGCAAGGATGATCAAACTGTTTAACTATCACTTTTGTGTCACTTAACAGCATTTTTTAACATTTGTATTTAAAAAGTAATGCTTGTCTCATGGGCATAATTTTAGTTCTCGTATTTGTTATATTTTTGTCATTTGGACGTCTACAGCTTATAAAACAATCACGCGTCATGATTAGACTTAGTTGAATGAATGGCTTAGAACATAACTATTAAAGCAACATTAAAGCAACATTGGGTTAACATCCAGTGTTAGTAGGAAGAAAGCTATGCAACGTAGCCAAGCGCTCTAATTGACCCTTTGATTACTTCGCTAATATGCCTTTTGTGCCCTAGAGGTTATCCTGATATATTTTCTTGAGGTATATTTATTCGCCACACGCTAAAATTAGATATTAAAAAATAGTATAATCGGAAAATAAATAATGTGAATTGCATCAATTGAAATACAACAATAGATCCTACGTTGGTTTATTTTTAATACGAGTTTATTTGAGTGAGCTGTGGGTCGACACGCCGTAGCCTCCACAGTGTCAGACTTATCAGAGTTTCAAGTAGCACGGCTTGTCGCGAGACATTGTGTTAATTACACTGCCGTGTTGCTGGCAACTGTGGCGTAACAGCTAGTCTATGGAAATAACACGCTCACATCCGCGTCCACACGAGTACAGCTCCGTCATCAGGTATTAAAGATGTACTCCACCCTACTAATATTGAAGTTTAGTAAGTGTAACATGTTTAAATATGTTTACAAGAGAATAAATAAAATGTATTTTATTTTATATCAGGTGTTATTATTTTATTGTATATCAACTTATTATACAGCTGTTCTATGTGTATCAAAGTCTCATTCTTGGGTGGAATTGATAAGGAATTGACTTTTTAGGAGTTGGAATTGAATTGGAATTGACTTTTCTCAAAACCAAAGGAATTGGAGTTGACTCAGGAATTGATAAAAAGGCATTGGAATGGAATTTGGAATTGATAAAAAGAAATTGACCCCAACTCTGCCGTCAACTCGCTTTATCAGTTAATTTTGCTGTCTATGAGCTCGATCCATTCCCATCGAAGAAAATTATTTCGCTGCTTTACGTACAACGAAATAACCCTTATTAAACTATTTAAACACATGAATGCGTGGTGGGTAGCATTGACACATCCAATGGCAAATATGCACAGGCAACCAACGTAAATAGTCGATGAGGCCCATTCTCAGAAACCAATATAACGAGAATCTTCATGAACATACACCATTTGTAAGTTTCTTTAACGAATAAATATAATATACTGCAACAAGACAAGAGTCGGTCATTGAATTGAAGAGGTATATCCTGATTTTCACAAGTCTCCGGGTACTTTTGATAAGCTTCTTTATGTGCAGGCAAGCAACAGTGTTCATTACAAGCGGAGATATAGCGGTTTGAACATTTTGGCAGCCATCTTTGACGCCATCTTGAATAATGGAAAAGGCTCTAGCGGGAATCACGGGGAGTTTTAGTATGTTGTTTCTAATGGTATTGGGATGGTTTCCTGAAAAATTCAGCTTTGGCATATTTGCCCCCCTTCAGCATGATTACAGGTCTAATATTATTCGCCTACTTGCCGCGTTGGTCATAAAATCATGCGTCTAATCAGAGGCGCTTTCTTAGTCAGTGGTACTCTTTGAACTGGGCTCCATGTAACTGTAGTCCGCCTATCATACTGTGGAATTCACCATAATTTATTGCTGTTTCTTCTGTAATAATTATTGGATGAGCCCACAATTAACGATATTTGTTATACGTCTAACTGTAGAAAATGCCGGTAGACACCAAATCAGAATGGATCATTTGCATATAATTATCGTCTTGAAAAAGCTGAATTTCTGCCGACATTTTGTCCTCCTGCTACCTTTCTGTACGTATTTTATGCCTATGTGCTCTGCTGGTGAACAAACATATTCCCGACCACCCCGCGCCGCACCGCACTGCAACGCGGCATGAGGATAAGCCACATTTTAAAAATATAGGCCCTATTATATATCAGGACGAAGTTAGTGTAAATACCAGTACGACTACATGTTAACCTGCCGATCGAAGTCACATAATTATGTAATAAAACACAGCTGTACGAATGACCTTATCTTCCTGTACCAGTCTAATCTTGCTTGAATGGAAATGGGACGAAAATGTTAGGAAAATGCTACAACCTTACAAAGATTCCTATTCGTCCTCCTGACATTTCTTACCCCGGATAGGTCTATAACTAATCAAGTGTGTTCGCTTTCCAGAGATGCGTATGTCAATGCTATCGGTGGCTATGCAGAATATTAATCTGGGAATGACATTTATCTGCATAGTTTTGCCTGCGAGTGTATTGGCGGCTAGCTGATCCAGCTTATGCTAATGCAAACAGCAATAGCTGCCGTCGTGAGCAGTAAGCAGTTACTGCTATTTGATTTGACACGCGGCAGTGTACTCAATTATTAATTGAAAAATATGCTTCACGAAATATCGTGGCGAATTATATTACGTTGTCCTCGCGTCAACGCGGGTCAAGTAAAATGTGGATAGGTACGTGAAAATATCAACATGACTTGTTTTTCAACTGATACATGTATGCACAATCATGGCATTTTCTCCAAAACCATGAGAAACTGATTATCTGAATATGTCACGATTTGTTCGACCTTTAAATTCGAAAATTAGACATTTAGAATCAAAGCTGCTTTACGTTCAATTTGTAGCAGGGGCTGTTTTCACATTAATCGCGTAGGTTTTAGCATTTGTGTCTTTTTTTACATGGTTAACACAATAATTATAGTTACACGGAATCCTAAATTACATGTGATGTTAAACACCGTTTAGTCCGGGCAACCTGTGGATACACCCGACACAAATTACAATAGTTATGAAACCTTTTTCATCTGATTTATAAGTCGTCCGGGAGTAATATTTTAAAAATATACCAAAATGTATTAAGTGGAACATATATTTTCAACGTAAAATCCAAAATGGCGGCCATAAATATCTCTTACATATAACTTTTTAACCGTTTCTTTGAATTTCATGTGTGACATATGGTTTCTAAGTGTTTTTAGCATGCCAAGTCCATTTCTGATACTATTTGATTGATTGCGGGCATATTTGAGTCTTTGGGGTAAAGGTCAAATTGAATTTAAAAGGGACCGGTAGATCATGTTCCGAGTGAGTGATTGAATAGTAATTCAACAATATTATTTTTTGTCACAATGCTTATCTGACACATATCTCTGATATTTTAGTAATGCATAGAGCACAATTCTGTAATTTATTTAATATCAAAACACTTTGTAAATGACGCACTATGTTAAATAGTTTCATTGTTCAATCTTACTGTGAAGGATAAGTAACACCAAAGTCAAAGCAGGTTAATTCTAACCTTATAATCTTCAACCAAATAGACATAGAAGCGCAAATAGTCAGCAAAGATAAATCTAAGCAAATGTTATAAGTTATATAAGCCATTTATAAAAGTATTGAAATTAAAAGAAAACCACTGAATTAGTTCTTATTATCAAAAAAATCAAAAATGAAAACATTGTTGACAATCAACGCTCTTTCAAAATAAAAATGTTCACTATGCTGCGTAATAAGTTTTAAGGAAACAATAATTATAGTTAATATATTATAAGTCATCACTATGATAAATAACAAGACAAGAACTTTACATAAATGTTGTTTCTTAAAAATGATATTATCCTAAATTAAATGCATATTAAAAATGTATCTATAACAACATATCTGACCACCTGACTGATATTAACTGACAAAATGTTGACAGTGGTGCAAAATGATCACTTGGTCAATCTTTCAGAGTTGACAATATTTACCTGACTATGCCCACGCCTACAATGAACATATATTATTTCTGGAATTGTCAGTATTCTTATTTCTTGGCTAATAATAATTGTTCCCATTATCAAATGTTTATATTAACACATAAAAATATAACATCAAAACGGAATATTACAAAATAAATGACTAGCTGCTGAAAGTAATGAGAAGTTATATTATTCTTAAGATAAGCCTTCTCTCGGAAACTATGTGCTTGATAGCAAAGTGAATGAATGGGGGCACCTGCTGAGGAATGGATTGTGCGATGAAGATAAATTTATAACATAAAGTATCTAAACAATGCATTGGATGGACTAATGTGAACAAGAACAGAACGCATATAAAAGACATTGAGAATAATCGCTGCCTGACTCATCATTATAAGTTTTGAAATAGCGTAGGCCTACATGGTTCTTCATCTCTTGCATAGACATCTAATGTAACAAAAAATAGTTTTGTTTGTTGCTCAAAGGTATTAGTACATGTCCCTTTACAACCAGTCGATATGTTCTGCTATTTGCTCTAAAAATGATCGAGTAGATAGAATTGGCAGCAGAATAATCTACAACATATCTCCCATAATTATACTGTTGTGGTGTGTAAATGTCCGGTTTTGCAATATGGCGTGTCTCCCAGCAGTGTGGCCAGTGCTTATTCACATGTTAATGTAATGCATCTTCTGTTGATGCGTTAACTTAAGGAAAGTCAACTTCAGCCCCTTGTTTAATAATTTGTAAACTCTAATTTGTGACAGCCTCTGGTATGTTCTCGTGGTTTTTTTTTCAAATGCTGCAATATCCACCTCCTTGCTACAAAGAAACCTTTTGCCTGTAAAGAAAGGGAAATGTGTGGTATCACACCCGCTTGAAATGTAAATAAATTATGACACAGCTCTGTGTTGTGAAAAACCCAATGAGATGCAATTTTATGGATCAGCAGGTGATTGAGTATAACTTTTTCAATACCCTCACGCAAGTTATGTATGGGTGTAAAACTACTTGGGTATCTCTTTCTTTCTTGATGGACTGTAATTCTCTATTACTATACCTTTTCCATTATTCCAAGGCATATATGTTTTGTTCTTTGCTGTATCATAACCCTTATTATAACCTCTGTTATTCCTGGCACCACGTCTCACTTTAAAAAAAATACAGTCATGTACTCTGAACTAGACAAACACTATTTATTGTTTGTTATTATCTGTTAACATTTACTTTTATATATGTTGTAATCTTGTATTTTGTTTCTGTACTTCAGACTGAGAGGAAGTAGAAATTCATATCTTACAGAAGGCCATGCAAATATACATATACTGCATTGTCCATTGATTGAAAAATTGTGTCTTTATCACCGACGAATTGCTTAAATTGCATCCACAATAATTTTTGCTGCAGTATTGTAATTGTATGTTGCAATATTCAGAACTGTCTGATACGCACAAGAGTAGATCTTGCAAACTGATGTCTGCTAGTAATAGTGCGCACCATTACCACTGAATAGTGACAAGTCGGTGAAGTAGTTATATCCTAGCTATACATCTGCTTAAAATGACAATACTAACAGCAGCTCCACCAGCAGCATTTGTGTCATTCATAGCAATGCCATAATTTTTTTTTCAGTTTCAGGTGTGAATCTTATAGATCAGAATATTATGATGTTTTCATCTTCATAACCTTGGTCTTATAATAATTCGTTCGATTGTATGACTCATTGGATTGTCCCCTTATAGAGCGAATGAAGAAAAATAACTCACAATAACTCACAACGCCCTATCACTCCACCCTCATATCATCATCTGTACATCATTCATTTAATCAACGGACTGTAATGTTTCGTACGTATTGCAATGCCACTTAGATGACCATTAGTGCCGAAAAGTGTCGTTAAGCAATATTTGACTACTACTACTGTGCCACATTTGAGTCGGCTAGTCTCCTGAGTAACAATAGTAAGCTGGTAACGCCATTTATCCCAAGGTTTGCTCTAATGTCAAACTTTTCTATTGCCAAACCGCTGATATGCATTTATCTAGCTCTCTTGCTAATTCCCCTATACCCACTTCGTGCCTGTACTTTTACTTATATAGATCGTTGTCCAATCAAATCAACTCATTTCTTTTATACCTACATTTAATGTTATACGTATATAGTTATATTTGAAAATGCAGTATTTGTCATAGTTGTATTTCCGAATACGCCGCAAGTTAGGCTTTTTTAAAAGTTTAATTTCACCTTTACCTTCACATAAACAACCTTAAATATGGGCTAAATCAAAGAAATTTGTTGCTCGAAATGGATATATATATGGCATGCAAAAAAACATGAGAAACGATGTGTCACACATTAAATTAGAACAACCTGTTTAAAAGTTATACAAACAAAAAGTGTGTGGCGGCCATCTTAGATTTTCGCTTTTTGTGCATTTCCTGCAAAATATTTGCAAGGTTTTTCACCTAGGTTGTGTTTGTGGGTATAATGTAGAGATGATTTCCACCGGCCAACCTTTTACACCACGCCATGCCCCTCAAATTCTTCTGGCTCCCTGGGTATGCTTTTGAAAGTATGTCATTTTCAACGATTTCGGCAGCTCTCTTGGATTTGCCCTTTAAAAGTATGTTCCGCTCAATACATTCAGGTATACTTTGATTATGTTTTTTTCAGATGACCCATTTAAAAAAAATACGGTTACAAACTATTGCAATTTGTGTCGGGTGTATCACTCACACAAAACATGATCTACCGGTCCCTTTTAAATTCAATTTGACCTTGAACTTTACCCTCATCGACCCTAATATGCCCAAAATCAATAAAAAGTGCCAGAAATGGACTTGGCATGCCAAAAACACTTAGAAACCATATGTCACACATGAAATTCAAAGAAACAGTTAAAAAGTTATATGCAAGAGTTATTTATGGCGGCCATTTTGAATTTTACCTTGAAAATATATGTTGCACTCAATAAATTTTGGTATATTTTAAAAATATTACTCCAAGACGACTTAGAAATCATATAAACAAGGTTTCATAACTATTGCAATTTGTGTCGGGTGACCCCATCATTTGTCACAGGTTGCCCGGACTAGTTAGAGAATGCTAGAGCTGAAACAAATGCCGGACAATTTCAATGTATTGAGCATCAAAATACGAGATGTGAGCTGCTTAAGTTTACTAGAAAAAACTCTGAATAGACATTGATCTGAATAACAATATCGGTGTACTGTCCTCATTTTGTCCTCAGTTTTAATTTTTTGAGAATTTTTTTTTTGAGAAGGAGTGATATATCTTTACTATATTATTTAGCGAGGGTACCATCTACAGTTTTTTGAAAAAAATTTGAGCATTTTCAAAGGGAAATCACGCATATCTAGATTATTTAGTGGTATCCAGATTATTTTTTAGTTAGAACAATATTAAATCGACACAATCGGCTAAAATTTAAAATAACCTTGCAGTTCTAGTCTATGGAAATGTTTACATCATATATGGTCATATTAAGAAGCCAAAATAAAACCACCCACCTTTTTATGATTTCAGCCTGATTGAGTCGCTTTAAACTAAAAATGGATAATTACCGCGATCAAACAATTTCCATTGTTTTAAACCTTTTTTTTCTGCAAAGTTATCTCATTTAATTTTGTCTTCATCATTTTTGTTCAATTTGAGACAAAACAATTGTGCAAGCCTTGTGATTTAACCTGCTAATAAAACAGATTAAAACGATTAAAATCGTGATCGGCAGTGAAAGGGTTAACACGTCTATAAAGCTGCTTATACATAATTTTAGATGCGATGCACATTGGCGAAATTAACCCTTCGCCTACCTACACATTTCAACATATTTTTTTGCAGCGATATATGATTTGCTGCCACAATGCCCATCTCACACACAGTTAATGAAACCCAATTGTATTAAATGCTTCGATCAAAATGGAAGCTTCTAATGTCGACTGTTTAACCCTTTAACCGCCAAATTATTCAATCTGAATTTTCACCCACTTGAAATTGTGTCTCGCTGACGCGATCAAGTGAGTGAAAATTATTCAGATTTGACAAAATTGAGGTCAACTGTTTTCAAATATTGCTGATTGATGTCATATTTTATCTTTAACATGTTTAAAAGGTGTTACTTAATGTCCCAATAAAAAATGAAAACTCGAATATATGCGACACCGGCGGTTCAATGATTAATGCGTAGAATTAATTTCTTATTTCTCCGTGATATTTGTGATGATGCATATAATTTTGCGTCACGAGCTGCTTAAGCAGGCAAATGGTTAATGAAAGATAAATGTTGATATATTTTTGATCGCATTCGTGATCATAATTTACACACGCTTTATCTTGATTTGGTGAAGCTACTAAATGTCCCTGTAATGCAGCCATTAAAGTACATTTATGCATCAATCTAGACGGTATATTGCTTAAATGTTGATCTCGGTATTCAATATTGATCTGACCAATATCCATAGCAAGAATTTAGTCGGTCCAAAAGAAAACTATACATATCTATTTTGAATATAAGTGCCCAAAATATACAGTATACACTGAGCATTGACCATGCTACCATAATATAGAAGAACATTATAATAAAAATGCAAGTGCAGTTGCACAAATCAATAGCTTTTTAGGGTATCACGCGATGAGTGAATATGGTTAGAGAGCAGGCAAAGCATCAGTGTAGTATCTTTCAAATGTCACCATTTTAACTAAATATAATCATACTCTTCAGTCGCAAGGTCTCACGTTTGCCATCAAACTGAACAGCTAACCAAACAAACATGTGACTTTGAAACAACGGACATCATCGGTTCGATTTTTCGTTTTTGCATCAAATTAAGCCTTATGTGATGTTTTTTTTACACTTTTAGTAATTTTAACTCTACAGCCCACACGATTAGCCAACTTATCCAAACAAAAACAAAACTAATTTACCAACGTGCATATAATTGGACCATCCCCCAGCAAAGACGTGACGTTGACCCAATATTTAGCAGTTAAGATTTTGAGTTATTATATCATACAAAATATGATACAGTATGTGGATTTGCATGGCTTATATTTCTACTAAACAGGTAATTCATTAAAAAAATATTTACACATAGATTAGCTGATCAATAAAATGCAGTATTAGAAAATTGGGGGGGGGGGAACATAATTATACTGTCATAGCCTTATCGTGTGATGTAAAATCATTCTTTCACGTGTACAATGTCGTAATAATATTCACCATTATTGTTTACAATATTTATCAGTGTAACAATCAGTCTACCATTTTTGCTTGAGCACACTTCCCTCAACATCGGAGACACTATGAGCTGCCTATAATCCACTCAAACATACATATTGCCCGCTATGTAATAAAGAGGTTCAAAACTGGAACATCAGATCATGCAGGAGTAAAGGACAAACAAATCAACCAGCCAAAATCAGTGTAGGATGTAGACTGTTATGCACACACGTGTAATATATCATGCAAATTATGGAAATGCTCTCAGAGTAACCCGAGTGACGTGAGTATGTTCCAGTTTTGAAGACACGTCATTCCTCTATTCGACCAACTACTTCAAGTTTAAATATGTTATGTGTAGTTATGTATGAGGATTTTGTCCAAAGATATTATGATGACAACATCATTTTGACCTCTGAATCGCCTGGATTACCAACAAAGACAACTATATTTGAAGATGTTCCTGTGCTCTTCATGCAGCTTTAGTATTTATCTGGCATTAACTGATTAATATATTATATTAATCAGTTAATATAATATATTAATCAGTTAATGCCAGATAAATACTAAAGCTGCATGAAGAGCACAGGAACCTCTTTAAAAATGGTAGTCTTTGTTGCAGCTTCAGTGTTTTGCTTTGTTTCAAATAACACGGTCAATGTGGCTTGAAGATCGTGGTTTTCATCTGCTTGTCAAACTCTTTGGTTGCTAGATATAACAGCGCGCTTACTTGCAGACAACCTGCCAGCACAAGACTATAGAGATTATGGGGGCAAAATGCATTTTATTTAGCTGGAATTCTCCCTTGGTGTCGGCGTAAAGATTATCAACGCAATCCAGCAAGTGTATCATGTCACTCATAATCGCATGAACAAAAGAAGAATCGCCTGGGTGCGTCGATGACATCGTCCGTAACATTCAGCAGGGGCATCATAGGCTTGAGGCAGCCTTTGTTGGTGACAGCTTTGAAAGCCTGCTTCTTGTGTTTACAAAAGGTATATCGGCATTTGTTTGTGGTAGATAGACATCCGTCGTTTGTACACAAAGCTCATTCAGTGCATCCACGAGGGTGATATAATTCATATCATGGTGACATCGCCATCCCTGGCCATCACTACAGCCTTTTTGTAGGGTAGATAATTTAAACAGGAGGCAATTTATTATGTATTTGTGTATCAGTATCAGCCTCTTGTTGCAGTTCATTGGGTATTTTTGAATCTCTGTCACACATTATGTGAGACCATATGCGCAGATAAAGGGCATTACATCAGCAACAAAGCAAAGGTGGTCTACAATGTTGACAGTAACATAGTGATAGAAGATCTCATACCCAGCAAGATCAAAAAGAAAATTCGTCTGACTACCTGGTCGCATTTGGAGATGTTACTATATCAAATTAAACTGATTTCCAATTACTGTCCCAACCACCATGATGACCGTTATCTAACACAACCAACAGATGTGAGAAATTATATTACATTACCTTCAAGATAAATACCCGAATAAGCTCAATTATCATCAAAAACAAAGAACAGCAGATGTCTTAACTTTTGTTGATATTGTCCTGACTGGGTGTGACATAGTGAGCAGCCGGTACCCATTGTGTAAAAAAACGAAATATATTTCATCGTGAAATAAAAATAGTAAGCAATTTATTGTGAATAGTAATATTACCTTACAGAACAAAATATTTCCCAACGTCACACAACATATCGTCGCCTTGGAGTTTGAAGGTGCTAAACTGCCACTTTGTAAAGTGGCAGTTTAGCACCTTCTAACTCCAAGGGGTAGCGTTACTGCGGATGCACCATAAAGCTCAGTGTCTTTCCCTGTTTTATGTTTAATATACATAAACGATATAACGAAAAATCTAACATCCGGAATCAGTCTCTTGGCACACGATAGTATAATTTGAATTTCGAACAATAATTCGGCTAGAAAAGACGAAATCTTATCGGCATATATTGAATTACATTTACAAAATAATTAAAAATGGGGAACCATATTGATAAAATCTATGCTACCTAAAACGCTAAAATTAACATACTTAACCACATCTCACGGAATTTCAATCGGAAATTTTACATAAATCATTTATTAGACCTGGCTTAGAATACACTGATATATTTTTTGATAACTGTACCAAAGAAGAAAAAGCACACATAGAATCTGTACATAAAAGAGCTGGGAGAATTATCATCAGAGACAGCAGCATAAATGTTTGTCTTACCGTCATATTATAAAATGGTAATGCACCCCAGTATTTAATTGACGATCTACCTGGTCATGTCCGCGATCGAGCAAAATATAATCCACGCAACAAAGATGACACTAATTTACACAACTGCAAGACATAAACAGTTAAGCGCTCTTTTTTTCAAGTACTACTAGATTCTGGAACAATCTAGCTGAGTCCATACGTTCAATTGAATCCAAATCAAGTTTAAAGCAAAATTAAGTGATCAGAATATAAAGTTCATCCCTATTTTGTTGTTGTTAACATCTCATTTCATGTTTTAGACATATCAAGGTTTAACAAAAAGTAGGTGTGGGTGAGATGTAGGTTTAACAAAAGGTAGGTGTGGGTGAGATGTGTGAGGGGGGGGGGGGGAGGCGGGGTCAAGGTGGGTGGATGTAGCCCATGCCCTAGTAGTTTTTTTCATTATCACAAAGTAAACTTCCGCCTCTAAGTATTAGATCTGTCTCTCCTGCGCTCGATTTATATGCAACTCGAAATGGAGCCTACCAGTGTAGCCGCAGAGCCGGCACCTCAGCAACATTATATTGCCCTCTGATACTGTCCAACCGATAGGTACCTTGTATTACATTTTGTAGTGTTTTAATTGGTAATTGAAAATATGTTTATAATAACATGGTACGTCCATAAACGAGCATCAAAACAGTTATTTTTATCTTATTTCCATTACAACAAATCACTGATGAGGTGGTTGACCACATGAACACATTTTACATGATGGCCAGTAAGATATAGACATTCTACGAATTAGTTGGCATTGGTCATGTTTCGCATCTGATTATATTTTAAAGTGTTAAAAAAATGATATAAAAATCAATACTCGTCACAAAACAGTCAGTGACTGCAAACATCTGCGGATCATCCAAGATATTTATTGATCTGTCCCTACGCCCGAGACACAACTCTGCAAAAACTTTCATGCAAATCTGTTAATTACTTTGTTATAAGTTTCAGTGTTCTTAGCATGGTGTATATACTTTTTCCATAAGGTCACTACATTTTTTTACTTATAAGGGGGTTATGGGTGAAAACTGGCAATAAAGCATTTAATATTCATGATAATTCATATTTTTTCACCACACCCTGATCATTATAACCACATAAAATGGTTTAATAGTTAAATATGAAATTATTATAAATCTTGCAAACACGTGAACAATTACAACAAAAACTAAAACCTCCGCCGAGCGATCCGGATAGTAATCCGGATCCTGAATCCGAATCAGGATCCAAATCACTTCCAAAATTTAATGGTCAGTCCCTTCACCTGCGACACGCCTCTGGTAAAAGTTTCATGCAAATCCGGTAATTACTTTTAATGAGTAGTATCCCAAGTATGGAGTTTGAACATTTCCATCGCGCGCCAATTCCTTCCACTCAGAGGGGCTATGGGTCAAAACTGGTAATAAAACATTTATTAATTATGACAAAATCACATTTCTCTCAGGAAAATCCAACTATGATCACATTAAGATAGTTATATACCTAGTGTTAAATAAATTTAGTTTTTCTATTGAAAAAAAATGAATTATTATAGATATTTCAAAATAAACGAGAACAATTCACCAAAAACTTATCCAAAAGGAATATTTTTTTATTAATCTCGTGTAGTTTTGTGGATGTATGATTTTGAGTACGTATACATATGTTATGTGGATCTGCTATAAATCTCTTGATGTAGAGATTTTCCTAACATTATTTGGGTAAAAAAATGGGAAAATTGTTTTTTTCCGAAAAAAATTGTATGGCTCACGAACAAAAACGTTAGCACATTTTTTTCGCAGGGAATTTTGCAAGAGTCCAAGAGTCCAAGCTAACAGAAAAATAGTATTTAAATAGCATAGGAAACGTGTCCACCCCATCAAAATTTTGGATCCCTGGATCCTGAACTAATCTTGTTGATGAATCAATTTTTCGGGGCCTTATAGTACATATGATTGAAAATATTTTGTATTTGTAGACATGGAATGTATTTCTATATTTATTTTATTACAATCTGGTCGTCAACATCATTAACACTGCAATCAAACCACGATAAAGCCGAGTATGTAAGATAGATGTACGGGTACGATTCACGAACCCTCATATCTATATAAGTAATTCTTACTACCAACAAAAACGTAGCCAGTCATTTTATCATTATCAACCGTAAAATGAGACGTCAACCCAGACGCACTTGTATCGTAACTTAGCCAGCGATGCTGAGTGAGACGCTAGCCCTTACAACGCTGAATTATTTGTGTATAAACCATGTAGATCAAAGCGATTTTTTTAAATTTAAAATCATCATATTGGCTTAGCTTGCTTTTTTGGCTTCATTTGAATATCTATGTTATAGGTCTATGGACAGTAAAAACTTATTATATTTTTTTTCAGTGCGTTGATCGACTTTTTACTTTCAAGGTCCGCTTCTGACATCTAAAGATTCAGACATCTAAAAACGGTGGCCGCACTGTTTAACAAACAAACCACTTCATATAATAATTATATATTAATATAAGCAACTTCGTTTGACTGATACACACTTTATTTTCATTCCTCGGGTAAATTTAGTGAGAGAAGACAACACATTGCTATTTTCTTTGTTAAGGTTTATTCCGACATGTTTCGCTTATCGCTTCATCAGGGTATGACATTGACACACACAACAACTTGGTTTTGTTAGGCCTAAAGTATTATGACATCATAATTTGTTGCTAGGATACCACTTCACGGTGAGTGTGAACAGTGAAACAGATATCTTTTGTGACGTTATACATGTAGTAGAGGTAGTCAAGCAAAATGTTTAGTCTAAACGAATCAACATGATATTAATTTAAATTAAAAGTTTTTTAATAGTATAAATGTTTTGTCTAATCGAATAGTAAATGATTGTCGTTTTATTGATTCCATGTGTGCGGACGATTGTGCGGAGTTACAGCGTTGGTGCGGATGAAATACAAATATATGGACAAAAATAGTCGGGCTTCTCTATGTAGTTTTGAAGTTGGTCTATGGTGGCAATTTTTACGTTATGGGTAACTGGTGTCCGCTCCGCACGCGGCGGTGCGGCAGCGCACACCCGTAGTGGGTCCGCGTCGACGCCCCGCCGCATGCCGACCAGGCACCACGACCACTGGCAGGGTACATCAGTTTATGTTGTTTATTCTTTGAGTTTAATAAAACATTTACATTTTATGTTCTTCATTTTTCCATTATTCCAAATTCTATTTCTTTATTTGGATACAAAAAACACAGCAATAAGCGGGGTGGGGTGTCAGTGTCTGACTAGGTGACTTGCGGATTACATCATCATGTGCGGATGGCCTGCCCGCGGAGCAGAGGGGTGGGTAGGGTGTTTCATCCGCCCCCTCCACTCCGCCGACAGGTCCTCCGCACACACTTGATTACGCAG
Source organism: Flabesymbios commensalis (assembly GCA_964017125.1). NCBI lineage: Eukaryota > Metazoa > Annelida > Polychaeta > Terebellida > Flabelligeridae > Flabesymbios > Flabesymbios commensalis. Next base: position 89,106,752 of record OZ024904.1, on the reverse strand, counting down.
AGGTCATAATGTGAATGTGAAATGTGAAAAACAAAATAATATCATATTTAATCTAAAAACAAAAGCGAAACGCTCGATAACGAGATCACAAGAGCTTTACTTAGTGAGCGGGGGTGATCAGGCCGGGTGCGTCCGCGCGGGTTGCACCGGCGCGGAGGAGGGTGAGTCCTCCGCACCAATGCAAACCGCGCCAACGCTTCCTGCCGTCATGAGTATAAGGCACAGCTTCAAGCTTTAATGTTCATCTCTTTGCCAGAGTTACAGTCTATGCGGTATCACATGGGTCTGTGATGCGGAGTGGTCACAGGTTGATATTTTTTAAGAAATGTATCTACAGACAAGTCTGTTTGTGACGGCGGGAGTCATGTTATAAATTTTATTTACACAGTCAAAAGGGTAGGTAGGCGGGGAAAAGTTCGTTTAGATGGTTGCGTCTTCTTCGGGTAGACTTCTTGTTAGCCCTGGCAGTTGTGATCGTACAGGATCTCTTCCTCAGGTGCTGGGTCTGCGGCAGGTGCGGAGGGCGAGACATTCATGGCTTCATCCGGGTGGACACCAAGGGTTCCGTAACCCGCACCAGGCATCCCCACATGGCCCGTATCGAAGCTCGTTGACGTGGATGTCTGGTACGGGTCGAGTCTTAGGTTGATGTCCACCGGGTCCCTGCTTGGTATGTGGTCTGCCATTAGCTTGTTTAGGTCCCTGATGGTTGTTCTCCATTCACCCGTTGCGTTCCGCAAGACCACTTTGGTGCTGTCCCTTGCGTATGTGATCTCTACCGAATGGGTTGTCTTTTCTTTGTACTCGTCCAGTGTTATTTTCTTCTTTTCTGTGGCTGTTTGGGTGATAGCATCTGATGTAACATGTGGGTCGGTGCCAGTACCGATGGAGTTCCTTCTGCTGCCGTCCGAGTGTCTGTGGCGTTCTCGTCTGACAGAGTGCGTTGCCTTAGCGTCGTGTTGGGATGGTTGCTGTCGTTCACTGCTTCTTGGGGGTTCCAGCGGGAGTTGTTTCTCCTCGTGTGAGAGGTTTGGCGGGTGGTAGGCGGTTGTTTCCTCTGCCCTGCTTATTTCTCCTTCTTGTTGTAACTCCGCAAGGTCAGTGTGCGGAGCTCGACTTTTCAAAAGCGGGATTTTGTATAGCGCCCTCCGCCGTGTTTCTTCATCCTCATTTGTTGATGTTTCTGTACTTGTTTCTTTGTTTGCCGGGTCCCTTGGTTTAGGCAGTTTGACTATCAATCTCTTGCGAGCTGGGTCCGGTTCGTTTGCAGCTGTTCGTTTTGCTCCCCCATCCGATTGCCACTTACTCGGCGTGTGATGCGCCTTATATGTGTGTCTCTCTAAGTCGCGTTGACGGTTACTGGCATATTCGCACATATCACAGTAAACAAGTTGAGATGTCCCTTCACCGTGTACCTCTTGTGCGTGTCTCTTCATGTTGCACTTTTTTAGAATTTTATCACACTCTTCACATTGATAGGTCGCCATGGTTCTGGTATGTGGCACCTCGTGTCCGCTTTATATATCGATGTGTATGTTGTGTTGTACGCTCCGTGTGCACGTAGGGGTGGGGGGCCATCAGCCAATCACAGTCCTCGTGGCGACAGGGGGCGGTTAGTAGCAGGGTGGGTGGCGGGGGTGTATATGGTATGACCTGTTATCTCTTGGTGTACATTCGTGGTGTGTATGTATTTCGTCTCCTGATGTAAGATCTATTTATAGAATTTTGTAGTCTATGATGGCTCTGCAGATTGCGGAGTGTTGGAAATGTCTGAATGAGTTTCTGGCAGTGATGGATAGTTGGTAATGGCTATCACTGTGTTTGTTCATACCCCATTGTGGGTTTTCCGAGTTTAGAATTTCTATCCATGATTTCTCTTTCACAAGGCGTTTGAATGTGTCTGTTTCAAAATCCAAAATTTTAAAAGTCCAATTCTCTCCTCCGCATTCGCCATTAAAGTGTATTGATACGGAGCTCACTGTATTTCTATTCCGGATGTCTCCGATGTGTTGTAGCAATCTTACACGTAGTCTGTTTCTAGTTTGTCCTACGTATATTTTATTGCATATTCCGCATTCAATAGCATATATTAATCCAGACGATCTGCATGTTCCCGATCTAGTGTAATAGTTTGTACCATTACTTGTGATGTCCATGCGGAGGTGGTCCATACATAACTTGCATTCCGTATGCGGTGTATTTGTGGCTTTTTTGAAAAGTCCTGATTGTAGGGAGTTAATCATTGATTCTATCTCGTAGATTATCGTTTCTGGCATACGTTCTATGTGATCTCTGAAGTTATATTGGCATTTGGAGCAGCGTATAGTTATTCTGTGTTTGCACCATACCGGGTAGATAGTAGCATTTAGACAATCCCTTTCATGTGGATGGGTTTTTAGTTTTAAGGTTCCATTCCTGTATTTGCGGATGAGGTCGTGTGGGCTTATTAGTTCGTTGTGCAATTCTGGTTCCTTGCATATGTGGCAATATATTGCGTATTTATTATGTATTTGCTTTCAATTTTGTACCGATCTGTATCCCATTTTGGTTTCTGGTGACTTGCTTAGGAGCGCTCTGCCATTGGATAGTGGGTGACAATTTACACAGTAGTTGCGATCTATATCGATTTCCGCATCACGTATGTTGAGGTTGTGCTCCGTTTGGTCAATCGGTTTCTTCGATTCGATACATGCTTGGACAAGAATGTCTCTCAGATTTTTGTCTTTTTTGAGTGAGATTATTATTTCTACATTTAGATTGGAAGTGTGTTTTTCTATCGTTTTTTGGTGTCTTCTGCGCCTGGATGGTAGGTTACGACACAGAATATCTTTTTCTTGTCAGTTTCTTTCTTATTCGTTGAGTTGGGGTTTGTAGTCAATAGTTTCTTCCTATCCAGGTTCTTAACGGATAGGATCGTTTTGTCAATTGGTGATGCGGAGTATCCTCGTTTGATCATTGCTGTGCGGAGTTTATCCGCATGTGTAAGGTATGTGTCTGTTGAGGTGCAGATGCGGCGTAAGCGTAGGCATTGGCTGTAGGCTATGCTCAACTTCTGGTGCAATGGGTGGCAGCTATCCATGCGTACATATAGGCGTTTGTCCGTTGGTTTAATATAGGGTTCACTTATTATTTGTTCTTCCGCAATCGTTAGGGTGGTGTCAAGGAAGTTTACCCCCATTCCGTTTATGGTTTCCATTGTGAATTGTATTTCTGGGATTATGTCGTTCGCCACTTCTAAGATATATTGGGCATCACAGATTTCGTTGCGTTCAAAGATGCATATGATATCATCGATAAATCTACGCCATAGGATGATTTCTGGCAGTTGGTCGATTATTTTCTCCTCAATCGTATACATGAAGATATTTGCATACGCCGGTGCCATTCGGGTGCCCATGGCGGTTCCCTGTGTTTGTATGTAGTGGTCGCCGTTGAATTTGAATATATTGTTCTCTAGTACTAATTGTGCTAGGTCTGCTACAGTGGTGTAGTCTGTGCTGGGGTCCAGTGCGGATCCTACTGTGCGGATGCTTTTTATTCCTAATCTCTGTGGGATGTTAGTATATAGGCTGGTGACATCCAGTGAAATTATTATTGTATTTACCGTAGGTTTTATTTTGGCCAAATGTTGTAGGAGGTCTGTGGTGTCTTTCAGGAATGTTGGTAGTTTTAACATTAGTGGTTGGATTTTGTAGTCTACCCATGCAGAAATCCATTCGGTTGGGTGTCCATTCCCTGACATTATGGGTCTGCCTGGCGGGTTCGTTTTGCTCTTGTGTATTTTTGGGAGTAGGTAAAATTCTGCTTCACGCGGGTTTGTTTGGGTCATTGCTTTTTTCTCTGCTGATGTTATCAATCCTTTCCGGTTTAGATCTGTTAGACATTTTTCTATGAGTGTGCATGTGTGTGTCAATTTGCTATGTTCTAGTTTCTGGTAGTATGCCGACGACAGTTGTCGGTGTGCTTCTTGGATGTATAGTTGTCGTTCCCATAATACAGTGCCTGATCCCTTGTCTGCCGGTTTGATGATCCAATCCGTTTGTGATTTAAGATCTCTGATCGTTTTTCTTTCAGCGGATGAGAGGTTGTGTCGTGTACTCCTTGGTGTGATATTGTATAGATCCGTGCGGAGGTTGCGGATGATGTTTGCTTCGGAGTCTTTGAGTGCGGAGACTCGGCTTGTCCACGATGAGGTGAATGGTCTTCTGATATTTTGGTATGCTTCCAAATTGTTGTTAGTCCGAGAAGATTGTTTGTCACTGAACCATATATGGATATTTTCCGTTGCCTCACCTATTTAATACACTATGGATGTATCTTCATCAACAACGATTGCTAAAAACCTTGACATATTTTCGATAATTATTCGAAAAGCAATTTTACTAAAAACTAAAGTTGTACGATGTTTAATTTTGACTATTTATATGCGATAGTGGTCAGTGCGATCAATAATGATAACCTAAACGACCATTACCAAGCAATAAAATGACACATTACCATAGATGCACATTGATTGCTTCATTACTGAGCCATCAACTAACTTCACCAGATCAAGAGATGCCATGTTGCCGACCGGAAAAATTACAAACCAGTTCCACTTAATACGTATAAGAAGAGACAGGAAATTGGTATTTTGTTAAAAATGTAATCAGCTAAACATTAACCCTTTAACCGCCAAATTATTCAATTTGAATTTTCACCCACTTGAAGTTCTGTCTCGCTGACGCGATCCACAACTTCAAGTGAGTGAAAATTATTTAGATTTGACAAAATGAAAGTCAACTCTTTTCAAATCTTGCTAGTTGGTGTCACATTCTAACTTTAACATATTTAAAATGAGGTAGTTAATGTGCTAATAAAAAATGAAAACCCGAATATATGCGGCACCGGCGGTTAAAGGGGTAATGATTTACTCATACTCGTGTAAATCACAGATCAGGTTAGCGTGGTTAGTTATATTACAAACAAATTATGTATTGATCGTATAACAAGCTGAAGATTTGATTAGATTATGTCCCATATAGTTTTTTCTGAGTGAAGCTTAATCGAATGTATATTCACTTTAACCTGATTCCTCTTCATTCGAATACCTATGATATGGGGCTACGGCCATTACAAATATTTTAATTCTTACAGTGCGGGGAATGACTTTAGATTTTTATCGTGAATTAATCTCCTCGGAGCTAAAATTTTATATTTAAAGATATTTGACGCTAAATAGATCTAAACAGGTCTCTGCGCCGAAAGAGTTAAACTCTAACACAAGCAAAATATACTATTATTATCTATCAATAATTCTGTCCAGATTGGTTAACCGTATGTCGCTGTCAACTTCATCAACAAATTGATCATTTATATCAGGTGGGATTTATAAGGAACATTTTCTTGTGAGCCATAGATTGACTGTTGGTAGCGGGGAACTACTCTGTGCAAACCCCGGATCACTGACATGGCATTTGGCCAGGGGGCAGTCCGGGTCTACATAACATGCAATCTCGACTGTCTGTGACATTTCAGTTCTGTGGCATCTTGGCATTTTCAGTCCGCCCTTTCGAAAACAGAAATCAAGATCCAGACCAGGCTTTTAGGCGATATCCCTTGTTAAGCACGCATTTTTTTTGGCTACTCTAATTAAATAGCAGTAGAAGATCTAAATTTTCCAGTGACCTTACAGCAATAGCAGTCTCTGCTGCAAGGATATATTTGTAAGGGATCACATGTCCCGCCTGGCGGAATAGCTCTACGACAGCTCTTTTTCGAGTGACTTGGTACTTTTAGTATTTTGAGGGTGTTGTTTAATATAGCCATGATACAAAAACATGCTTTGATATTGACCTTGTTCTCTTCTTTTACCACTTAATAACGTATCCAACAGTCGTTTGACAACACTGCTACAATTACCCTTTACTATTTTACACATCAGTTCTCGTCACAGCTGTATTAACAGGTGGTCGTTCAAGTGAGGTGGAACATTGCTGGTTTTCACTCTGACGGTTCCGTTTAACCAGTATTGCAACGCATCGCCAACACTCATGCAGCATGTCGTATTGGGTGCATGAGCTCGTTTTGCTGTCCAACCTCCCAACCCTGCAAATTTGAGGCCTTGACCAGCGTCGTAGACGTTGAATGAAGTAGGATGAAACAATTAAAAATGGACGCGAGTCGGACAAAAGCTTATGTCGCGGCGATCAATAGAATGCAAAATGACCGACTTGTGGCCACTAGAATATGCACAAAATGAGCATAAATAATAATTTTCTGCATTTCTGGTAATATCTGAAAAACCGTACCAGATAGCTGGACCATTACCCAAAAAAATATATACGACTTGATGAAAAGAAGCACACTGAAAAATGTCTACTCTATCAAATTCAAAATCTGTCAAACAATGTAAATTTTTCTCCTATTATTGTCTGACATGAAATAAATGGTCATGTGATGTACTAAGTATAGCACAGTCATGAGATATAGTAGTCAACATTTTCAAAGTTATTTTCAAAAAGTTTTCAAAATTCCCTGTATGGAGCAATAACATTTTATCAAGCAGTCAGTGAGTCAGAGATTGTAAAACCTCCGCCGAAATTAATGATCCTAAAACACATCGTAGTAGTATTGGGGGGGAGGGTGTTACCTCCACGTGGTCCCCCTGGTAACTTCTTTTAGAAGGCTAAACACACCCTCAACCTGTTTGCCGTGGGTTGCATCCCGTATAGGTGGGAGAAGGGATCCTGGTGGTTGAGGGCGTAGGAGCCTGCGGACTCCATACTCCCAACACACCACTTTGGCCCTTATCTCATTGAGACGGGTGGTCTGGTGGGCCCGGCCAGATCAATCGGCTGGTCTCGTTGATTTGGTGTTCATACTTGTTTATTATTTATCGTTTCGCCTCATCTCATCATCAAAGACGTATGTATACAGGTAGCGCTTTTTCATTACTATATACACGAATCTGAACACCAAATCACGTTGCTCATGGGCTAATCAAGTGAAAGGATGTGTACTGCGGTTATTGCAACTGCTGTTCTTTTGCTATGAGTATATCACCCTGGTAGCTCTGACAATTCTTCCTGCTGGTTACCGCGGGCAGATTGTCCCCTGGTAGGGCTCCATGGCGGGTGGAGCGCCAGGGTGATGAAAAACAATACTAATCCAATATGGCTGATAATCCTTCACCCCCGCCCAACACCAGCAAAGTGAAAAAAAGAAAGAAGGCAGAACAAAATAATACATCAGATGATGACGCAGATGCCGAATTTATTGCAAGGTATACAAAAATTGTAACTGACATGAAAAAAGCGAAAATTATGTTTCCACGGTTCCTGTTGATGATGTCTGGAGATGAGGACAAATCCCTCTCCAGACTCTCAACATTTGCCATACAAAAAGGCATAGAGGGCTTGGTTGGAGAGCCTAAGAACATCAAAAGACTTAGGTCTGGCGACCTCTTAATTGAGGTCGACAGAGAAACCTACTCCACCAAGCTCTTGGCAATCAAAGAAATAGCTGGAATTCCTGTGAAGGTTTCCCCTCACAGGACTTTAAACACCTCAAAGGGTGTCATACGAACTCAAGAAATCAAAAACACCACCAATGAAGAACTTAAAGCACAATTAAAAAGACAAGGAGTATCCGATGCTAGAATTATTACAATAAAAAAGAATGGAGATACAATCAAATTAAATACAGCGGTGCTCACATTCAACTTTCCAAAGCCACCGGCTGATATTAAAGTTGGATTTGAAGGAAGGTTGCAAGAGAGAGCGTGTCTGTGGACGCTGTGGTCAATCGACAGAACATCCTGACTCCTCTTGCACCTATCCAATAAAATGTGCCAACTGTGGCGGGAACCACACAGCCTATTCCAGAGATCGCCCCCGATGGAAAACGGAGAAAGAGATCCAACGTATCCGAACGGAACGGAAGATCTCTTTCCCAGAAGCTCGTAAAATTGTTGAAGGGGTTAGCAAACAACCATCATTTGCTAGTGTTGTCGCGAAGCAGGTTGTGTCGGTTGGTTGCCAGACTGATGCAGTAGAGATCAGATCTGCAACTGGTGCAACAAATGTTTCCGCAACACCTGCATCCTCTTCATCGGAACCTAATACAGGCAAAGATACCTCCACTGCCAAAAAACATGCAAACACATCAGCAGCAAACACAAAACAATCTGGCTCTGCTGATAAAACAAAAGCAAGTAGACTAAGCACTCAAAAATCTGAAACAGTTACTAATAAATCAAAAGATGATTCAAAGAGCTCAGAGAAACAAAAGCCTAAAATAAAACCCAAGCCAAAACCACCAGATAGGCTAACAAAGGCAATGAAAAACCCAGTCTCCACTTACAACCAATTCCAAGCTATGGAAGTAGTAGAGCCTGCAGATGATGAGGACGGCAGCGATGATGGGGTAAGCCTTAAGCTTGCGCCTACTGCCGCTGCAATCCATGCACAGTTGAATCCAGGGAAAAAGAAACAACCATAAATGGCCCACAAAATAATACAATGGAACTGTCGAGGGTTAAGGTCAAATTACAATGACCTGGCTATTCTTCTGCAGGACCACAGCCCAACAGCTGTGTGCCTGCAGGAGACTAACTTAAAACCTAACACTAACATAAGTTTCAAAAACTATACAATGGTCAATTGTTTTGGCCCTGCCAATAATGAAAGGGCCTGCTGGGGTGTCTCTATCCTTGTGAAGGACGGAACACCACATCAACATATAACATTAAAAACTAATTTACAGGCTGTGGCGGTTAACATAAACTGTCACAGACCAATGACGATATGCTCTGTTTATTTACCGCCAAACCGCTCAGTAGATGTTGTGGAATTGAGGCAGCTGGTAAAACAATTGCCCAAACCCTTTATGCTACTGGGAGATTTTAACGGGCACCACACAATGTGGGGCTGTAGGGACATCAACCCACGGGGCAGAATAATAGAAGACTTCCTCTCAGAGGAAAACCTCCGCATTTTTAATGATGATACCACCACCTATTTACACCCTGCTTCAGGATCTGCAACAGCCATTGACCTATCCTTGTGTGATCCCGATTTATATTTGGATTACACTTGGAGGGTCAACGAGGATCTCTGTAGCAGTGATCATTATCCTATATTTATAGAGAGCAACAACTCTATTGTTGAAGAAAGAGTGCAGCATTGGAGGCTGCACAGAGCAGATTGGGAGGCCTTCCAACAGTCTTGTGGGGAGAGCCTCACAATCTCTCAATTTGAGAATGAAGAGGGGGTTGATGACCCTATAGCCCTTTTTACTGACAAGTTACACAATATAGCAGATAAAAGCATACCCAAAACCTCGACAGTTCCGAAAAAACTCGACAAACCCTGGTTTGACGAAGGTTGCCGAAAGGCAATAGACAAAAGGAAAAAATCCTTGCAAAAATTTAAAAAACATCCAACTAGACAAAACCTTGACGGATATAAGAAAGATTACGCTAAAGCTCGCCGCACAATCAGTGAAGCCAAGCGGCAATCTTGGAGAGCATATGTCTCCACACTAAATAATAATACATCGACAAAACATACTTGGCAAATGCTGCGCAGAATCAGTGGCAAGAGGAAAGATAAAACCATCAAGTACCTTGTCACTGATTCTGACACAATAACCAATAAAACGGATATTGCAGAAACGCTGGCGACATCCTTCGCTGCTAAATCATCGCCAGATCATTATCAGGAAAAATTTCGAAAGATTAGGGACAAGGAGAAGGAGAACACATTGGACTTTGAGTCAGATAATGACGAAAAGTACAATGTTAATTTCTCTAAACGAGAACTAATTAAATCTATCGCTCAGGCAACTGATTCGGCAACTGGCCCTGATGAAATTCACTACCAGTTTCTGAAACATTTGCCTGATGTATCACTTGATCTGTTGCTTCTACTCTTGAATGATCTGTGGCAATCTCAGGATTTCCCAGATGGATGGAGAGAAGCAACAGTGATCCCGATCCCTAAACCTGGAAAAGATCGAACAGATCCTAATAATTATAGGCCAATAGCATTGACAAGTTGTCTTTGCAAAATCATGGAGCGCATGATCAATCATCGTCTCACATGGTTTTTACAAGACAATCACATAATAACTAAATATCAATGTGGTTTTCAAAAAGGAAAGAGCACCACAGACCATTTGGTCAGACTTGAGACTTATATCCGTCAAGGTTTTGTTAAAAATCAACATACAGTTGGAGTATTTTTTGATTTAGAAAAGGCCTATGATACCACATGGAAGGGTGGTATCATGAAAGATCTTCATGAAATGGGCCTGAAGGGTAGATTACCCTTATTCATTGATAATTTTTTAAAGGGGAGAAAATTTAAAGTCCGCTTGGACAACACCCACTCTTCACTAAATCCACAGGAGGAGGGTGTCCCACAAGGTAGTATCCTTTCACCAACTCTATTTACCGTTAAAATAAACAGTATAATTGATTCTTTACCACAAGATATTGAAAAATCATTATATGTTGATGATCTGGCTGTTTACTGCCAGTCAAGCAATATGGCAATAATTGAGCGGCGCCTGCAAGGCTGCCTGGATAAGTTGGTGACTTGTGCGGATGAGAACGGCTTTAAATTTTCTCCCACAAAAACTTTATGTGTACATTTTTGCAAAAAAAATGGCTTACAGCCTGAGCCTAATCTCAAACTATATGGACAACAGCTTCCTGTTGAAGAGCAGGTCAAATTTCTTGGTCTGTTTTTCGACAAGAAGCTCAGTTTTATTCCACACATCAAATATATGAAAGATAAGTGTAGGAAAGCATTACAATTACTACGAGTTATATCCAGCAAGGATTGGGGTGGTGACCGGACAACCTTACTGAGGATTTACCGGTCTCACATCAGATCCAAACTGGATTATGGTTGTATTGTTTATGGTTCAGCGAGACGATCGTACTTAGCAGTACTTGATCCAATCGCGAACCAAGGTTTGAGATTATGCTCAGGGGCATTTCGAACATCACCAATCGAAAGTCTTCAGGTGGAGACCGGTGAGCCCTCTTTAGAGACTCGCCGGTTGAAGCTGAGCCTGCAATACTATATGAAGATGAAAGCAAATCCTGAGAACCCGGCATACTCGTGTGTTGTCAACCCAGAGTACAAGAGACTGTTTAACAACAAGCCAGGGACTATACCTACTTTGGGTATAAGGCTTCAACCCCATCTGGAGGACATGGAGGTGGAGCTCGACGCAATTAGCGTTGTGCGCCCACCAGAATGTCCACCCTGGCTTCTCCAACAGCCTAATATACTTTTTAACCTCTCAGATCTCAGGAAAGGAGACACCTGTCCCCTTGTCTTTCAGAGCATGTTGCTCGAGTTATTTTGTAGATTTCCGAGGCACCGGAAGGTGTATACTGACGGATCAAAGGAAGACAAGAGGACAGCTATGTCCTTTGTCTGTGATGATCATGAATTTAGCTGCCGCATTAACGATGAGGCTTCAATTTGCACAGCAGAGCTGTTAGCTATTGAAGCTGCCATCGAATACATATGGGATAGTAATGACGAGGAGTTCATGATCATCACAGACTCACTATCTTCATTGCAGGCTCTTAAGAGTCAAAAACTCAACAACCCAGTTGTTTCCAATATTTTGCATATGTGTCACTACTTGTCTGGGCACAAGGACATTATTTTTTGCTGGGTACCCAGCCATATTGGAATACAGGGTAATGAACGGGCTGATGTTTTGGCCAAGGCTGCCCTGGATAAGACAAAACAGTTTTATTATATACCATATACTGATTTCAAGTATAACATCTCGGTCTACCTTGATGACATTTTGCAAGGTGAATGGAACATCAATGTCACCAGCAAATTGTTCGAGGTACAACCAATCATTAAGCGATCTTTTACACCAATGGAACGCCGAAGAGATGACGTTGTCTTATGCAGGGCCAGAATTGGCCATGCCTATTTCACAAACGGCTATTTATTGAGAGGAGAATTGCGACCTATGTGCTGCAATACTCGTCTCACTGTAAGACATGTCCTTCTCAGTTGTGCGAAATATGCGCACATCAGAAGGAAGTATTTTGCATTTAATTCCTTATTTGAGCTATTCAGGGACACCCCTGCTGGTTTTATTATTCAGTTCCTTCGGGAATGTAACCTATATTACATGTTTTAATTATTAAACACAGACTTTTTACACAATCAATCCAGTTTCATGGAGATATAGTGACTTGATAAGTCGTTCATTTTATAATCACTTCATATTTTAAATTATTTATACTGATATTTTTATACTCATTAAACTGTGTTATAGTGCAGGCGCTACAACATGTCATCAGACTCGTTACATATAGGTGCCAGGAGCATCGTCATCTTATCATATCAAACATTTTAAACTGATTATTTTAGTACGATCATGCTTTTATTGGCTTTGTCTTTCCTTTACTACTTTAACTATACAATATGGGATATTGTAATACCTGGAATTTTCACTTAAATGGCCATACTGGCCGAAAAGTGAAGTAAAGCATTTTACTTACTTACTTACTCGTAGTAGTATTACATTCCTTCATTAAGTGGGTATATTGTAAAATCTCACTGTAGATGATCAATTATGAAGTCTCGATTGAACCCTTTTTAATTCATTCATGCATGTCTAGTTACCATACACGGCAATACTGAGACTATGTCGTCATAATGTAGTCTTCTATACTGTTACATCAAAATGATATGTTGCTACATGTACCAAAGGCAATTCACATGATTCGTAATGCGGATCCAGCATCCGGATCATTATCCAGATCATCGCCAAAATATAATAGGCCTATGCTATTCCTCCGGTAGAAGTTTGATGCAAATCCATAGATTACTTTTCAACACAGACCAACCAACAAGACCACAAACATAAACCTTCTGGTGGAGGTAATAATTTAAACTTTTAGACGATGAGTAACCCAGTAAAACAAAACATTCGTAAAACATTTATACAATGTTGGACCAACGTCGAAGACGTTGGGTCGGCGTTTTATAAATGTTATACAGTTGTTTTGTGGGAAAGGCTGCTTGTCTAAACTTTCTCTTCAAGTGCTATAATATATATATATATGAACTGATTTTATGGGTTACGATTTCAAAGATCATGCCAGGTGTCTATTTTATGATCCAATTTCACAAAAAAGACAGCTGCTGTGAAAATAGAGCAACCCGCACCATCAACATTATACAAATACGTATCTACACAAATCTATGTTTTGACTCTGTTGATTCAACCCTTATATTGACGAAGATATGATGACAATGCCCCCCCCCCCCCTCCAAATTCTGGATCGTTGTTGGGCCAGACACGCAGACGACTGACCAATAATGACATGGCATTGAGCCAATGCCTTGTGTGTATGTTTGAATTGATTTAGGTTACATTGCATTGCTGCACTGTCATGTAAGAGTAAAGAAGATATCTGCTTACTTAAAAAGTAAACAGTTACAGCAGTTCGCTTTTGCAGTAGAGCTGTCTCTATAATGGTCCACAGATCTGTCCTGCAAAGCCGAAAGGCAGTAGCTGCTGACTTGTAAGGTAAGTGGATGCTGATTTTTTGGGGTTTGCTCGACGGAGCTGCTTCTCCACACGTGCACAATTTTACCTGAATCACACGATGCTGTCACTTTTTGTTGAAATACAAATAATTACACCAAGATTTCTATAAATATATATTGCCATGTATCCAGTGGCATTAATCTAAGTGAAGCGCACAGGTAGACAAAAGGGCCTATTGCATGACTGTTGTATTGTCTGGAAACTCAGCGATAATATTATAAGAGTAGTGTTTTGGAAAATTGAAAAGTTGAAGCGTTTAACACTGTTTAATGTTTGATCAATATTACAATGCGTCTATGTTTTTTTCTAATTTGAAATCATCATAAATTTCTTAGTTGTTTTTTTCCGATACATTTGACTACCTATGTTATGGGTCTACGGCCATTAGAAATATCTCAATTATTTCGGTGCGGGGACCGTCTTTATTCGTCGGAACCTGGCGTCTACAGTCGTCAGATTCTGACGAACTGAGATATTCCTTCGTGCTCAATGCCCAATATTTAATTGATTTGCAGTGAATGATAAAGAACACGTTAATTGGTGACACATCCCAGCAAACACGAGAAAGTGACCCAATGTTGTTGTATTGCTGAACAATCAGCGCAGACAGTGATATCATTTTCTTATTAATATGATCACTTAATTAGCATATGCCAATGCCAGAATAATATTTCAGCAATCACAAAACTACACAGTCGGTGACAGTGGATAATGTGTCACACCTACAGAACATGTCCTGCATGGTGTCACCTTGAGTGGTTGATGGTTCAGCTGGTCTGTCAGGGTGATGGTGATGGTGCGCGGCTGATTTCTCGATGGCAATCTGCAGAAGAATCCTGCTGCTCTCAGCAATCCCCTGTTGATCCTTGCCTGTCCAGGGTAATGGACGCTATTTATCTATTTCCACTGATGTACCTCCCTCTGCGATAAGTCCGGCCGTCCAATAAGAATCACATCTGTCTGACGCTTTTAATCTGAGGGGCCCACAGTTAAAAAACTGTGAGATCAAATGACACTAGAGAAATGGACAGTGCATGGAGCTTTTAAATTACAGACGCAACTCAGAAGCCGCATAGGATATGTTATGTACATGGTTGTGATTGCTGTAATTTCCTGGACTGCTATTGTCATTGCCTTCCCAGAATTGGGATTCTCATCTCGCAGGGTCTTTTTCGCGGTCAAGTGCGCCTCACTGGGCTTTATGGTGACATCCCAGCGGAGACGGCCTGACGACCACATGGCTCTGCGTCGATTGGCGGTCCAACGGCTAGCGACTCTGGGTCAGCGTTCAACCAGCGTGTTTTGTTCGGTCGGTGGCTTTCCTGTTGCTGCCAGGCTGCACAGTCCCGTGTAATAAACCTTTCACTTTGGCCGGTCGCTTTCATCTTTCAATACCTGCTCACTTCGACTCCACAGGAAGCAATAAATCAAGAAGCTGAACACACCGAATGTTGTGTTAACACTTGATATGGCATGCTCCTATACTTAGGCATACATGACATCTATTGAATAGATTTATTTTCAAGATACCCAGACAATTTTATTTATTTGAGAATATCACTAATACTTTCAGTTTTCCAAAGAAACAATATTCGCCATCATATTATTGAAGCTGTATATTACACTATCATTCCGGCTCATGATTGGGACAAAACTGTAAACCTTTCAGCGCGGGGACCGTCTTTATTCGTCAGAAAATGACGTCTGTGGACGTCAGATTCTGACAGTCCCCTCACTGAGAGAATTAAAATAGTTATAATGGCCGTAAACCCATACATACGTATTCAAATGAAGCAGAAAAAGCTAACTAAGACATTTATGCTGATTTCAAATTGAAAAAAACCTTTGGTCTTAATGATTTATACGAAAATATTTCAGTGTTGTAGGGGTTATAACCATTTAAAAGCTTTGTCTTCGCCTTTGCACCACATGGCATATTTTGGAATATTTGAATCGAATCAAAATGGTATAATTCTCTAATAAAGTTGTTCTGAGCTTTTTTAAAGAGAACATTCCTGTTGTTACTCTGGTTGTTACTCTATCCGATCCGAGAATAGCGGAGCTGCGCGAAATGCCATGGAGTTTCAGCATTAAATTGCATAGCGAAACCCAAGTCTCCGGCCGTCTGGGCATGTCTGGGGGTAGATACCCTAGACATGCCCAGAACTCCTGATCGGGCGAGCGAAGGAAAGCGCTCTCAATAACCCACCATGCCCTATCACCACCTCCCTCACGTCATCATCTGTATATCATTTCATCTCATCAATTGACTATGAGATGAGAATTGACATCAACTCACAATCAATAATGAGTAGAAATGCGGAGAAAGAGCTTGGTGCCTAGAGGGCTAAAGAATATTAATATTTTATGAATGGAATGATTAACAAAAAGGAGCGTATATTGTATTAGCTTCTGCTATTGTACAATCCTCGGTAAAAAAATACGTTTATACTAACAAAAAATCTGGAAAATTACATCGTGATCGCAGAGCAATATTTGTGAATACAGATTAGCATGATTTGGCATTTAAACAGGTCCAACGACATATCACGACAAACACAAGAAAATGCTTTCAACGTTGTACACAATGCCTAATATCGTCGCCTAGTAGCAAAAGTGTTTATAATGTCACTATTCGAGCAGGAAAGCCGACGAAAATGAAATAAAAATGGAAATGTCTTCTAGTTACCTTGATGATAGGTCGTGTTGGTCACTTGTTTGAATGCAGTTATCGCTCGGTTATCATGTTTATAGCTTACTATTAAGTCTAAAGCTAACAACAAACAACAACCCGTCGAGGTAGCCTACTGAAAACTTCAACTGTGGCGAACTACTAACTACACGCTCATAAACTGTTGGGGGGGGGGAATGTTAAGCCTAGTTAAATATTTTATTTAATAGTAATTCATAGCTACAAAACACCTCACTTTCAGGAATTATTTAGAAGAACCGGCAATTTTCTGAGTAACATAATAACGATCATATCATGCTCGCTGCAAATTCACTTCTATATTAGAGGTATAAATACACTACGCCAAAGAAAAGTCAAATCTGCATAATTTTCACTCACTTGAAGTTGTGGATCGCGTCAGCGAGACACAACTTCAAGTGGGTGAAAATTCAGATTGAATAATTTGGCGGTTAAGGGGTTAAGACAGATCCCGACAAGACGCCAGGCATGCAGCGCCGCGTAGTGTGTAGCGTGGAAACAGCCAGATCCCCAGCAAACACTAGAAGTTTAATTCTGGTCCAGTGTCTACGACACTTGCTTACACTCTAAACAATATAGGTTCTTTAAAAAGAACTCTTCAGTACAATCATCATGCAACTCCAGGAGAACCCTGCACGGGTTCTCCTGGGGTTGCATGGTGATAGTACTTAAGGGTTCCTTCTCACGAACCTATATTGTTTAGAGTGTACCATTGCTGCTTCATTGGGTCAACGTCTCATATATGCCGCGATAGCAATGCCGGGCCAAAGGAATACAACACCTATGACCTTTATTTCGTAACACACTATCACCGTAGCAACAACAACATGGGAGATTTTCAACTTCATCGAGACTTTCCTAATTTTAGGGTCTCTTCAAATATTGTGTTCAAGATTTAGCTTCATTTAAATAAAATAGAGGACTGCCAGAGATTTAGATATAATGATATAGTGGTCGAGGTAATACAGCTCGAAATCATGATAGTTATGTTTAACAAGCAAAGGTTATAAGTAATATCATGCTCACTGCTAATGTATTACAATACAAAAAGTCACATTCAAGAAATACGATGATGTGGGTGACATTATGTAGCAATGTATTATTTGAAATGAGCAAAGCAACAAAGGTCTGAATATATTTTTTGATTCAATCCAAAGATGCTGGCGGACTTCACAGATTCAGATGAACTAAAAACTTTAACCCTTTAACCTCCGGTCTCGATTACATTCGGGTTTAACATTTTATTAGCACATAAACGTTACATAAAACAGCGATATTTTCAAAATCGTTGATCACTATTTTGTCGAAGCTGAATCATTTTCACTCACTTGGAGTTGCGGATCGCGTGAGCGAAACGCAACTCCAAGTGAGTGAAAATTACAATAAATAATTTGGCGGTTGAAGGGTTCAGTCAATTTTAAATCACCAACTTCAAGGTGTGTCTGGGTAAGCATTATTCAATTTAAAAGTAATCAACACAAGAATCGTGATCCGGTGGTTTGAAAAGATGACGAATCATAAAAAAGTTGTTGTCGACAATTCCATCACGAGTGTTTACCTACACAGTCGCTTTTATTTATGTTAATTATTGCACGTATAGTTATTTTAAGATCTACTATAACCTCGGATATGGCTACGTAGTCAGAGACGAGCTGAGCTGATTAGCCCTTACACTGACTTATTTTTGTTTAAACCATGGATACTAAGGGTTTTTTCTTTTTGAAATCCTCATAAATATCTTAGTTTGCTCTCTATGCTTCATCTGAATACCTATTAATGTGTTATGGGTCTACGGCCGTTAGAAATTTTTAATTCATTTAGTGTGGGGAACGTCTTTATACGTCAGAATCTGACGTCCATCCAGACGTCAGATTCTGCCGTATAAAACCAATCTCCGCGCTGAAAAGGTTAGAATAGATATAAGTGGAACAAAGGCCGTTGTGTGTTCGTTTGATTCTAAATTCTAAAAAATATACCAGACTTGTAAAATCAGAACAAATATCATGCATGTAAAATCAGAACTGATTTTTGATGTCCAGACATAGCAGGCAAATGTTTTTTTTGTGCGTCACCGTCAGGTAAGGCTGGGACTAAATAGGGCGTGGTGCGATGTCATTTGATGAGCAATATTTTGAGCAAAGCCTTTACTCTTTCCGGATATGAGTCATTTAAATCCAGAACGAAGAATTATGTTTCAGAACTCTATACGCATGATACGTATCGCTGTTTGGATCCTATCTGTTTCTGGATGTATCACAACATCTGATAAATATTACGAACAATAGCGAGTCTTTGTAGGACAAGACGGGAATTTGTGGCTACATTTGAGCGATTTGACTCCATTCAGGGTCATTTAATCCCTCGCCTCCGCCTCTGGATGAACGGACTGTGGTAGGGCACAAAATTGTACAGGGTGGATACATTTCCCGACCAAGCACACGCTATTATCATGATTATTATGATCTCTACTATTACAATAATATAGTTTTAAAACAAAAACACTGCATCTACAACTTATCGTCCCCTTGGAGTTAGAGGGTGCTATATCTATATCACCACTTTATCAAGTGCCAATTTAGCACCTTCTAATTCCAAGGATAAATATAGATTTCACCAGCAGAGCTCAAATGAGAGAGCACAAATGGGCATAGGCAGACATACCCTGCTGCTGACCCTTTCCGTCCCACATCGGGTTGCATGGCGCCATTGCTACGAATAAAATATTGTAGGGAATGACGAGTTTATTGTGAATTTGAATAATTGAATGGAGATTGCAGAGAAATCTGAATAAATGACATCAACAGCAAAAGTAACGCACCGCCCCCATTGTCTTCTCAAATCAGACAAAGTCACCTCAGATGCAAATACCCTAGCAGACACACACGACGAATTGAGCCAACGTTATTTAAATTTTGGACCGGCGTTGTAGACTGTGGACCGACATTAAAATAACTGTAGACCAATGCTTCGTGTTTTCTGCCTACACTCCCCAGCAAACTATGATAAAGTGGCTTCAACATCGATTCAGTGCCAGAGCAACAACAACCAAGGCTGGATCAGCATAAGAAATTTCATGGAATATAGATAGTACCAGAAATAGATAAGAGAGATCTCTTATCTATTTCTGATAGTACCCATAGTTAACAATGAATGTGTGAACTTTCACGAGCATAAGGTCGGTATCTCTGGTACATGACCTCACCCAGCTAAATAGACTTGACAAAGGTCACCCACCTCCCCAGATATTCGATGTACGAGGGAAGTGTGCAAATATGCATACACCATCGAGTAGGCCCCACATTATGTTTATTGAGCCTGTTAAGATTACTATACTGTATATAAAATGAAGAAGGTTTTTGTCTACACTGTATTCTGTTTCAATAACCAGGTTTAGCTTCCATAATAATTAGTATTATTTATGTAATTTAAAAAATATATGATAAGTCATATTATTCGAAATAAGATATCCCAACAGATAACAGATATCACATATAATTTCGTGAACAATCCACACAAAAATGTGTCATTCCTGGTCAACATGGTCAAAGCGCTAAAATAAATTAAACATTTTCATGCCATTTGTAATGTTATCTTGGATCCAGTTTCGCCTGAGTACTCTGATAACATGGATAAGTTGACTGGTCCAGCTTCAACCCTTTAACCGCCGGTGCCGCATATCTTCGGGTTTCCATTTTTTATTAGCACATTAAGTAACACATTAAGTTAACCTTTTGAACATGTTAAAGATAAAATATGACATAAATCAGCAAAATTTGAAAACAGTTGACCTCCATTTTGTCAAATCTGAGTAATTTTCACTCACTTGAAGTTGTGGATCGCGTCAGCGAGACACAATTTCAAGTGGGTGAAAATTCAGTTTGAATAATTTTGGCGGTTAAAGGGTTAAAGAAACATTTGGGACACGTTTCGAATTTGCTGAGTATCAATGTGTTGTTCAGTGTGTGATGCTTTAACATGTTCAACCATACCCCCGCGATGCATCAAAACATCATTTTGAATCTGTGAGAATGGCTTATAAGCTCCTAAAACCTGGTTTTAGAACGAAAAATGTTCATAAGTCTGTTCATTAATTAAAACATTTTTTTTTTTATCTACCATCCACTTATATTCATCTTCATCCGCTACAAGTCGAGAATTGCGACATCAATTCGCGGCTTGTAGTGGATGAAGATGAGAATGGTAAACTCAGGATTGAAAGGGTTAATTCGGCCAAAAATCCCCAATGCTTTTCTCACCATCAATTAACCCTAATAACGCCCAGGTTTTCGATGTGGAAAACCTGGGTGCGAAATACTTGGTTGTGGATTGCTGCAATGTGAAGCACTCCTGCTAGTCAGGTAGCTTATTAGATATTTGGCGGATAAAAGCACCAAATTTTGCATGACACTCCTAAAAGACCCATTAATCAACATTAGCCTAGGAGCCCTCCTGAATTTTTAAAAGTGTTGACGTGGAACGTAAAAAGCCAAAATGGCCGCCGTTTTGACCAAGGTCAAGGATTAAATTGATATAATTTTCGATATGATATAAGCAGATGCATGATTTTGACATCTACCATAAGGTTTTCATGTATGCCCGAAATAATGGTGTGGCCGGAAATTATTTTGGATATTGCATTGTGGGTAAAATCCAAGATGGCCTCCATTTCTGCAAGGTTAAGCTATAAATTGACATCATTTTCGACAACATGGACGCAAATGCATAATTTTTGTGTCTACCATAGAGTTTTCAGGTATGCCCGACATAGTAGTGTGGTTTGAAAATACTTTAGATATTGCATTATGTGTAAAATCCAAGATGGCCGCCATTTGTGAAAACCAAAAATAATATAATTGTCAACAGAATGGAAGCAGATTCGTGATTTTGGTAACAACCATGTAGGATTTTTATACATACGCCCCTGTGACTGACAAACATAATATAAGATATACTAAGATGGCGGTCATTAGAAAAACAAAATGGCCGCCAGAAGGCCATGACAGGGCACAAAGTATGTGTAACTTTTCATTATGATCGAGAGCTACATACATGCAGGCGTCATTTGAGAGCCGTCATAGAGCCACGAACGAACACAATATGTATAACTTTAACATCAATTGAGATAGATCAATGAGTTTGGCGTTGATCAGAGTTCTCATGTATGGTTGACATTGTGGCATTGTCAAAAATAGGCCATGCATCGGAGATGGGAATAGTCCATATATATAGATGTTGACGTTAGGAAGACAGACATGTTGGGGACTATTGGCCATATTTGGGTCTGACGTTTAGGCCGATGAACATGAATTAGACCTGTTATAACAATTCAATTCAAATTAATTTATTCATGTTCCAATTACAAGTTTTACATCTGTTGAAGTATATATATATATATATATATATAATACATAGGCCTATATATATAATACATAGGCCTATAAAAATTATAATAAAATATCAGATTGTCTAGTTGTTCGATGTCCTAGCTCCTTGTGAGAATTGAAGGCGGCTTTTAAGCTTCGCTTCAGAACTTCAATTATTATCACAAACACTATTTTATTATACCTTTCATGACACAAAGAGGGGGATTCAATCACGTTTTTTGATGAGAACGACTGTTAATTACATGCACAATCACATTTTAACTGGAATCCACAGATATTTTAAAAGTCTTAAATGTAAAATCAAATATTGCAGTGTTTTGTAACGAGACAGTTCGCTACTAGAGTCCACACTGGTGGTCATCATCAACAGATATGGGGGAATTGTGGCAGCACTAAAAATTTGTTCGTCAATGTCGAGTGGCAGCTTATCTGTCAAGAAATTCTTCAATTATCTAATAATTTTAAAGAGATTATGTATGTTCAGTCAATGAAGCATTGTGAATAACCAAGGGTTCACCACTGGTCTTAAAGCTATATGTTACCTTGTCAAATGGCGGCCATCTTGAATTTTACCTACAATAAAATGTTTGAACTTCCCTCTGGCCACACCACTAAATCGGGAATACCTGGAAAGCCAACGGCATACACTTGAACAAGACGCTCCTTCTATTTTGTCTGCTAGACACCAAAATCAAGAATCTGCGTCTATTCTATCGAAAATAATATCATTTTATTGTTTCATCTTGTACAAATGGCGGCCATTTTGAATTTTGTCACTTTTCGGTGTCTTAATAGAAAACGATTTTGGGTTCCTAGGCTACCTTTGATCAGGATAGGCTACTGAGCCCTCAAAAAAAGTTTGGTGCTTTTATCCGCCAATATCGTTTATCCTAAAAAATGATGCTAAGCTACCTGACTATGCTTTTAAGAACTGATAAAAAAACCCTGCAATTTTACATTTCAAATTGATATCAGACTGTCCTCGTTGCTGTGAAATATGGATATCGTCGGCCTGCCGATAAACATAATAAACCGCGTATTTACTTGCATATTATGTATAAACGTACGATGTTTTGGCAGGAGCCGACGGTATAATGTGAATATGCGGAGGGTAGATAAATAATTGAAAGAACTATATGTCAAGGCATTGTGTCTACTGACATTTATTTCTACTCAAACAGTTAAACCAATTGTCAGTTATGTTAATAGTTACGCGTGCCTGGTTGGTTTTCTTCTGAATTTGTGATGTTAAAAGCACATACATATTCGCATCCACTCCAGCAACAAAATGTTTCTTCTCCCGCTCACTCGTAAAAAATAAATATTGTGGGGGAACTCTGTTCCCGAAAGGTAGCGTGTTTCAAATCGTATGTCTGGGGGGCTGTCTCATCTCATTCATCTCATCATCCTCAAGAGGTTCTCCTGATGCAGTTTATTCTATATACAAGCAGGCTTGGGGCGAGTACGGGACAAAAGTACTCGAGTACAAGTACAAGTACTCGCAAAAATGACGAGTACAAGTAAAAGTACTGGATTTTCAAAAGTACTTGAGTACAAGTACAAGATAACATAATTGAGTACAAGTACCGAGTACTTTAGTTGTAAAAATTAATTACATGAAATTCATTCAATCAAAAATTGATTAATATATGTTACTTCATGTTGATATATATGTGACCCGATCTGGCAAAATGAATCTTAAGTCGCACTTTGGCAAACGATTATTAAGACAATGGAGGTGGTAATGAATATTTTTCTATTTAGTTTATTTTAATACAATTTTTTAATTACAATTTTCAAAAGGGCACAAATTGCCTTTTTGAACTTCAAATGCCATTTTCTCAAAATGACGCAATTTCAGACTTATCATTTTTCCGAGTTTGTCGAGTCATATTTTCGGAGTTAAACACTCTTCAGAGTTATGTGATATACCATTTTAAAGGTAATTTTGTGTAGGTGCGGGATATCTTAATAACTCCAATATTTAAATATGCAACTTACGATTGAGAGTGCCAGATCGGGTCATATATAGATATATCAGTGGTGAAAATAATATTTTAAGGGACAGGCCTATTA
This sequence comes from Flabesymbios commensalis, assembly GCA_964017125.1. Classification (NCBI taxonomy): domain Eukaryota; kingdom Metazoa; phylum Annelida; class Polychaeta; order Terebellida; family Flabelligeridae; genus Flabesymbios; species Flabesymbios commensalis. Next base: position 89,082,998 of record OZ024904.1, on the reverse strand, counting down.
TAGATATTGCATATCTGATGCCTTGTCCCAGCAAATATTGCATTTTCTTATCAGTGCACAAAGTATTGTATAAAGAAATAAATACATACATAAATAAATACATATATAAATTGTCTGTGTCTAAAGCTTTACGTTGCAAAACACGCTAGCTTGAAAACTTGCAGTAGTCCTAATGCTGTTTAAATTTGGGCCAGTGCTGGCAACATTTGGCCGCCACTGTAAAAAATGAGCCTGAACACACATTGTGTCATGGAAAAGATAAAGGCTATTGAGGGTACACCGATCACAATTCTGCCCTGAAAATCCAATAAGCCGTATCTGCTTACTTGTAAAGTAAACAGAACTGCATTTTGGCTTTGCACGGCAGAATTGTTTTGCGATAACAGGAACACTTGCTGGTGATATAAAATCAAATGTATCACCTTAATACATGTATATCCTTACAAGATTCAGCCCGGGCATAAGGTGACATACTATCCTATTATTAGTTTAAAAATATATTTTTATGCGATTTAAAGGAGGAGCACCTCACTGTTGTATTTATTTTTATACTCGGTCCGTAATCACATTTCGGGGACGGAAAGGGTTATATAAAGCCGTCGTAGGCCTACAATTGACTCATTATGTTACCTCACACCTTTAACCCTTACGCGACACTAACGTGTTCAATTATATCTTTCTCTAATTTTCAGCTATATTTATTGGCTTACTCATATTTCTAGCTTCAAATGACAAACAACATAATCACGATATCTAAAAATAGACAAATAAACAAAACAATTCTTCAAATTACCTGCTGCTTACTGGTGACCTGACGCAAAGTATATTGTACATTTTAGGGTTGTTTAGTTCGCTAGACACCTGTCGTCTTGTAAACTTGCACAGCGGTGGCATGAAACCCCATGCATTTCATTTCCAGCAAAGGTCGGGTGCAATGCATTAAAAAACTTCGGTTGAAGGTGGAGGGGAAGTCAAGCGTGCTTATTGAAGATCCATACCCTTCAGAGATCCCATGTAGATAGTTCCCCTTGGTCACTTATTCACAATGGGAAACCCAGATAACGGAAAAACAATTTCGCTGTCAACTTCGTGTGTCCGATTTATCACCTGTACCACGCATCAAACTCGACGCTGGCCCAACATTGAAACAGCATTGGGTGAGTGCCCCGTGTTTGCTGGATGCAATCAAAATTATACAGTGCGCCAGTGCTGGTTTAAAGTTAGGTCAGCGTCGCAGGCATTGTGTCAGAATTAAGCGGACATTTACTAAATAAGTATTTTTTAGTTTTCATTGACCGTACGTAGGCAATAGGGTTTGCTGATGTGGACACGGTGCTCCTTATGTAAGCATCCACTTTCAATTTATTATCGCGTTTATTTTTATGTGAACTCTCAACCATTGCTTTCGATGTTTATTAATTGCGTTCGATGTTCAGTAAGGCTATGTTTTGTTCATATTGCTTGAGTTACTACACGTTACCGGTTACGTGTTACAATCATTCTAGAGAAAGGCTACAGCAAGGATATACAATTTCATTGTGTACGAAGGGTACTTTTAGGCAAATACGAATGAGTACCAAAAATAACAAACATAATTGCAAATTTGATAATCTATTGTTTTAATACAAGTGATAGACAGGCATGATAACATTATTTTATGCTGCATTTAATGCAACGGCTGTTATGGCACATTGATAAAATATGTCCAAGGAATAATCACCATGCACCTGATCACGTATGTGCATTTAAATAGCAGATCGACAGCTGAAACATTTGACATTTAATGTTTGCATTAAACAGCGATTTTAAACAAAGAACGCCGTGGCTTAGAAGCCGATTTAGTTAAATTTCCACATTCATTCCTGAGAGATTCGAAATATATTTATTCATATTCATTCAATTCATGTCAACATTTACATGTCGGACAACTTTTTCTATTCAGGATTTCCCATTTATGCATCCCAATGCCGGATCAATCACCACCGTCCACATTGGGTTTAACTGCCCAAAAATATTGAAACAAAATTATTAAATGTTCATGTACATATTTCAGATAATGCGCCACTGTAAAGTGGTAAAGTTTGCACAGATAGCTGATACAGTGTAGGGGGTGTTTTATTTTATACCATGCTGACAAAAATTGCAATGGCTACACATTCTGTACTTCATCTCTGCATGTGGTGGAAATTCGAGTCTTTCGCACATAAACCTGGTCACGTAAACTTACACCTCAACCTCGACAACTCAGTTTTGTTAATATACTATAATTATTTGTAATACATCTAAAACATATATACCTGATCTTTCTCAGCAAGGCCATCAATGTTAAGTGTGAGGCCCAGGACTAAGCTCACATATCCCGGCAAAACACAAGATCTTGGCTGAATGATGCAGTTTCTTATTGGTCCATTGTCTTCGTCGCTGGGCCAAAATTAAAACAACATGGTGCGAAGGGCTCCTGTTCGCTGGGTAGCCCTGGCAACCGGGAAATAAATATGTCAGATTTAGTAGCAATTCATCACTGATTGGAAAGTAAGCATTGAACAGGACCTGGTGTCGCTCGAGAATTTAATTAACCCTCACAGCGCGGAGACTGTTTTTAGATGTCAGAATCTGCCGTCTGTAGACACCCGATTCTGACGTATAAAGACGGACCTAGCGCTGTGAGAACTCAAATATTTCTGATAGCGGTAGACCCATAACATACATGTAGATATTCAAATGAAGCAGAAAGAGCTAGTTAAGCCATTTATGATGATTTCAAATTGAAAAAACTCTTTGGTTTCAAAGTTTATTACCCAGATAGGCTATTTCAACGCCTTACGAGTTAACCTTTTAATATCAATCGTTGCAGTTATGCACGGTATGATATATTTGGGGTATTTTTTTTAGGAATGGCATGATCCATCTCATTAGGGATTTTGAAATAATAATGTGAGGAGAGAATAATTTTTATTGCACCACTTTCTTTTTCCAACCTTCCTCCTTGATAAAATATGAAAACACCACAATGAGAGATGTCCCTGACGTTTAAAGGATTCTCGTAGGTACTATTTTCCCAGCGAAATCTTGTTTCGTGCGACTTTCCTAAATACGCTATAGTAGACCACAATGCCATTTTGTGCACCTTGTAAGATATACTAATTAGTTATGACATACACCATATCCCAGCAGAACATTTGTATAATATTTTGTGCAACGTCGGCTCAACGTTGGTCCGACATTGTACAAAGGTTATACAAATGTTTTGTGTTTGTTGGGATGGTAACTAGTCCAAGCTATCGCTACATAATAATAAACAGGGTAGGAAGCATCCACGCATAAAAGGCGGGTTTTCATACGGGCCCGGCCGTTTAAAAAGGGCCAGTGCCATGTATTAATTCGTGGACGTCTTTATTTTAATGGACGGTAGCATGAACTGATGTTCCACGATAAATAAGGTCATATAAATTATGCTATCACAGTTATGGCTATAAAAACTGAATAATTAATTGCTGAGAGTGAATTACAATATATACTATACTTTGTGGTGATCGCATTTATTTTCACTTCATCAAAATATGATGTAATAATATATTGTAGCTATGACCACCACCTTAACTGCTCGTCATGCGTAAAAAATGACACGGTAGAAAAAATATTTATATATGTTCAATAGAGCTCGACAAATATATCTATCACTTAGCCGCATCATTTGAACATCGGTCGTAGAAATCATATCTAAAATGACAAAAATATGAAAAAATATCGTTTATTTTTTGTGAATATATCCCTTTTGACCCTCGTAATTACTTTGGTCAAATAAAAAATAAATACGCTATAGATAAATATTATTGGATTAAATTACTCAAAAAAATATTTTTTATAAGAAAAACATAATGAGCATAATGACGATGGAGTGCAAATCAATTTTGCTACACACATGGTTGAAAGTATTGAACCATTGCATTCGTCAATGTCGGTATTCCTCTGTGATCAAAACAATACAATTGCATTTTAGTTAATATAGGGTAATGATTGAATATGTACATTAAGTCAAATATTAAACAATATAAATTCAGAACCAAATGCATTGGTGATTGAAAAGTAGAACGTGTTTCTGGATGGTTTTTGCTAAAACAGGTCAACGTTATTGGGTTGCATAATTTTAACCATGAGTGTACGGAAGCAGACGTTTTTTCTGACCATCACGACAGCTGTCATTTTTTTGTCCATTATATCTAATTTATCAATTATGTCTTCGGCCATAGTATGTATTTTTGCTTTATTGTACGTTTATGTTACTAACAATGAATATTCAAACTCACGCGTGACTTTATAAAATTGTATTCAAATAAAACAGACACATGTCTGTTAGAATCACTCATGCATGACGTGTGTTTTAAAAAGGACGTCCGCTAATAAGCTCACGGCCACATCGACCCTTTAAAAGCGGCCAGACCCGTATAAAAAGCCAGCCTTTATTCGAGTATGCATCCTACCCTGATATTCGTGCTCATGTGATTAACTAGACTTACTCAGTCATCAAAGCGAATTGCATACATGTTGATATATATAATAGCTACCTACGCCATACACGTGGCTTTGATGCGGCCAGCCACGGGATGTAACATAACACTACTCCCACTGCGCATTACTACTCGGAATGATGACGTCACTTCCCTCCGCCAGAATGAGCGTTCCCTTTCACAGGAAACCAAACAGGCGGAAGTCAACAACTATCCTCCATTAGGAGGGGGACGACACCTATATTACACTAACTGTTGGTGTAACACCCGGGCCAACGTCACTGGCGATTTGCCAATGTTACTCCAACTTTTGTTGTACTTTTCAATTTACATTGGATATAATCTATGTGGACCAGAGGTACCGAGGTTGGCCTACTGTCCACTATAGACCTTGGAACAGCTTGCAGCAACATTAAATCGTTACTTTCAGTTCACGGGTGATGCGATTCAAATGAACCATCAGTAAAATTATTGATGTTTAGGCCTAACATTACATGGAGACAGAGGCTATTGACAGGTTGTCCCTGTCAACAGTGGTTGACAGGGTGACCATCCTGTCAATAGTACATTTAGGACTACTAAACCATGTCAAGCACTATTTTTCAATAATGCATTTTAGTGATCATTTATGCACAATCGACAGGGTCACCCTGTCAATAATGCTTGTAAACGTACTGTTGACAGGGCGTCCCTGTCAATAGCCATCACGTTATATAAATACAACAACGTCCCAGGGACTGCATTACCAGTCTTATTAAATAGGTTTGAATCAACTTTTACTTATCATATGGACCGCAATGAAAATATGCCGAACTACACCCTGTTTGGATTCCTAACGATGTGAATTTTGTATATATAAACATTTATGATTGCTAATGCCATACATAACACATGACAGATTAGATAAGAACGGTTCATGAAATATTCAACTAAACTTAAATAACGTGTTTTTTGTGTGTGTGGAGAGGGGAGAGGCGTTCACAGTTCATCCAAATACATCACTGGCTAACAAATTTACCAAGTATTATTTTTACTGCTGGACTAGCAACTGCGATACTATATCAACATTAAACCATCAATATATCCCAGGTTTCCTCTGTGAGAATAAAGCTATGCTGCGTTTCAAAGTTAAACAGCAGTAGCTGCAGACTTTCCAAGTGAGCAGTTCCTGCGGCTTGCGTTTGCATTGGTGTAGCTGCAGCAACCGGTAGATCACTGAAATATTCAATTTAAATTTCCAGTCACTTGAAGTTCAAGTGACTAGAAGTTTTTGTGATTTGTGAAATTTTAATCCTAATATACATCAGTGTTTTAAGATTGAAAGCATATAATTTATATGTGAACAGCTCGTTATCATGGGTTATACAGGTGGGCTAATAATAAAAAAAAACAGAATGTCTACTGCAGTTGACATCAGTGCTCTAAGGGTTAATAAGACTGCGTGGACGGGAGATGAACGTGGCTATCTGCCAGCAAGTATTCTCTTAATTATCACTAACGAGCTCTATGTGCACGTGCGCTCAGATGCTCAGTTACGTCACATGTGCGGCTTCCAGAGGGTCAGTAACCGGAAGTGTCATGTCGCCGCCTATGAGGCCCATAATACGCGCATCTTCCGCTCCTTCTGCAACGCCATACTTATGCAAATGGCCGCCATCAATTAGCCCCTTCCTGTCAACATCATTAATCCGGGGTGTTGGCGGAGCGCGCGTGCATGTGGCCTGGAGGTGAATTCTTGGTTCGCCATTGAATTAGGTCGCAAATGTGCTGAATTGCACGTGCATCCAGCTGTTGACCACTGGTCAAAATGAAATGAATCGGGCTTTAGGCCACCTTTGTGCACATATAGGCTAAACTGGGCCAGGAGAACCTCCTGAGGATGGTGAGATGATTCAGATGACACTGTCCTCCAGACACAGGATTCGAAATTCGAGCCCTGGCGGTCTGAGGCCGAGCACGCTACCTCTCGGTCACGGAGGCTCCCCACAATACTAACTTTCACACGTGGATGGGGAACCACTGGTCAAGGAGCATTACGAAGTGGTCTGTCATCGCGTTTCCCCGTATGATTTACCGGCCACTCCCTTCAGCCCCGGTATCCATGAAGCAGTCCAACGTAGCACGAGGCGTTAACTTGATGTTGTTTCATTGTTGTACGGCCTCGTAGACACTTTACCAACATTAAAGCAACATCGGGTCACATCCCATGTTTTCTGGGGTTGACTTAAATTCTAGCCACCCGATTGGTCCAGTTGGCCATCACGTTCAATCGGATGCTTCTAAAAAAAGGTTGCCGTCTTCGAGAAAACAATCTTAGTAGTACCTGTTATCACAAAACATTTGTATGCCATTTATACAATGTAGGTCCAACGTCGAAAACGTCGGGCCGACGTTGTATAAATTTTATACATCCATACATTATGTGATACTCAGTTGTGGCTCCAGTTAACCCTTTCAAGCCCGAATTTACCATTGTCATCTTCATCCACTACAAGCCGCGAATTGCTGTCACAATTCTCGACTTGTAGTGGATGAAGATGATTTGAAGTGAGTGAAAAATTAAAGAAATCACCATGTATTGGCAAATCAATTTCATGAAAATTTTCATTAAAAAACCCTTAGTTGTAGGAATATTAAGTCGGTTTTCGGGGATGTAAAATGATGCTTTAATGCTTCGTGAGGGCTTAAAGGGATAAGCCCAAAGACAAGACATATTTGGTTTCCTGGCCTTCCAGCAATTTGCCAGTGGCCCATGCATACTTACAGCTCCCTCGTTGCATAATCCTATCCGTAAACAGAATAAATGAGGTTATTACCATGATCATGTGCGGAAATTGGGGATTATCAGATCACATCCCGTTTCTCTATTTCAAACAAGGACTACAGGTGAATTAAATCTCTACATGTGCAGATCAGGGTCGGATCTGTTTAGTCTGTTATTGCCTACATAGATAGTTATAATGGACTAGATCTGTTTGCATTTCAAAATGAGTCATATTCAGCAATTAACCATACTGACTGCACAGTGTATTTTGCTTCGTTACTGTGACATGTTGCACATTCGTACAGGCCCTGGTCAGCGAGGGTGCAATTATTAAGAAAATACATAATCATGGTATAGTATTGTAGAATTAGTAGTAGTCCTATATGTATTAGTCTCAGCAAACATGGGTTTGGGCAAATGCTGATTTATGATTAGGCCAGCGTCGCAGACTGTGGAACAACAATAAACCAGGTTCATAAAAATATTTATAATGGTCGCAGACCCATAACTTAGGTATTCAAATGAAGCGGAAACAGCTAACTAAGACATTTATGGTGATTTTAAATTGAAAAAAAACCTTCGATCTCCATGATTAGTATAAAGATAACTTAGCGCTGTAAGGGTTAAAGGGAAATGCATTCACACAAGCCAATAATTACAACCACGAACAGCGACATATTGAAAGCCTATGTAAGATAGATCCAATTAATTGAGATTTGCGACAGACGTGAAACATAGTTCAACATTTCGTTTTGAGGGGTTAATATTAATAACATTTAAAACTTTATTTATTTTTCTCACGATTAATTCAATTCAACATGTGTTTTATTTAATCACAGATAAAATATATATGTCAATTTAATTTACTTTTTGCTTCAGCAGTTTAATATCCGAAATGGTTATAGAAGACAAATTAAAAATTAGATAGTTATCCATTTTTACTTTTTTGGAGTTTGTTTTGTATAAATATATATATTTTTAATCGAAAATGCATAAGTTGTTTCCTGAGTCCGTTCACGTCTCCCAGTCTACTTTAATTTAAACTAAATTTAAAAACAGTTAAATAAAATTCCAGTACAAAACCTTTTTAGGTTTACAAGGATGATATCAAATGATGCACCAAGTGAAAAAAAACAGAAAAAAAGAGAATATTATAAATCTTCAATTTCGGACAATTAAATCGAGATATAGCTAACAATTTTAATATAATATTTTTCATACATAGATATTTTTCTATCACATGGAATCGAGTGTTCTATATAAGTTTAAAAACGTGAATGTTCAACCCTTCTAGTCTGTCGGCCAGTCTAACAAAAAGGACGTAGTTTTTTATAAGGTTTACACTGAAAGCTAGATAATTTCTGATGGTACCAGCTTTTAGAGACATGCTTGGAGGTCTTCTCGAGAGGGGATGTAGTGTTTGAAAGTGGTGCATTTTTTTATTATACAAGATGGCGTCCAAGATGGCTGCCAGCATATAATCATACTTAGGAATATGTGTAAATGAGGCAAATCCAGCTAAATTTTCTGTTGTAATACACCATTGCATTTAAATTAGAGTCAACGAATCCAGCTAGACCACTCCCAGACAATTCTGATTTTTATTTAACCAATTTAGCCCAAGATGCGTTTTAGCGAACACTTTTCCAGTGGCAATTAGGACAAAATTATCATCTATCGGCTAACAATACTTTTCAATGCACGATTAATCGTGAATAATTAATATTTGTAATAATTATTTCATTATTAGTGGTGATAGATTGATATCAACACAGTGATGACAATTGTGTAAACATTCAATGTTAGCTCATTTTTCTTTCGTAATTCACCATTTTTACTACCTTGGTGTTCATTGATTCTATCTAGATCACTCCCAGATAATCAAAAACTATATTTAACCCTTTTAGCCGAAGAAGTAAAAAAACGTAATATTATAATCTATAATATCAATTTACCATACTGCAATTACCCTGATTATGCTATGACCTGAGATTGAAGTGGGTAACCATTGAAATCATAATAGTTGTTTTGATACTTTGATGCCAATAACCATTTCATGAATAGCTCCTTTTCATTCGCGAAAGGGTGGGCTGACTCAAAATAGCCACTACTGACCATCTTAAACTCACAAACATTTTGTTAAATGCAATTCTATGAAGCTTATTTATACCGTTCTTTAGACTGTCAGCAAAACAATTTCACATACATTTAATATATCATTACATTTTATTTACTGACATATTTTTTTCAGCATATCTGAAGAAGTTTCTTTATAACAACAAATGGGATCAGGGGATGGGGGCTCAAACCTATTATAACTTTCTGAATTAACTCTAAATATTTGGTCATTAGTTGCTAATCAAAATGTGCCTGGTTATTCTGGTTTTCATTCCGCCTCCCTTCAATCAAAAGTTTACTATCATGCTATGTAGTCAGGTCTAACCACCAAGATCATACAGATGTGATATTTAGCAAGGTGGACCAGGAGTAGTAGTTCGTCCAAGCCGACCATGGATAGCAAACACCATAAGCATAGATTTTATTTGCTATGTCCACCTTCAACATAACGCCCTCATATAATTTATGTATTCAGACACAAGTTTGATAACTGAGATAAAAAATAATTTTGAAGTCATCAGAATAGATCTATTATTATCCAAGGACACTAAAAACCCACGCGGGTCTGAAAGAGAGCAATGATATCATAGCATTCATCGCATGGTCAGTGCATAAAATGGCTAGTATGGTAGATTGACAGAATTGGCTTGTACATTTCACGAAATGAAATAAATATTTATTGACTATATTTCTCAATTTGGTGGTGCGTTCTGTGATCGATGTATAAATAGATTCTCCCATGGCTCTACATCAAAAATCCTCCCATTCGATAACAGGAATAACCTTTTTCACCAATGCTGTGTTTATAGATTCAGTGTATTTTGAACAAATATCGCGAGGCTGGTATTTTTAATAGAAATAATTTATTTTGAACTTTCCTTGCTCATTCAAACTGTTCTTTGGTGTCATGTTCAATCAAAGTGAGAAAAATATAATAGCCAATGTTGAAGAGCTATCTTGACGACTGGTTGTGCCATGGAAGACTACCTTTTCGTACACGATATATACATTGTAATTATATGTTATCTAAATACACCCTTGGATCAATTGGTTTATATATACTCACTCGTTCAATCCAAATGTGTCGCTTGAACGAAGTTTGTGATCCAGTATGCCTAATGTGATCTAAGTGCACGTGATCAGTCGCATAGCTCATTTTTTACAAATTGCAGAAATGCCCAAAAATATACACTATATTTTTATCTGGTTTTGGTGCGGGAAACAAAATGATAGACCCTATGATATCCTGGCAATGCCTTTCAATTTTATTTGAAGTAGCAGTCATCTATATTATCGTAATACCAAGTTTTTTTAGGGAAATGCCAGTTAACATGTTTTTAGTTATGTATATCATACTATGTATATTGTCACATGATTTTAAGAAATTAACAATGTTGTATATACATGTACATATCTCTCTCTTATTTCTGTGACAAATAAGTCTGGATTGACTTTCTTTCTGCCAATAAAATATCTGTCTGTATGTCTGTCTGTATTGATTAAATTTATTAATAATATAATTAGTTAATAGTAGAAAAGACATATTTTTAAAATCAAACGTTTTTATGTTTTATTTGTCCATTTATTGAACGTCATTTTAAATGATAAAAGTATAAGGTGGGAGTTAAAGTGTTAGATTTTAACGGTTTTTCTCTTATTGACGAAAAACTTGTTCAAAATGTTTAAAAAACAATAACTTTGGTTTGAGTAAAAATTAGCAATGGTGGTTTGAACCATTATAGCCTAATTGTTCTTTTTAAAAAAATAAATTATCTCACTTTCTGAAAAAAATGCTACGTGATGCGACTGATCTTTGCACAAATAGGTCGCATATGATGTCAGATATCATCACTTGATAAGATACATGAAAATAAATGAATCAGTTGGTACAAATACACACTCCCTCTCTCCCAAATGAGGACGGCGCGCTAAAAGTGACATTTCACATGCAATGTCCTCGTATATAATTTGTCTAGCCTGGGAAAGTGTGGCTAGTACGATATGCTTACCATTCACCAATTATCCTCAGCACACTAGACTGAGAAAAACATATCAACATTGATGTTTTTTTTATTATTTATTATAATGTACAAGGATACTAGTGTATTTGAAGTAATACTTAAATCCTGGAAAGGTTTATACATCAAGTGGTTCAACAACTACTTTTAGGTGGGAGGAGGGAGGGCCTAGTGGCGGCATTTTAAAAATATTATTTTGTTATAGAGGGCCCATGTTTTGACGAGAAACATAAATGGTCATACTTTTTTTGAGAATGTCTCGTTAAAAGGGGTAAATATTGCTCAACATTGTCTGTGTGTGACTTAGATTGACTCTCAGACCCCAAAGTACTTGCAACAGTGTATTACAGGATAAAAGTGGAGATAAAATTAACCAATATGAACAATTTCATAAATTTCACTAAATGTTCGCGGCCATCTTGGACGCCATTTTAAATAAATAAAAACACAAATTAATTGATAAAAAAGTGTGAAATTGCCTTAGTTATTATAGGCCTACTAGACTGAAAGGATTAAATATCCAAATAACATTTTATTGGATGGTTTAGAATAATTCACTAATTCACTGACTACCAAACCAGTTGAAATGGTATATTATAAAAAAAATGCATCCAAAATTGACCTGTTTATGCAAATCATCAAGTCTGACTACACGCTGGCGTCCAAGATGGCCGCCATCTAAAAATGTTCAATGTTGTCAGCAGAACATCATTAAGAGCTTAATTCTACACATGTGCCCCTAAAAGAATCATCATCAACCTGGTTTGAGGGAATTTTATGAAGGCTGATCCCATGGCTACTGGATTATTATATGCCCTTCCTATGTCGCGTATGTATTGTCCGCTCGCGTATAAACAACATGCTTTGTAAATACATTCCATCACTTTTAAAACCTACATCCACCCTGGCGATTACCTCTAAATATGTGCTCAACACCTGGAACCATCAGAATCGATCTAGCTTGGAGTGTATACCTGAGTGTTATGTTTGGATACTCGCTGACTGACTATTGACACTTCACTCCCGAATATATTCGAGATAGGAATCTCACTGTCAGCTCCCATGCCCAAATTTGACCGGCCTAAAGAAATGAAAAATCTGGGTACCTCTGTAGTTTCTCACAATCATCACCTGGAATCAGCCCCCAAACTGAATTTAATTTTGATTTAATTATTGAGAATAATATAAAATTAAATAATAAGTGATTTAAAGCTTTCGCTGAATAAAATAGTGTACCCACTGCTTTAGTCAAGTTGATTAAAACTGACTTAACTAAACCCTCATCGACCTGATCAATGAAATGATAACCACCAGCATATTTCAGGATATATTCAAGCTGTGCACCAGAAAGAAAATAATAAGCGTCCTATCTACGTTTTACAAATTGTTAGGTGGCAACCTAGATTGGCGGTCATTTCGGCGGCCATTTTGTATTTTGGAAAATGTGCAATGATTTCCTTTTGGTTATCTCAAATCAAGAGTCAGTGTGATTTTATTGTGTCAGTCATGTATTTTATACTATCTCTTTGGTCGATCAATTGTATGCATAATAATAATTTTGTGTGCTCCGTAAACCTGATTAAGAGCTTACAATCTTTGAAAATGTTAAACATCATGCCATCATGTCAACTCTCGCATATTTTCTTCTCAACGCAATCATTCTGCGTGTCCTGTTCAGCATATTATGACTGACAACATAACGATGTATGAATAAAGAGATACAAGGAACATCACATAATTATTACCGCTTACAGCTTATGAATACCAGTTCCGTTTCATTATTAATAGTTGGGAGCCTGCAAGTTGCATGCACCGGCTAAAGGGGGTGTCACACTATAACGTGTCGTACTAGCGTATGCCAGCGTGTGGAAAATACCACCCATACAGTGGTTTTATGTTGAGAGACGCCAGAGGTACGTTAAACACACAGGCATCCACTGGTGATTTGAAGTTTATTCATGTTATTGTCATGATTAGAAAATGCTAACTCAGATATCTTATAAGACTTATTTATGTGTTCGGCAGTCATGGTCCCAGGACATCGACCGGCTTAACAATGCTTAAGCGATAAGAGACATCTGAATGTATTATCAGATAGGCGACTCTCAAATGGTAATATGGTTTACGGAACCGCCATGCCTACATCATTGAAAAAATAAAAATTAAAAAATTAGCAGTTATTTATTTTCGGCCGTGTCAAAAGAAACAAATAAACAAAAACAATTTCAATTTGCCTTATTTTTTTACCCCGGCGTGTGTCATCCACACGTAGAATTTTGTGCAAAATTTTCACTACCATTTTATTTGTAATATTATGATATTGAAGTACTCACCAGTGCTTTGGACACGGGCAAAAGTGACTGAAAATTACACACGATTTGCCCTTTTAAATTCACCTTCCATCTGGTTTGCAATAACCTTTAACTATAAAAAACATTGTCAGAAAATGAAGTCATTTTTTTGGCGGCCTGCCCTAAAAGTTCCGTTCCGCCTGGTCGAAAAACTGACTAAAAAGTCCGTAAGCCACATTAGCAAATAAGAAAGACCGTATGGCTTTGATGCTTGAAACTGCATTTATTGTTCAACCATTTCTAATTGTTAAGTAACGCTGGTCTGTATCTGGTATTTCAGTCACATTATCAGCTGGTCAGCTGGTTGATCTGGTCAATCAGGTTGGGCGTGACGGCGTGTAGCTGATATCGCTAAGGCAGCTCTCAGAAGAAACCTGCTGTTATAAGCTATCCCTTTTGGTCCTTGTGCAGCCAAGGTAATGGTCACTTATCTTTACGTACTGCGATAAGTCAGGCTGCCCACTAAAGATTCCTTTGCCTGACGCTTTCTCGCCAGGAAAAAATGAAATGAATGGGGTTTCAGGCCACCTATGTGCACATGTATGCTAAACTGGGCCAGGAGAACCTCTTGAGGATGGTGAGATGAATGAGAAGACACTGCTCTCCAGACAGAGAATTCGACATTCGAGCCCTGACGGTCTGAGGCCGAGCAAGCTACCTCTCCGTCACGGAGGCTCCTCACAATAGTGAATCTTTACGAGTGAGCAGGGAAGAAACAGTTTGTTTTTTTGAAACTTTAATATCAGAGCGGGGTTCGAACCCGCGATCTCCGACTTTCCAAGCAGGCAGCTTTAGCCAATGCACCAGGGCCCCGCCCGTTGTCGTCAGGAAATCTCCCAGAAAATACACTAAGCCCTAGAAATATATCTAAAATGCAAACTAAATATTTGTGAAATAAATAGTTTAATTGCAAACACAGCTGCGAGGATAAATCCCAGAGGCACTTACATAGAATGATTATGTGATTTCCAGGGACACTATCGTCATTGATTTCCCGAATTGGCAGTCATTTCGCGGGGTCCTTTTCGCGGTCAAGTGCGCCTCACTGGGCTTCATGGTGACATCTCAGCGGAGATGGCATAACGACCACAAGACGCTGGTTAAATTTTGGGTCAACGGTGTACGACGTGGCCCAGCGTCCATCTGGCACTTTCTGTGTGATGGATCACTTTATTTGCTCTGCGTGTCTGTGCGGGTGAGTGTATGGCCGACTGCAGTGATTACCACCCTGGTCACCGACAGGGAGATGTAGTACTATGTGCATATAATGTTCGCCTCGGGGCTTCCTGGTTGACATGTGTATATCGAGTTCTAATAAAATAAGGATTGTTGTTAGCTGCTCCAAGTTATGTTTTAACTGAAAGAAATACGGAAATAAACAAAATCTATGTTGGCTTCTTTCTAGAACTAACTATAATGCTGCTCTTCTGTCTCGTCCGGATACCTAAAGCAATGGATTTTAGATTAAATGCGGTCACAAAAGGGATTTGACCTGTATCAACTATGTTAGAGCAACACAATCCGGCTGGAATGATAAAAAAATCGGTCATTTAGGCTCTCCCTACCAGGGGGAGGCTTTTTGTTTTTGTACGGTTTCGTCTGCCGGCGGCTGAGCTGCCGCGCATGGCCGCCGCCTCACATACCCAGGTGTCACTCTGATATCTACAAAACCGCTTTTTCAATTCATTTGCTGTTCAAAATACTGGATACAAGTATTAATTCCTAAGCTGCATCAATTTTTCACAAAATTTAGAAAAATATTAGGGTGATGGCGCCCATCTCTAATCAAATTAGGACCTTGTCACCCTGATATCTACAAAACCGCTTTACTTTGTGTTCAACCTATTGGATGTAAGTGTTAATTGCTAGGCTTCATCAATTTTTCAGAAAGTTCAGAAAAATATTCGGGTCATGGCGGCCATCTTTACATTTCTCGTCAAATTGGGACCTTGTCACCCTGATAACTTCAAAGCAGACCTGTTTATGCAAATCATCAAGTCTGACTACACGCTGGCGGCCATCTTGGACGCCATCTAAAAATGTTCAATGTTGTCAGCAGAACATCATTAAGAGATTCATTCTACACATGTGTCCCTAGAAGAATCAGCATCAACCTGGTATCTGGTAAAATTATTAATGTATAACTCTTATTTGAAAAGTGCGAGGGGGAGCCTTCTTGGGTGTGTGTTTACATGGTACACACTTACATCTAGTTATGTATTAATGTTAATGATAGATAACATCATATTTTTACCCTTCACTAATAATTGTTTTTAGCAAGCTGGAAATATTGTTTTAGCCCGCCAAAATTTTAATTAAATAAAGTGGACTAATGCAATTGAAGCTCGGCGTCGTCGGCATCGGCGTCGGCGTTGGCATCGGCACCGGCGTTAACACTTACTTGTGGGTACGATAATTTGAAAAACATTCCATGTATTCTTCCCAAATTGTTATACATCTTACAAATGACCAGTTCTTAGACTTAAAATCAAAATGGCCGATTTATTGCGATTTTTCGCATTTTACGTCAATAATTCAAAATTGTTGGTGCGATAACTTGAGAAGTTTTCCATGTATTCTGCCCAAATTTGTTATGCAGGTTACTATGGTCAGATTCACATTAAATTCATTAACCAGGATTATTGAATTTCGAGGATTTCTCAGTCAATTCTCATCCAATTTTTATGGAATTTTACACACACTATTGTTCATTCATGTCGTGACTACCCTGAAAGTTTCGCGAAGTTTTAACAAGTATTGTAGAAGTTAGACCATTTGACATGTAATAAAATTCTGAGACAAAGCTAATGGGTTTATAGAGGGCAACATTTTTATTTATTTACTACATGTCAAATGATCTAACTTCTAAAAAATTTAATAAAACTTCGCGAAACTTTTGGAGTAGTTACCACATGGATGGAGAATAGTGTGTGTAAAATCTCAGGAAAATTGGTTGAGAATTAACTGAGAAATCGGTGAAAATTATTCACCACGGTTAATGTTAATCCGACTATAATAAGCAATTATTGGACCAGTTCAATAATGGCTGAAAACAAATTCAAAGTGACCGATTTATTGTGATTTGGGCATTTTACATCAACAATTTGCCTTTGGGGGCGCGATAACTTTAAGTTCAATAATGGTGGTGGGCTATTGTTGAGTGCACTCAAGTTTAATCTTATGAGACAAGGGCTGTAACTATATAAAATGTCAATTAATAAATTAATAAATCGTCGCAATCGGCTGGTTGAGATCACAACGTAAATAATTATGTTTAAACCAAAATATATTAGGAAGGGGCCTAAAAAGTATGCGTTTTATTATTCTTTTATAAACTATCACTGCCTGTCAGCATTGCACAGTGGACATATAACTAACAATAAAATATAAAGTTGCATTAAGAAACAGCAAAAAATATAACAAATATTGATAAAGATCTGAGGATCTATACGTGAAAAAAGACATCACCCACTAAGCAATGATATTAACCCTTTAACCGCCGGTGCCGCATATCTTCGGGTTTTCATTTTTTATTAGCACATTAAGTACCACCTTTTAAACATGTTAAAGATGAAAATTAATGTGACATCAATCAGCGATGTGACATCAATCAGCGATAATTGAAAACAGTTTACCTCCATTTTGTCAAATCTGAATATTTTTTACTCACTTAAAGTTGTGGATCACGTCAGCGAGACACAACTTCAAGTGGGTGAAAATTCAGATTGAATAACTTGGCGGTTAAAGGGTTAAACCTTACAAATATGTACCAAAATTCTGCTGAAAGGCGAGACAAGTACAATACAGTGCTAGGCCTACGTGATCATGACCATGTGTATTTCATGTCAATTTGTAGTTGAAGTCTAATGAGGACAAAACATGATGCATACATTACCATCAACATGATTAATAGCAGCGTTCTATTTTAAAGGCATACCAGTAATAAATGTGATTCAGATTGTATAGTTCAGATAACATGTCAATGTCCACTAATATTGATAGTTTACAATTTATGGAGACAGAATGTTCAAGTTGTGTTCAGCGTATTGCGTCAATCAAATGTTAGTTGAACGTTCACACAGCGTCTTGTGAACGTTATGCTGTCTGCTCTGAGATTTCACTGTGGAGTACAGCGACACGCCCACGAGATAAATATCCCAAATGCAGGAAATAAGCGACGAAATAACCATAATCGGCATCTGCGGTGTATCCTTTTAGCTGCGTCTATAATTAAATAGGTTATTTTGCAATGATATTTTTTACGTTGCACAAATGTGTTTTACATTCGCAGAACGTACTTCTATTATGGATATCTTGCCAGTAAAAGCGTCAGGCAGATGGGATCATGATCACGACCATGCACATTTCATGTCAATTTGTCTCTGAAGTACAATAAGGACAAACACATGATACTTACCATTTACATGATTAATAGCTGAATATTTTTTTTAAATCATACCAGTTGTGTGCATATTTTGTTATTTTACAAGACGATTGTTCAATTTTTGTAGCTCGGGAAATGTTCAATTTGTTATAACAACACATAGCCATGGTACAGAAGAAATATTGTATTGACGAAAAAAAATCAATGACGAGTATGGTTTCACACAACAATGAGATAATGTATAACCAAAAAATATAACAATAATAATAATAATATGTTGACAAAATTAACTGTACATGTATTGCATTGACATAGAGCATGGCATATACTCTGCAACCATAGTCATGAGAGTGGTGGTTTTAACAAGAGTTAGAACTAAGTAACGTTAAACCAATATTGGCCTACCGTTGGACCACCGTCTACGATGCCGGGCTGTCGTTAAGTCAACATTGGATATTGTACTGCTATTGGCCTGTAAATGATACCACATCATTAGTTTAATGATACTACCCTTTAACCGCCAAATTATTGAATCTGAATTTTCACCCACTTGAAGTTGTGTCTCGCTGACGCGATGCGAAACTTCAAGTGAGTGAAAATTATTCAGATTTGATAAGCTGGAGGTCAACGATTTTAAAAACTTGTTGATTAATGTCCGGTTTTATCTGCAACATGTTTAAAATCTAGCACCTAATATGCTTATTGAAAATAATCGGAACCGGCGGTTAACCCTTTAAGCGCGGGGACCGTCTTTGTACGTCAGCATATGACGTACAAAGACGTCAGATTCTGACGTAGGCCTATAAAGAGGATCTCCACACTGAATAATTTAAATATTTCTCATTTATTTAGGTTATTCACATTAAACGCACGTAAGATAAACGTCCGTGGCTGAATAATTGGGATCATACAATACCTCGATAATAAAGAATAGCAGACAGTAAGGAATACGTTATTAAATTAATGAGATAGTGCCACCGTTCTGAAATAAGACGCAGGGAGTTCTTCATCAGTTATCGAGGACACCATAAATATCAACACGCTCTCTTAAATCCCAATTAGCGCTCAAGGCTGGACTTAATGAGATTACTATCGATGTCATTTAGCCTTTTATCGTTATTAACAGGCGAGGTGAGGAGCCACAGTGACTGAGATCGTGGTAGTGATTACGCTGTCTGTGAGCGTGATCTCTGGATGTGGTTGACGTGTACAAGTTGTGTGATATTATTCTGAAATATTAACGGATTTAAGTTCCCGATGATCACGCGGATGGCAAATGAATAGCTATATGTCGCATACTGCACCTCAAGATTCCTAAAACTTTTTATATACATGAACGAATGAATGAATGAATGAAATCTTATATAGCGCATGTATCCAGCCGGAGTCTGTTCAGAGCGCTGAACATCGAGAGTAACTTAGCAAGGCCTGGTATCATTCAAATTCCAACTCAGTCTCTTGGGAGATATACAGCTGAGCTGCCATTGAGGCGCATCAAGCTATTTTCATTCCAAGCAAATTCGCCTTATGTGCCAGTACTCACACATTGTGGATTTTCTGGGGTCTCGCTGGATGGAAACTTCGCCTACGTCGATTGAGGTTCTTTTACGTCCAACGCTAGGTCAGTCAGACGAGCCATCTGATTTATGCCCGTATCACACATAAGGCGAGAAACGAGAAATCGCGCGAGAAAATAAATCGCTCTCAGTACATCAGCCATTGCTCGATTACATATGAGGCGAAAGCGAGAAGCGCCAATTTACGGCAAAGTGAGATCTCGCCCCAGAACTCAACCGGGGCGTTTTTTTCGGAAAAATTCGCGCATGTTTTTTCAGCTCTGACCAATCAGCGTGTTTGTTGTTGTGTTTGTTGTGTTGCTGTCAAGTCCACGTGGCTAATCCATGTGGCTTTTGGCTTGTTTTTTATACACTGCACAATATGGTTTTGTGGTTGTCAGGGTAAGCATGGATCACACCTTTTAGCACCTCTCATCACTATATATACTAAATACGAAGTACCATCCCCATACAATGCCTATACTCCTGTTCCTTATTTCTCTTCATGTTGGTTAGATTTATTGTTTTCTTTATTGTCTCCTCGTGGACACTCGTGGACATATATATATATATATATATATATATATAGGCCTATGCGCCTGTCTATACATAACAGTAAACATAGTGGCGTGGTCATGTGACATGCTACGTCACGGCTGATTTTCATATCCCGCGCGATTTCTCGCTTTATGTGTAGTAGGAATCTCGCCGCGAGTTTCTCTCAGGTTTGCGCGATTTCTCGTTTCTCGCTCTATGTGTAAGTGGGCCTTTACGTGGTTCTCTGAGCCCCACGAGTGTATACAGCACCTGACAGTCACCAGGCGGTCACCCATCCAATTATGAACCGGGCGCGACGTTGCTTAACTTCAGTGATAGAGTCAATCACGATGAGCGAGCGCCGTATTCCGTATATAAATGTACATACAGCTTCATGTGAAATAATAATATACCTATATTTTGCAGTTGTATGTCATACATTGTGTTACGTTACATTTACCCCAGCAAAAACAAAACATTTGTATAACATTTGTACGACGTTGGTTCAACATTGTACAAATGTCATACAAATGTTTTGTGTTTTCTGGGATTGTCGTGCAAAGACAAACACAAGTAGTAAGCAGTTACTTCTATTTGATTTTGCACTGCAAAACAGGCTATGGTAAAATGGTTAACAAAATAGTGTAGTTTTCTGCAAGCAGCCGAAGCTGTTCAGAAAGACCTTGTCGGTCCAGACAGTTAGCCAATGATCGTCATCTTGCATTTTAAAACACACCACTACATTATTTTCTTTGTCCGACCACTACATTCTAAGCCGGGTATGGAGAGTTTTTGTTGACCCAATACAGACCAATTATCATGGTAGGCCTATGGTACTATAATCAGTCAAGGTGTGACCGAGCTATTGATTATGAGGAAAACTCATTATGGTCGGATGTGTTTTAAATCAGGTAAAACCCTCGAAGCTCTACATTCTTAGCTGTGGAGAATGCAGAGCTCCTCGGGCTTTATCCTATACATAAATACTGAACAGTTGTATTCACAAGTACCTCTACACAAAAAAGTAGTACTGTCCATAGAAAGTATACTGTGCATACATCTAGTAATATTTGAGCTATAGTAAATCGTAAAGTGGCAACAGTTATGTGTTTCAACAATCATACAAATACTGCTTCATACAAATACTGCTGCTATTATATTTTAAAACAATAATAAATTAAGTTATTATGATGCTGTATTAAGTTATTGCAGTACATTGTTTTTTTACCTATATCAATAATTAGCGATGTAATTTTTTGTTTTCACTTATTTTGTCTTCCAACTGTTAAACCACTGTATAGTAGTGTGGCCACAATATCGTAAACAGTCACAAATATTTCAACGCAGCTGTCTATAAATAAAACTGGTCAAACATTAGATTATTAATAATATCACATATTCTGCTAATCACTGATGGAATTTTTAGACCGTCTTTTTATTTCTAATTTGAAAACGTGAGCTATTGCAATTGAAAATCGGCATCGTCGGCTTCGGCGTTCATCTTTTAGGCCTATCCTACTCAAATTTGTCATGCATGCTGCTAATAGCCAGTTATTGAACAAGTTCAATAATGGCGGCGGGCTATTATCGAGTGCGCTCTTGTTTTTTATCAAACGTACCATAGACTGCAATCCAACATTTTAGTGAAAATGTCACCAAAAATTATTGTGTTGAATAATTTATTCTAGTTTTTTATTGCCGTATGAATCAGTGCACATTGATTTACAGTTGCAATGCTTTGAAGCATAGTCAGTGTAGACGCAATGTAAGAAGTGTAGGTTCCTGGTGGGTTACTTGAGCCATAGTGAACTGTGTAGTATAATTATTGCTGCGTGAGATATGGCAGCAAATGAAAGCCGAACAATTCAGCTAAAAAGGATGATTCGCGTTCAACCAACGTCACACAGAGCATATCCAGAAGACACAAGACGTTAAATCGATGTTGGTTTAACATTTGTCCAGCGTCGTAGACGGTGGACCAACGTTAAACCAGCAGTACTTCAACGGATTGTGTCTGCTAGGCAAGGCGTTGTATCAACGCTGATTCATGAACGTTAGTTAAACGTGTTACGTCAATCGGTTGAGAAAATAAAATGAAATAAAGCGGGCTTTAGGCCACCTTTGTGCACATATAGGCTAAACTGGGCCAGGAGAACCTCCTGAGGATGGTGAGATGATTGAGATGACACTGTCCTCCAGACATAGGATTCGAAATTCGAGCCCTGGCGGTCTGAGGCCGAGCACGCTACCTCTCGGTAACGGAGGCTCCCCACAATACTGACTTTCACACGTGGATGGGGAAGAAACATTTTTGTTTCTTTCAAACCGCCGAGTCCGGGAACCGAACCCCGAACTCTGGCGTGAAAGGCAGCGGTGCTAACCACTACCCATAGGGCCCCCGCCCCAATCGGTTGAGACGTTGATTAAACGTCCACACAGCCTCTTGTGAACGTGATGCTGTCTGTTCCGAGATATCACTGTGGAGTGCAGCGAGGTGTGCTTGACAGCGAAACCGCCCCCAAGATAAGTATCCCAAATGCAGGAAATGAGCGACGAAATAGCACGGGAAATAACCATAATCGGTATCTGTGATGTACCATCTTGCCTGTGTCTATAATTAAACAGGTAATCTGCGATGTTATATTTTACATTGCGCAATATTATGTGTTTCTTTTATTTGCGTAACGTGGGCCCTACTTTTGCATTGGATAACTTGCCGGCAAAGCGTCAGGCAGATGGGATCCTTATTGGGCAGCCTGACTCATCACAGAAGGAGGTACATCAGTGGAAATAGGTAAAGAGCGTCCATTAACCTGGACAGGCAAGGAGCAACAGGGGATTGCTGAGAGCAGCAGGAGTCTTCTGCAGACTGCCATCGAGAGATCAGCCGCGCACCATCACCATCACCCTGACAGGCCAGCTAAACCACCACCCACTCAAGGTGACCAAAGTAGGCAACACGAACGTTGATCCTTCAATGTGCTGTGTGCTCAACACACGTCACAGCCGATTGATGTGGAGACTGCAAGTAATGATAAATTACCTCGCCAACAAACAGTAATGTTTCTCAATCCTTAAAGCGCTGAATTAATTTTGTGGAAAAACATCGCAACCAAAGGTTTTTTCACCTTGAAATCATCAACAAAGTCTTAGTTAGCTCTTTCTGATTCATTTGAATACCTATGTTATGGGTTTACGACCATTTTGAATATTTTTACTCTTACAGTGCGGTGATCGATTTTAGTCGTCAGAATCTGACGTCTGCAGACTAAAGTCGATCCCCGCGCTGTAAGGGTCAAACAACATTAAAGCATATGCAATCAAAAACATATTTATTTTCTACGAACCGTGCGGAAGAAAATTCGGAAAAAAAACTGTCAAAATTACTGCGCATTGTTCTTCTGCCATGCAACAGCAGGCAGCACGCGTGATTTTCTTCTTTTTGTGGTCAATATCTCCATAATCAGACAAGATTGTTATGTTCTCGGAGACATAATACTATTACATTATCATGATTATGCTCTAATTATTATAATACTATTTATTTATAGCTATCGTTGGTTGGATTTAGCTTGAGTTCGTTCATATTTAACCCGTTTAACTCCTGCTCACACTTGCATTCGCACTGTTGAATTCCTGGGGATGGGGGTTGAAAAAAAATCAGAATATTTTTCATGATGTCAGACTTGGCTGAAGACACCAGCAGGATCTTAGCTTATGAGCAATTAATTTCATGAGAGGGACTTGTGTTTTACTGGTGCATAACATGAAGTTCATGTCAAGGTGATTGCAATGTTATCTCAAGGTCAAACTCGCAAAAATTATTGAAAAATACCCTTTTTTTATCAATTTCAAGCTATGGTGACAAATTTTTAGTCGGGTATTATTTCAACACAATTTTTTAGGAAATCTAGGACAGTGCTCATATTGGGAGGGGTAATATTTTCCGTTATCACACCCTACTCCTCAAGGCTCAATTTAACATGCAAAATTAAAATTAAGCAACAGCGTGTAGCATCAGCTTGGAGTTTCATCGCAAACTATTGATAGATAAGTGGGTATGACGGTTGACTCGGGTTGAGGTTGTACTTTACTGCATGAATACCGCCCAAAAGAAACGTGAAGGTTATATCAAGGGCATGTAAAATACCAGGTTTATCAGTTTATGGGTGATGTGTAGGCTACTAAATGCGTAACGATTGAGTGTGCTACTATGCAATCCGCACTGCTGCAATATATGTTATCTAAGTATTATTTTAAGCTTGATGATGATGCTAACGGAAGGTATCGTTTGTTTCATTGTATTCCTGGAAAAAAAAAATATATGGTCTCCATCTTAACTATTGAGCAAGTTATGATAATGTTATTGATTTTATGGCGGCCATTTAAAAATTTTCGTTCTGAAAAAAATCCTTTAAGAATGACAGCTCTACATCGGCTCAGATATTATTATTGTGTGCTATCCATGCACGATCAAAATGTCAGCCAAAACAAGGTTACCCCCATGATTGCCGGACCACATTGATTTTACAGACACAAATACTGAAAAATACACTCTGTCCCGAGATACATTTTTTTATCCCGAGATATCTCGGGACACGCGCTAAAAGGGTTAACCATTTCAAGCCTGTCTTTTAATTGTCATATTCATCCACTACAAGCCGCAATTTGCTGTCGCAATTCTCGACTTGTAGTGGATGAAGATGATTTGATGTGGGTGAAAAAAGTAAAGAAAATTGCCATGTATTTGCAAACCAATTTCATAGAAATTTTCATTCTAAAACCCCTAGTTGTAGAAAAATAATGTGTGTTTTCAGTGATGTAAAATTATGCTTTAATGCACCGTGGGGGCTTAAAGGGTTAATTATCAAATCTGGCATTGCCTCAGAAAGATGGCGTTCATAAGACTACAACGCCATTTTCAAATCGCTAATGATCAGTTTGTATATAAATATAATACATAAGTAATTGGCAAGTTTGATTTGTAACTCGGTCATTGCTTTCCAAACGATTTTAAGCTAGTTTCTAAATTGATCTTTCTTTACAGTTGTGTTGAATAAGAAGTTTATTTAGGAGGTGCGAAAGTGGCGTGCTTTATTCTTTTCACGCCCTTTGAATGCGTACACAGTTGGCGAGTTCAGGGGCGGCGTTAATATTACCTAGCATGAGCACAACCAATAATTATTATGTCCTAGGACTTTAAAAAAATTAAATGGTATCTAAAATTAAAAAAAAAAAGTTACACAATAAAATATAATACAATTTAACTTGATAAACTCGTTTATTCGTAACCCAACGTTCACTTATAATTACATTTATATATACACCATTACATTGTAGAAGATAATATCCCAATTTTACGTACGTCGTCAGTTGTTTGAACATGATTTAATCGGATCAGATCAGCCATCGAACACGAGAAGTGTGCCAAGCTTGAACAAACACTAGCTCAACGTCTCGCGTTTGCATGTTGTTTTATTGTTGGCCCAGCACAAAAACAACATTATTTCAATGTATCGTGTTTGCTGGGAAGACATTTAGCCACCGCTGTTTTGATGTTGTCCTGTCTTAACAAGCCCTAATTACCCACTGTTTGTTTAATGTTGATCCGGCATCGTACACACCCCACCCGCGGGAGGTGTGAAAACATACATGCAGGGTAGATGCGAGTTCACCTATATAAATTTAACTCAAAATTGACGGTTGATTAATAATGACGTGGTTCTATTGTGTAATAGTTAGCACTGAGGACTCTGAATCGTGCGAACCGAGTTCACTTTCGGGTGAATAATCTTACACCATCGTGTGTCTTGGATGGTATAATTTTATAAAATTTTATAAAATTTATAAAATTTTATAAAACAATAATCTGCATTGTCCAATTCCGGAGAGAAAACAAAATTGTGACAATGCAAACCAGAGCGAGGGATTTCAAGAATGGCAGAAATGTTGCCTTTATTTATAGCCCAGATCCAACCACCACAACTGAAAAAGAGCAGCGGGAAAAGACGGAAGAAATGCTAACACAACCGGAGCACGTATTTGTTTATTATAAATACGAGGACCTTGATGGCTCCGGCATACTGGCTTTGGAAAGCGAACCCTCCAATGCCAAGTTTTATACAGAGAGACCGGTGCTGTGGAGGAATGCACTTCTGCACCACCATATGAGTCTTTATCAGCAGGATATACATTGCCAGATGCCTCGATTCAGACGATCAGACGATGGGGATCAGCTAGTGGTGAGAGGAAATTATTCCAATGAAACAGACGAATACCTGGTCACCGTTTTTGTGTACACGACGGGTGTAGTTTTGATCCAAGGTAGAGACTTTGTTGAATGGATGGAGACAGATTTGATACAAATTTGTTCCATGGTAGATGAGGACCAGCAGACGATAGATCGCTCACTGAGCGAGTCCAGCTCAAGACTAATAACTACACCACCCAGAAAGGCATATGTGATATCACCACCAGAACCGGTGGTCAGTACTCCAGCATCCGCTGACCAGGAGAGTATACCGCCCAATTTAAATATTTCCATTGTGGATTCAAATGAATCTACTGCTGACAGTGTCAGTCTGACGAGTTCCCACTGGGCTGACAGTGTCAGCCCAGTGGGAACTAGACAGGCTGAGCTAAGAGACTTGGAAATGTTTTGTGAAATGGTTCACCAATTGAGTGCACTCGAATTTGAGAAGGATCAGTGTAGCCGTAATGATGACACTTTGGGTGACGTAGACCATGATTGCGCAGAATGTCAAGCATCCAGTCTTATCATTCATGAACTAAATACAGAAGTGGCTAAGTTACAGGAACAGTTACAGAGAACTGCGGCATCTGGCATCCTCAAGACAAAACTCGAAGATGCAGAGGCAGCTGCTAAGGCCCTGCTGGAACGGAATAGATTTCTGGAATCGCAATTAAATCTACCGTCCTCGGAGAGTGATTTCCACGATTTCAAAGATACCAACATTTTTAAGTCCACTGTTTCTTTATCTGATGAATTATCCATCTCAATATGTCCAGATAGCAAGCCAAAACACCGATCACAAAGAAATAGATTCCGTTTTTTGCTTTTGGGGCTGCGTACGTTACCTGTACCAATATTCAGGTAATGAATTAAAGAGGTAGACAAATACTGATTGTGATGTAGTTACAAACTTCTTGCATCAACATAAGTACAGACTATTCACAAATTATGTCTCGGACATTTTAGAATCGCTTCGCCTAAAATCGTATGCTTTCTGACTAGGACAATTCTGATTGTATGATTTTTTAAGGATTAAGTGCGTACACCGATTGAATGTAGAAAAGGTAGACCTTTAATTTATGTCAATAAAACATATGTCCGATTTGTCTGTGGTTAAAATGTTAATATGTTTGGGCTCATATTTTAAAACAAATTGCTTAATGCGATCAATTTGATCTAGAGTCTAGTAGAATATGTAGATATACATGGTTTTTATTATAAATAATAGTTGGTTAGTATTTGTATTATGTGGGCCTGTGGCCACACTGTTACAAGTGACATTTGATATGCGCACCCCTTTCACAACCGACACTGTTGTATGCTGTATATTGTGCATCAAAATGGTCGTTTCAATTAAAACAAAATCACTTGCAACAGTGTAGCTTCAACCTCTCGAACAGTATTCTGTTTGTTGTTGTTTATTTGAATAATTAGGTCGCGAATTTTAATATCTGCTTAACAGCTCAATAATACGTTAAAACGTATAGTTTGAGAAATGTGCATAAACATGGTTGCATGACGACTATTAAAATAGGAAACGTATATATTATTATAATATTTAAGGCTATATTCATTATTTGATTACGATTTTATGTAATTCTCATAAGATGTCGGTGTCATTATTATGCGACGAATTTGACTATTTGTTGATTTGTAAGCACTCTAATATCTGAATTCATTATCTGGATAAATCCCACACATTAAACTGATAAATTATGTTAATTTCAACGCATACCATTTGTATACCAACAACAACAAACATACAAATAAATCATTTAATGAGTGTGAAGGACATAAGATTGTGTCTTAAATTAGTTTTGCATTACATTGTGTTTGTATCACCTTATGTGATCATGGACTATTGATACTATTAAAGCAGCTACACCACCGTAAGCACGCATTTCTGTTTGTTTATATTCCTGTTTTTGCACAGAGAACCTCTAGGGGGGATGTAGTCAAGAGTGTGGATATTATGCTTAGCGGAAACAGGCAACAACAAAAAACACCGTTGCTAGATAGCATCAAGAACTTGATAAGAGCTAAGAAGACTTGCGTCACTGGACGTCTGGGCATGTGTGGGGTTAATCCCCTAGACATGCCCAGAACCCCTTATCGGACAGTGAAGGAAAACATCCTCAATAATCCACCATGCCCTATCACCCCACCCTCCCGACATCATTATGTACATCAATCATCTCAGCAATGAGCTACACTTATTACAATGTCACTCTTATTTAGGGAGTTATGTATGTGTAGATGATTATGTAAAAATGACTCTATACCAAATAGTATATCATTTTTTCTATTGTTTTACACATACTCTAGTTGTACATTGTTTAGATTAATTAGGTTTCTATAAAATAATAGAATAGTATACAAGAACATATACACGCTTGGAAATGTTAGATTACGTGTTGGTTGCAATATTTTCCATATTGTCCACGTGACATCCATCAAATCTTGGTCAAGAGATGACCATCCCAGAAAACACAAAATATTTGTATAACATTTATACATCGTCGGCCCGACGTCTTTTACGTTGGTCCAACATTGTATAAATGTTATACAAATGTTGTGTGTTTACTGGGATCAAGGAAACAGCAGCTCAGCTGTGATCAAGCGTTTTAAGCTTTTTTAATTATCACGTTAAATAACGGGTTTTCCAGACGTCTGAATTTGTTTAAAAGTTGGTCTTGTTAAATACGAGAAATGGGAGACATTTTCAGACCACCTTTGTGCACATATAGGCTAAGCTGGGCTAGGAGAACCTTCTGAGGATGGTGAAATGAACAAGATGACACTGCCCTCCAGACACAGAATTCGAAATTCGAGCCCTGGCGGTCTAAGACCGAGCACGCTACCTCTTGGTCACGAGTGTTCCCCAAAATATTGTATCTTTACGAGTGAGCTCAGAAGACACATTTTGTTCTTTGAAACATGAAGGCCAGAGTGGATGAGTTTTATTAGCCGATCAAATCGTTGTACATATTGAGAACGAAGTGAGTGTTTAACCCTTTCAATCCTGACTTTACATTGTCATCTTCATCCACTACAAGCCGCGAATTGCTGTCGCAATTCTCGACTTGTAGTGGATGAAGATGATTTGATGTGGTTTAAAAATTAAAGAAAATTGCCATGTAATGGTAAACCAGTTTCATGGAAATTTTCGTTCTAAAAACCTTTATTGTAGGAAAATTAAGTCTGTTTTCAGGGATGTAAAATGATGCTTTAATGCATCGTGAGGACTTAAAGGGGTAATCTTCAATATTTGCAGAAGTTTTGTCTCAAATAAAACAAAAGTGAGTAATTTTAATGAGTCGCGGGTGAAAATTAAAAAAATGATGACCCAACGGGTTAGTCCTAAACATGTTAACGTCTACACAACCCAGCAAACAAAAAACAATTGTATAACATTTATACAACGCCGGCCCAACGCCTTCGATGTTGGTCCAACATTGTAGACATGTTATACAAATATTTTGTGCTTACTGGGAACAATAATTTTTTGTGTCAGAAAGGATACATCACAGATCGACGCTCATCACTTGGGCATCGCCAATTCTGTGTGATTGAATAGTTTGGACGGTCCTCTCAGTTTTCCGACACTTATAAACTGATACGTAATTATAAACTGATACATGATTGATAGAAGCCGTCGCCGAGAGATGTCTGTGACATTCAGGTAACGCAGAATTGGGATCCAGTTTCCCCCGCAGATTACTAGTGTGCGGAGGAGGTGATTAATGACATCTGACAAAGACCAGGTGGGAATCTCGCCTTTGGCTCCAGACAGGAGGAGTCAACGTTGAATCAAGACTGGTCAAACATCCGTCATCTTCCACCTGCATCTTGGCAAAGCGATGCATGTATGTATTGGTCACAATGCTGCGATTCAGGAACAATCACTGGAAATCCAATTGAAGTAACACTATAGCATACATATAGGTGGTAGGTATTCCTCCCATGCACAACTGCAGAAAAAATGAAGTTGATAGGCATTGCTGTAGATATATAACTAGAAAAACCACACAATACTAATATCATACAAATATATCTCGATGTCTTCTCATTTTTGTAGCCTATTGAATATGCCTCGTTGTTCGCGCAGCGAAGAGGCATATGAACGAGCCCATTAGAAAACAGGCATTATATTATTGGCCGCCCACTGACCGCCTTAATATGGTAATCTTATAACTCATTACATCCAACCCTACCTCAGTCAACTGTTTTTAAATACATCCAAGACACGAACAATAAAAAAATTAGCAAGTGAATTTACTACGGCATATTTCAAAATCCTATCTGGCTATGGCGCCCTCTTGTTTGGACTGTCATTCGGGTAACTAGTATCTAAAACACGAAATGCATGGTTGAGTATGGTTGAAAAACTGAATAACCGGTGTGAAACCAGGTGTGAAATCGAACCAACAGTTATTACGATTTTCAAACATGCTTAACCACGCGCTTCGGGTTTTAGACATACCAGAGATCCGGATGACAGTCCAAACAGGAGGGCGTCATGGACAGATCAAATTTTGGAAAATGCCGTAGCACATTTACTTGCTAATTATTTCAGTTTTGATGTCTTGGATGTAATTTAAAACAGGTGACCGATGTAATGAGTTAAATGATTACCATTTAATGATTACAATTTAAAGACGATCAGAGGGCGGCCAGTAATAATGCGTGTTTTTTAATGGGATCGTTCATATGGCTCTGCGCAAACAACGATGCATATTTATTAGAATACCTATGTCATGGGTCTACAAAATGATATTAGAAATATTTAATTCTTTCCGTGCGTGACCTTCTCTAGACTCATACTTACTTATTTGACATTTTACAAAAGAAAACATACAATTTCAAATAAAGTTAAATTTGTCAGAAGACCCCTATTAAGACACTATGTATCGCTCTAATATGGGCCACCTTGTATAAACAATAATTATAACTAGACAAGGAGTTCGCGAACTTCGAGGCTCGGCTTTAGTCTGCTTGAGTGCTATAGACAAAAAATCGGCTTGATATTTTCTAAACATAACAGTGTATTGGTTTTCCTCATGGACCAGAATCCTAAATGTCCAGGATAATAATGAAAAACCAAAGAGCCAAGTTCAAATATATCTTCCACGTGTATTCCTTCCACTACCATCCCCAGTGCTGGCCAACATTTATTCAATACTTGCCTACGATCACAGAGGATGTAGGCCCACCCAACAAATTACAGTCCAATGCTGGGCCTGCGTCGCAGCCCATTGCTGATTGAATGACGGTCAATCGTCTACCACGCTGGCACCAACACCGGGTCTGCTGTACACTTTGCGCGAAGACGTGGCATTCACCCAATGCTGTTTCAATAATAACCCACAGTCCTCAACGCTGGCCCGTCATTGAAACAGCATTGAGTGATTGTACCGTGTTTTCTGGATGCTGCATTATGCTGGTGACGCGTCCCATCCTGGAGCCAGATACACCAGATAACACGATACATTGGCCCAATGCTGATGTAATGCTGGGCCACCGTCTGCACGCTGGGCCAGCATTATTCTAACTAAAGCCCTTCAAGCTCTTAACCCCAAATGTGATTGTTAATATTTTTTTCTGAACACTTGTTAAAGACAAAAGTACTCAACCTAAGGACCTGAAACGTTATATTGCAAATGTTCATAAGGACTGGTGTACAGAAATGTGAACCGTTTCCCACAAACAGCACCCCTCTTTCTTCTAAAAAGGACACAAACTCAGGCAAAATAAACTTAATAGGATACCAGCCAAAGGCCGGTCCAAAAAAATTCAAATAAAAAAGTTATTTGGCTTATTACACAATCCACCTGCTTCAACTCTTCACCCAGCAAGCACGGGAGTTGCAAATCCCAGCAGACACAAAGACGACAAACCAATGCTAGCTCGATGTAATTTCACCGTCTACGACTCAACATCAAACCACCATCGGCCCAATATCCGTGTCCGATGGCCTTATTGAAAATGACAGAAAACATTCGGCAGATATAATAATCATGTTGATTCAAAAAAAGCAAATATATGAGCAAAATTATAAGATTCTATAAACGCCAGGTAAAGACGGTCCCCGCGCTGAAAGGCTCACAACATAATACAGAACATGTTTTATGGACAATTAAGTCATCTATCACATGTATTGTGCATGGTTCACAATCGAAATGGATCCAAGTCAACATAAAGCCTTCTATTTTGAGAATAAGCAACCCAGAAGGTTATTTAAGTAGAAGTAGCCTTGAGGTGACCATATGTGAGCTGGTGTTACCTTGATGGTGATCACGTGACATACACCACTGTGACAATCCGAGGACACTGCATGGTGATGCACATCCTCAACATATTCAAAGTGATGTTTACATAATGTTGGGTCAGCGTCACAGTGGGTGAACAAAGTTATTTTCTACGAGATACAATTAAGCACACTTTTTTAACACTCACCACTTCAGATAATGATATATTAGCTCACAAATATCCAATAGCAAGGAGGCAGAGACAAGTGAAACACCAATGTCAAAATCATGTTATATACAGTGGAATCTACTACACTAGAACACGTGGATACAATAGCCCGTCAATATTTGCTCCTTTATTTTTGCATCAATGTGATGTGATCAACAAAAGCTAAAACTTAATTAGTTTCCCAACAGAATAAACAGTTTAAAATGCACTTTGGCCTACATTAGGTTCAGTACTATGGCCTAATTATTGTTTGAAATATAATTACAGACCATATCCGGGACTACTCGTCTGATTGTCTTCAAATTTGGCACAAAGCACTTTCAGGGGTCTAGATGTACCGATTGTGACTACCGTACTTCGACCTGATTTTGATTCAATATTATGGCCTAAATCAATTTTTTTTATACATATTTCTATACTATATGTCAGGAACAACCTGTTCCATTGTCTTTAAATTTTCCACACAACACGTTTATTGGCCTAGATGTGCATACAGTAGAAACCGGGATATTATCTATACGAATATCACTAGGCTATGGCATGGGATCGAAGCTATGAGCATATCATCTATTTTATTGTACTCGTAGCTTGGGCCTCGAAATATGTTTCTATTCAGGGCTACGTCCGAAAAAGATTATTACAACAGTAGACATTTTACATCATTCTAAAACGTTCACTTACAGAAAAAAGATATGTAGTCCACAGTAGTCGAAAATTTTGACCAATAATATGCTTAAAATTATGTTGCTTGTTTACAAACGTATTTGTTTGTTGGATTGGTTGGTTTAGCCGGTCACTATCTAACTCCCTTTAAAGTATTTAATGTATTTCTTAGGACTAGGCTGAGACAAGTGACCAAACCTTCTCGCATTTGGTGGAGGCGTCTTTAGTTTTTGTGTAGAAAAACGTTGACCCTTCTAGTTTTGTTTTGGGATTTTAAAGTTCAAAGGGTCAAAATCGAGTTTGGACGAGATTACTAATCTTGTAAATACAGAAAAATGTAGAATTAACATAAAAAAAGCAGCTACACACGATGAACGAGTATTAGTCTAACTGCATTTGTGATAAAACGTCTAGGGTGTATGGGTCGATTATGCTCAATACGGAAGACTCAGGGCAACTATTTGTCAGTGATTATTACAATGCTGGTTTATTGTAGGCTCATCGTTTGAGACGCTGGCCCAACAACAATCCAGCGTTAGTTTAACGTGATGTGTTAACTGTGTGGTTGAGATATAGACAGAAGTTTTTGCCCACTACCCAGCAAGCACAAAACATTTGCATAACATTTGTACAACGTCGTCCCAACGTCTTCGACGTTGGTCCAACATTGTACAAATGTTATACAAATGTTTTGTGCTTGCTGGGTGAAGTTTCTGTAAACCCATCAGAGCCATAAACCCCCTCCCCTTGGTCCAGACAGCCAATGCTCTTCGCCATTGGCATATCCTGTTTTGTAGAGAGCTACATGTATGATTACGTCTCTTCGCCGTCTGACCTCCCAACAAACACATTGTTGGTCTGCTGTGGGGCATAGACGGTGAGCAACATTAGGTCAACACTGGTTCCAACAATAAAACTCAATTCTATCAGGTTTTTTGTGTTTGCAAGGGAATAGTCGCGTTTACCGCCTTGAAAAACTGAAAAACTTTCAGACTTTCATTCGCAGCCATTTGCTAATGTCTCAATTTTTACAGATAATGTTGTCACTTGCAACATTTTTATCACAATTTCGGTACAGACATAATGTAAGAAAATGAATGAAGCGATCTTACAGAGCTATATCTAGAGGTCCAAGTGTATTAAGAAATTCGGAAACCGCTGCCAACACTTGTAGGCTCTATTACATTCCCAGCAAACATGATACGTTCACTCGATGCTGGCTTGATGCTGAATCACTGCATGCGACACTTGCCCAGAATATAACCAACATTGGGCCCTAGCCCACACATCACCTTAATCCACTTCACCCAAGTTCGACCTGTACTTTTACAATCATTCTCCACGCACATCACATTAATATTACAATAACATGATATAAGAGAGCGTTGAACTACCCGTATCAATGTCGAATAGTCCGCCAGCTATGACTATGAAGGGCTGTTAAACATTGCTGACGGGCTGCTTAAATAGCTCAACGCCTGACTTAAGTCATGGTATTACTATTATCGCCACATAAACTATTACAATATGTACGTCATTAATTCTGGGATACACGAACTGTGAAATTCTGCCATAGCTTAGATGTTGACATTAAATTGATTACTGATTACTCTCTATCTTACATGTAAGAGTGTAGGCCCCTATGCCTAATATGCCTAGGCCTACTAACTAAATTTTCTTTAGCCCACTTTGCATAGTCTACAGTCTAGACTACAATTTGGGATTCATTTTTTATTGTGATTTTAACTTCAAACGACAAATCTCCCAGACTTGCAAAATATGCTTCTATTACATCCGGGATTTTTGGTGTATTAGTAAGTACCTTAGCCCAGAAGCTGCAAAAGCTGTTGCATGTGCTCTAGTTACTAGTCATCTTGACTATTGCAATTCCTTTTTGTACAATCTTCCTGACAGGGACATTAAAAAATTGCAGCGGGTACAAAATTGTCTGGCACGTGTAGTCTGTAAAGCGTTTCGTTTTGGTTACAGCTCTATGTTCAGAAGGTCCTATGTTCAGAAGTTTCTATGTTTAGAAAGTACGGGTGACTATTTCATTTGTCAGTTCCAATTGGGCACACAACGTTTTTGCGACGTTGAATTAACGTCAATGACGTTGATTCAATGTCGCAAAAACGTTGTATGCCCAGTGGGTTTCCGAGCTTAAATGAGGTTTAATAAAATTTGATGGATGTAAATGTAGAAATATCAAATCTCTTATCTTAAATGTCTTCTGTGGTCTATGGGATTGTGTGGTCTGTTGAATGTAAAATATGCATATGTCACAACCTTCACAAGTAAATATACCGTGTGGTAATGATGCACGCTGGCAATTAAACAATATTATTTAATCAATTTATCGGAATCCGTCTATATCTACAATTATAAGAAATACGTATTTTAAATGGAAGAAATGGTCACCGTGACCAGTGAAATACACATGTGGTGTAGGCCTACATTTCAGAGCAACAAAGATGTTGAGTGTATTGTGCAAAGGAGAAAAATAATTGTAGCTAAAAATCAAGGTCATATAGATGTCTAGGTCATGTAATTGTAAATTGTTGCTTTACGTCCCTTTTTGACAGCAGACTAACAGTCATTTAAGTGACATTGCAAGACGATAAAAACAGTGCAGTTGATTGATGATATGAATATTGTACATATGATGATGTGAGCATGAGGTGATAGGGCATGGTGGGTTATTGAGAGTATTTTCCTTCACTCGCCCGATAAGGGGTTCTGGGCATGCCTATGGTCGGATTCACATTAACTGTGGCGAATGATTTCGCTGATTTCTCTGTCAATTCTCAACCAATTCTCATGCAGTATTCCAAGCATTATTTTCTGGTCATGATGACTACCCTGAAAATGTCATTGAAAAATATTGTATAGAGCGTACATTAAACGTTAGTCAATTTAACATGTAGTAAATAAAAATGGTCGCCTTTTATAAACCCATTATAGCTTTGTCTCATAAGTTCATTACATTTCAAATGGTCTACCTTCTTCTAAATACCTTGTAAAACTTCTCGAAATTTTCCGAGGAGTCGCCCCATGGCTAGGTAAATGTCTGTGCAAAATGTCAGGAAAATTGGTTCATAATTGCCTGAGGAATTCGCGAAGTTCATTTACCCTGTGAATCTGACTATAGATGAATTACCCCCAGACATGCCCAGACGGTCGAAACACCTTGGCCTTTCACACAGCTCCGATATCCTCGGGTCGGATATTCCCCAGAGTAGCAATAACAGAGGGTAACTCCATTCTAGCCGCAGTGGCTGAAGCTTGACCCCATATAAAATCGTGGGACAGTCATAACTAAGAAAATACTTTTTCATAGAATAAGTAACATTTGAGCTACAAGCTTGCATGCTCACCTCATTTTTTTCAGCACAGTCATTAAAAAGTTATGAACATATTTCAGACCTTGGGGTCGAGATTGCTCTCAGTCACCGCCATTTGAAAAACGTTGATTTTTTTCGGGTAAAACGAATCAATATAATGCTAATTCCATCCATCCCACGCTATACATTAGAACAAAACTAACCAGTAGCGCATGTTTTTCGTTAACTAGTCCGTCAATTATTATCAACCGATTTTCA
This sequence comes from Flabesymbios commensalis, assembly GCA_964017125.1. Lineage (NCBI taxonomy): Eukaryota > Metazoa > Annelida > Polychaeta > Terebellida > Flabelligeridae > Flabesymbios > Flabesymbios commensalis. The sequence continues at coordinate 89,045,770 of OZ024904.1, read as the reverse complement.
TGAAATTTTATGAGCGTAAAATTATTTGTATTATTTCAAAAGTTAGACGATTTGAATAGACTGATTGTTGTAAATTGAAATAGAAATCAACCCATTAAGCTAATTCAGGAGTATTATTACATGTCGAATGATCTAACTGAGCTCTGGGGTTTGACTTGAAAATGGCCTGTGCAAAAACAATCGGTTCAGAATCGTTGAGAAATCGAGGTAAAACAAGGCTCTGAATGGTGCTTTCTTGTGCAATCTACTCATTATTAACTTTATTTTAATGGCGATTTCCACTCATGTTTTTCTCAACTCAACTATACAACGCATTTTGGGGATATGCAGACACCCCAAAAAAAATCTGGAATAGATTAAAATGAAAAAACAAAAAAAAGCTATAGGACAAGTTCGCACTAGCACCGGATTTAGGTGGATTTGAATTCAGATAGAGGCCTATAGTGTCATATTTCTGAATTGCGAGGGCTATCCTTCTGTGATCACTCTTGGTTTTATGTTAATTAAAGTCACAATAGCAATTTTAGCTATTGTGGACGGACAGACGACGGACAACGCGCCATGACAAAAGCTCATCTGACCTTTGACCGAATGAGCTAAAATGAGAGGCCTCTGATGAGAGGCTGTGATTTGCTATCTTGTATTGTAGTTTACCTGAAACTGAAAGATGTAAGTTTTTTCCTACATCAAACAAAGAATTTTCTGAATATAGGACCTTCTGAATACATCTGAATATAGGACCTTCTGAGCATAGAACCTTCTGAATATAGGACCTTTTGAACAAATATTTTCTGAACATAGAACCTTCTGAACATAGGACCTTCTGAACATAGGACCTTCTGAATATAGAACCTTCTGAACATAGAACCTTTTGAACAAATATTTTCTGAACATAGAACCTTCTGAACATAGAATCTTCTGAACATAGGGCAGTCACCTTTCGTCTTAGCAGATCTAAGCCTCTCTTATATTTTCTTTATTGGCTACCAGTAAAATACCGCATACGTTTTAAATTCTGTACCATCACTTTTAAAGCCTTCCTTTTTCACCAACTTACATATCTCTTTAATTATATAGTCCCAATTCAAAATTCATGATTGCTTAGATCCTCCAACACAAATATATTAACTGTTCCACGTTTTCGAACAAAATGGGGGTCATTTTGCAGTTGCAGCTCCCTCCACCTGGAATTCACTGCCAGCTAATCTGAGAACTGCGAGTACAGTCACCTCATTAAAAAAATGCTGAAGACTTTTCTTTTCGATTCGGCCTCCCCCCCCCCCCCTCCGCTAATTCCTCAGAGATCGGAGATTCGACGCACACTGCAGTTGACGATTTAAGCTTAGACTCTCGACATTGAACTGATTTCTATTTGGATCCTGCGTCTCTGAGCTCGTATCTCTAAGGAGAATTTAGGCGCTATAGAAGTTACCGAATTGATTGATTGATTGATTGATACATGAACTGTGTGATTCGAGGTCTATAGCTCAATGGTGGACAAGCTTTTTCATTTATTGTCGTACACCTTCTAGTGTGTGAGACCTGTGCACGAAGCCTCCCTCCCGCCTGTGTTAATCAGCACAATCATATGTGTGTGATAATCAGTGATAATCGGCGGGCGCTAATGAGATTGTTCTCGCAGCACAGCCTGAGCTATTAGCGGCTTATAAAAGCTCAACTTCAGTCAAAGAACGCCAAAATTCAGGTGTTACGTAGCAAGAAGGCGTATTCTGTATTAATAAGGCTGAGATGACATGGTTTTAAATGCCGAACGATTAGCAGCAAGATATGGTAAGCCAGGACTTATAAAAGCTCAACTTCAGTCAAAGAACGCCAAAATTCAGGTGTTACGTAGCAAGAAGGCGTTATTGACCACTAAAGACTACAAGGGCGTCTTTCTACGGGGTGCTAAATCCCATGTTGAACGGCTTATTGAACTTAATTTCAAAACAATACTAGGTGAGATGCCAAATGGTTCTAACTACAAGGTGACCAATTCAGGTCGCCTGGTCAGTAGTGACACTTTGAACACCAATGTAGACATGCGAGCGACTGAAACCAATCACGGTGGTGGACAGGGACGCGGGCACTTTGCCAGAAGCCGAGGCGTGCCTGGTCGTGGGTTTGCTTTTGGCCGCGGAGGAAGGTTCCGAGACGGCCGTCAGTATCAACATAACAAACATGACCAGCACCATATGCCAGTACCCAGTCTCTCGAGTCTTTAAAGATCATAAGCTGGAATGTTAATGAATAGACATATCAAAACCAAATGCTAAGATGTGAGATAATTAAAAACATTAATCCTGATATTGCGTGTATAAATAAAACTCACCTGAAAGACTTGGATATAATTGAATTGACAGGTTATACATGGTTCGGATTCAATAGACCGGCTCGACATGTAAATGCACCCAAAGCTTCGGGTGGGATAGGTATTTTTGTTAAAGATATTATTTTCAGCACATATAATATACACATTGTGGACAAAAGTATTGATGGCGTATTGGGTCTACAATTTGTCGATAAATTGACCAATTATACATTTATTATATACTGCTGCTACCTCCCACTAGACAAATATGTATGGAGTAACTAATTTCTTTGGACATTTAATTGCTCAGTTATACATGCATAGTTATGCCGATTCTGTTTACCTGTGTGGTGATTTCAAAGTGCGAACCGGTTCACTAGTTGATACAGCAGCGGAAGATAGTGACGTTCTGCCGAGAATATCATTGGACAAAGAACGCAATAATACTGGCGAGAAACTGGTAGAATTTGTGAAGGACATGAACTTAGCTCTAGTAAACGGGCGTTTGCCGCCAGACTTTGATGATTTTACTTCAATTTCTAGTCGTGGTCGGTCAATCGTCGATTACTTCATTACCGAGCAGATATCATTGTCAAATATTAGCAATTTTTGTGTGCACACTGTTACCAATTTACTAGCACAATATAATTTGCATAGTGATCGGGGGGGGGTCAAATAGTAGACCCCCCGATCACTCAGTGCTAGAACTTGTAATAAATGTTCATGACTTGTCAGACAATGCCATACATCTGTTAAAACCAACTAATGATTTTCATAATGATGATTTTATATATAATGTACCAGTGACTCATTCAGGTCCTCATCCAAAACAATACTTTACTAAATACTGTAACCTACATGTAAATAATGACTTTATGAACAATGAAACTTGGAAGCTGGCTGTAAGTGATATGATTGATTATATTGAACGTTTAAATAATACTGATAGAGACATCAATGATTGTTATAATTATATGTGTGCTAAGGTTTTCGATGAATTACATGCATTTTTTAAGAGTTTTGATTCTCGTAAGCAAACACGTAAGAAGCATAAGCATAGCAAGCCACACTGGGATGACGAACTGACTGATTTCTTTAAGAAAATGCATTCTGCTGAGAAGATATTTTTAAGGCGTAGTGGCTACAAAAGGCTACAAAAACATTGTTACGTAATAATTTTATTCAAAGTAGAAGACAGTTTGACGAATTGCTCAGGAGTAAAGAACGATTATTTAGAAAAAATAAAGTGAAACGAATTGACGAGCTTAATGCCAAAGATCTCAAAAAATTCTGGGATGAAGTCAATAATTTTCTGCCATGTAAACCCAGACAAATTCCCTTAAAGGTTCAGCGTGGTAACGATTATATTACTGATGTCAATGATGTATTACGTGCATGGTCTTCAGATTTTTCTGGACTTTATAATAGGGCACCGCGGGATGCCCCAAGTGATAACTCAGTTGATTTTTATGATAATTGCATGTCTCATAAGAATATCATAGTAAATGAAATGGGAAACAATTTCGGTGGTATTGCATTTCTAAATGAAAATATTAGTCATGATGAGGTGGAAAAAAATATTCTTAAACTAAAACGGAATAAGGCATTGGGAATTGATGGCATACCAACTCATGTCCTGCAAGAAAAATCATTCCTAGTACCTGTATGGTTATTTATTACAAAATATTTTGAATATGGTCGCATCCCATCAATATGGCAATATGGGATTATATCTCCTATACCGAAGAGTCGCGACAAAAATATGTATGTTCCACTCAATATCGAGGTATCAGTTTATTGTCTATATTTTCCAAAGTCTACTCTTCGGTTTTAAATACTCGACTTTCTAAATATTTAGAAGCGGTAGGAATATTAAATGAGGAGCAAAACGGGTTCAGGAAAGGCCGTTCTTGTGAAGAGCACGCATTTGTATTGTCTAATGTAATCAGGTCAAGATTGGACGAAAAAAGAGACACTTTTGTTGCATTTATTGATTTCGGGAGAGCGTTTGACTGGATTGACAGAGATCTGTTATTATATAAGCTTTTGCTATGCCCAATAGATTGTAAATTTTACAATGCAATTAAATCTTTATACAATCTAACATATGCAGTTGTCAAACTTAATGGGCATATTTCTAACTGGTTCGAAACGTATACTGGAGTAAGACAGGGTGACGCCTTGTCGCCTACGCTGTTTACCATATTTATTAACGATCTATCAAATGAATTAAACAGTCTTAATTTAGGTGTGAAAATAGGGGATGTTCTGCTCTGTCATCTACTTCACGCTGATGATCTCACTCTGTTAGCCGACAATGAGGGTCAGCTTCAATTACTGTTGGATTGTGTACATAAATGGTGTGAAAAATGGAGAATGAATATAAATTGTCTAAAATCTAACGTAGTACATTTTCGTAAGACGAGATCTGCTAAGAGTAAAGACTCTTTTAAATTAGGAGATATGTGCTTAAATATTGTTGATAGATATAAATATCTTGGGCTTATTTTTGATGAGTACCTGACCTTTAATTTAGGGGTGAATGATCTCTTTTTAAAGGGTGGTCGAGCTCTCGCCGCATGTATATCTAGATTTTAAGCTTTGAAAGATGTTGGATTTATACCTTTTACTAAGCTATATAACTGCATGGTTAACCCTGTATGTGACTACTTCTCTGCACTCTGGGGTCACACCTCATTTCAAGAATCAGAAAAATTACAAAATCGTGCCATCAGGTATTTTCTCGTGCTTGGGCCACGGACTCCCATCTTGGCAATGCAGGGGGAGATGGGCTGGTTGAGTCCTACTGCTAGACACTCATTATCGATTATACAGCTATGGAACAAGTTAGTCCAGCTAGATCACACAAGATTGCCATATTAGTACAGCAGCAGACACCAAAAAAGAGCCATATTTAAGGAGTTACCTAAACCGGCGATACAACATTTGTCCACATGTCTACAATTGTACTCAGGGGTCTCTAGATACAGAATCTGGTTGATGACATTGCTGGAAATGGGGGCGGGCTGAGAATTTGACACTTTTGTACACCTTCCCGATTTTTAGAGAAAATATTCGCTAAAATATAATTTTCGCGTCATTCTCACTCTATTATAATGTTGTGCAATTTAAATTAAATATTGTTAGATTTAGTTTTATCTATTGATCAGGTCATATATCTGTGGAGATAAAATAGTAAAAAATAATATAATTTTGCACTAGCATCCTACGTCTAAGAGCTATTTTGGATATTGAAAATATGTCGCAAAATGCAATTTTACAAAATTTTTAATTTTTTAATTTTTTTTGCATAGAGTTTATGACAACAGGTTAATTTCTGCACGAAAGTCTCCATGAGCGGTACCATTTGGTTCACATACATCCCTTAAGTCTGAATTAGATTACCAATGCTTGATTTGTCAAGTAATTGATCATTATGGCCAATTTCAAAATGGCCGCCGTACCGTAAAATACATGTTTTTTTACATGGTTTTCTTAAATTTCGCATCACGAGCACGGTTTGAGTGTCTAATCTTGCATTTTATTGCTCGTTTAAGTATTTACAAATGCTGGAATGTGATATTTAAGACTCAATCCAAAATGGTTGCCAGAAATGATAAAAAATATGTTCAAAATTTCACATTTTCTTGCAAATATTGTAGAAGCACATGTTTTATGATGTGAGAAAACCCCCACGATCGGTGTCATTTGGCTCAGAGACAATCCTTGCGTGAAAATCAAATTATGAGTGCTTGATTTGTAGAGTAATTAATCAATATGGTCAATTTTAAAATGACCACCGTGAAATCAATGGTTATTCTTCATATGCATAATTCAACATGGTTTGCTTAATTTTTATCTCAAAAACAGAGTGTTTGTGTCTATTCTTATATTTTAATACTGAATGAATCCACTGAATATATATATGTCTATTTTAATATGTTTAAGTACTAGAATCTGTTATTTAAGAACCAATCAAAGATGGCCGCTGTAAAAATGACATATAATATTTTCGAAAATTTTGAAAATAGTTTATGAGCACACGTTCTGTTCTGTACGAAAACCTCAGTGAGCGGTATTATTTGGTCCAGAGCCACATATTAAGTCAAAATCAGGTGTTTAATTCTTGATTTGTCAAGTAATTAATCATTATGGCCGATTTCAAAATGGCTGCCGCTAAATAAATGCATTATTGAACGTCGTTTAACTAGTATATAGTCATATCATACCATTTGATGTAATATCTTAAAGCGACACAATCAGGCTAAAATCATCAAACAATCGGTATAATTTTCTTTTGGTTTCTTAATATGACCATATGATGTAAGGATGTCCTTAGACTAGGACTGCAAATGATTTTTTATTTTTTGTGCTGCGCATTTACCAGTTAAGCGAGATATAGTGACAAAATTCCTGTATTTCTTATTTTGGACATGCATGTCCGAAATAAGAAATCGGAAATTTAGATCTGGTGCTAAAATATACTACGGTAACAAAGATCACTTTTGTAGTGCCTCATATAATTTGCAAAGTATCAGTTATCACTGGCCATGATCACTTTTAAAATCGCTGTGATCACTTCTTCAGTGGTCAAGATCACGTTTGTAGTGGCTGAGATAACTTTTAAAGTGGTTCTAATCACTTCTTCGGTGGCAAAGATAACTTTTGTAGTGGCTGAGATAACTTTTAGAATGGTTGTAATCACTTCATCAGTGGTCAAGATCATTTTTGTAGTGGTTTAGATAATTTTTAAAGTGGCTGTGGTTATTTATTCTGTGGCCAAGATCACTTTGTAGTGGCTGACATAATTTGCAAAGTGGCTGTTTTCACTTCTTCACTGACCAAGATCACATTTGTAGTGGCTGAGATAACTTTTAAACTCGCTGTGATCTCTTCTTCAGTGGTCAAGATCACTTTTGTAGTGGCTGAGATAACTTTTAAAATGGTTGTAATCACTTCTTCGGTGGTCAAGATCACTTTTGTCATGGCTGAGATAACTTTCATAATGGTTGTAATCACTTCTTCAGTGGTCAAGAACATTTTTGTAGTGGTTTAGATAATTTTTAAAGTGGCCGTGATCACTTCTTCAGTGGCCAAGATCACTTTGTAATGGCTTAGATATTTTTTTCAGTGGCTGACACCAGTGGCAGACCAAAATACCTTTGTAGTGGCTGACATAACTTTTTAAGTGGCTATGATCACTTCTTCAGTGGTCATGATAACTTGTGTAGTGGCTGAGATAACTTTTAAAGTGGATGTGATCACTCATTTAGTCGTCAAGATCACTTTTGTAGTGGCTAAGATCACTTTTAAAGTGGTTGTAATTACTCCTTCGGTGATCAAGATCACATTTGTAGTGGTTTAGATATTTAAAGTGTCTGTGATCCCTTTAGTGGCCAATATCACTTTTGTATCGGCTGACATAATTATCAAAGTGGCTGTTATTACTTTTTCACTGGCCAAGATCACCTTTGTAGTGGCTGAGATAACTTTTAAAGTCGCTCTGATCACTTTTTCAGTGGCTGACACCAGTTTGCTAGTGACAAAAATTACCTTTGTAGTGGCTGACATAACTTTTAAAGTAGCTATGATCACTTCTTCAGTGGTCATGATAACTTGTGTAGTGGCTGAGATAACTTTTAAAGTGGATGTGATCACTTACTTAGTCGTCAAGATCACTTTTGTAGTGGCTTAGATCATTTTCAAAGTGTGTGTGATCGCTTCTTTAGTGGCCAATATCACTTTTGTAGTGGCTGAAATAACTTTTAAAGTGGTTGTAATTACTTCTTCGGTGGTCAGGATCACTTTTGTAGTGGTTTAGATAAATTTTAAAGTGGCTGTGATCACTTCTTCAATGGCTAAGATCACTTTGTAATGGCTCAGATATTTTTTTCAGTTGCTGACACCAGTTTGTTAGTGGCCAAGATTACCTTTGCAGTGGCTGAGATCACTTTTCTAGTGGCTTAGATCATTTTGAAGGTGGGTGTGATCGCTTCTTTAGCGGCCAAAATCACTTGTGTAGCTGCTGAGATCACTTTTTAAGAAGTTGTAGGCCTAATTACTTCTGTGGTCAACATCACTTTTGTAGTGGTGTAGATAACTTTTTAAGTGGCTGTGATCATTTCTTTAGTGGCCAACATCACTTTGTGGTGGCTTAGATAACTTTGTCACTGGCTGACACCAGTTTGTTAGTAGCCAAGATCACCCTTGTAGTGGTTGAGATAACTTTTAAGGTGGCTGTGATCTCTGGAGTAAACACCGAAACAGTGTTTCTATAATGAGTAGGACATGTTAAGCAATTACAATAATTAAAGGGAACTGAATGTTCATTTTTTTAGGAGACAAGGCTTTAGGTCACCAGCTAAAGCTGAACAAACGCATATTTTCTTGTCATTTTTACTGCTGCCATTTTAGATTCCAAATTAATGCACTTAGCATTACTTTTAGTGGATTCAGGATAATTTTAGGAGTATTCTTTGATTTCATGGCGGCCATTTTGTAATCGGCCATGAATATTAATTACTTTACAAATCAAGCATATATAACCTGATCTTGACTCATAGGACGTCTCGGAAATAAATAATTCCGCTCATGGAGGTTTTCATACAGATATAGAGTAAAGCGTGTGCTCATAAATTATTTGTAAAATGGTGTGACATTTTGACAATGTTGCGGCGGCCATCTTGAATTTCTTAGTAAATTTTCACTTTTTTCCCATGTTATTATACTTTTATCAGTTTATTGGACATGGTGAGGATTAAAAAGTAAGATTAGACACTTAAATCGTGTCTGTGAGATATCTGTGTAACAAATATGTTCAATAATGCATTTTACGAGAATTACCGGCAATTGATTTCACAGCGACTATTTCGAAATAGGCCATAATTATTAATTATTCAACACATCAAGCATTAATCACCTGATTTTTGTTCACGGGTACGTGTCTCTCGATAAAATGATACCGCTCATGGAGGTTCGTACACCATTAGAGCCTGTGCTCATAAACTATTTGCAAAAAAAGTGAGACTTTGAGCATTTTCTTCACCATTTTCTGGCGGCCATCTTGGATTCGATGGTAAATACCACATTACAGCATTTGTAAATACTTAAGCGAGCATTAAAATGTAAGATTAGATACAAAAACTGTGATTGTGATGAAAAATTTAAAAAAAAACATGTTTGATAATACATTTCAGGAGAAATCATGGATTTTACGGCGGCCATTTTGAAATTGACCATAATGATCAATTATTCGAAAAATCAAGCATTGGTAACCCAATTCTGACGTAAGAGATGTATCTGAACCAAATGGTACCGCTCATTGAGACTTTCGTGCATAAACGAACGTGTTGTCGTAAACTATATGCAAAAAAATGGAAAAAAATGACAAAAATTGCATTTTGTGACATATCTACAATATCCAATAGAGCTCTTCGAGGTGGGATGCTACTGCAAAATTATATTTTTTTTACTATTTTATCTCCACAAATATATGACCTGATGGATAGAAAAAACTAAATACAACAATATTTTATTTAACTTGCCCAACATTGTGATAGAGTGAGAATGACGCGAAAATCATATTTAAGCGAATATTTTCTCTAAAAATCGCGTAGGTGTACAAAAGAGTCAAATTCTCAGCCCGCCCCCATTTCCGACAATGTCATCAATCAGATTATGTATCTAGAGATACCAGAGAACAATTCTAGACATGTGGACAAATGTTGCACCGCCGGTCTAGGTACCTCGAAAATTTGGTCCCTCTGCTGCTGTACTATATATTGTATTCAGTTGGATGTCCACGACAAATGGTGGCTGGTTTCGCCGAACAACTGATTTGTTTAAAACATATGATTTGCACTGTTACATTGTAAATAAGGAAGTGATACCCCTAAGCATAGCTATAAACAAAATTATTTTATTTGAAAATAATAAGTGGACACTAGCATGCAGTTGAAACCTAAGTTAAGAACCTACATTACTTTTAAAACTATTTATGCAACAGAAATGTATGTAAAATCACTGTTTTTCAAAGCTAAAAGATCAATTTTGTGTCAATTAAGATGTGGTGAACTACCATTAGCTATAGAAACTGGCAGGTATACAAACACGCCAGTAGATCAACGATTATGCCGCCTCTGTAATTTAAATCAAATAGAAGACGAATCCCACTTTGTATGTCAATGCACCCTATATAAAACAATGAGAACGGAATTATACTTGAATATATTGTCTATTTATCCAACCAACTTTATTTTATCAACCCCTAATGAACAGCTTAAAGTACTTATGTCAGAAGAGTTTATTTATTTAACAATAGATTTCGTTGAGCAGGCATGGAGGAAACGTGAAAGTGTTATGTTCAATTAGCCTAGTTATATTTATAGCATTATGCTACTATTATTTATGTTATGCAGTACAATTCAAAGTGACTAATAAGCCCTTGAGGGCTGGGTACCAATTTATTATACTTTATTTTCTGTTTGTACTATATGTTTGTACTATGTCACTATAATAAACAAATACAATACAATACAATACAATTTACAGATAGTGATGAAAATGCAGATATTTTAAAATAAGAGCCTGAGACTAGTACTTGGACTACTATGACCGGGCAAGATCAATGGACCTGCATGATCTCACTAATGTCCCTATGATCAAAACTAGAATGACGGCACTGGCGGTTAAAACATTTATATCACTTGAAGACACACAGTGCTTTAATGATCTGGTGTTGAATCATGTGATCGTTCAAAAACGACCGGGCTCAACAACAATTCTGGAACAATTTCTGGCTGCAATCCAGGCTGACGCATAAACACGGTTGACGGTTGACGGTTGACGGTTGACGGTTGACGGATAACGGTTGAGCTTCTGTTCCCACAGAGAATGCCGGTTGACGGATATCGGTTGAACTCCTGAACTATTGCTCCCACAGTGCTGAGATATCGTGGATATAGAGCAGTGAGCTTTATATCATAGCACTGCAGGAGGCGGAGTCTGGTCTTAATTGATCTTTCGATTCATCGCATCTCGCTATCGCTCCAGTTCCTCGCAATATTGATCCATCGCTCCACGCATCGCATTATCGCATCATCCATTCCTCGTACTGGCGGTGGTCATCGTCTCATCGCTCTATGGCGTCAAGTGATAGCTCGATCGCCCCATCGCTCCGTTAACTTTGCGCCATCGCATATATATGCCATCGCGTTACTGATGTGATGGGGCTATAGAGCGAAAATAGTCCAAATCGGAGTCAATAAATGTCACGTCATATGAGTGACCTATATAATCACATAGATTCTAGCGATGTAGTGGGCTGGTATGGTTTTTGGTGTTTTCCTCGAAGTCGACGCCAGCTTCGTGGCACAATAATTTGGCAAACAATAAATACTTATTGTTTTGCTTGGCTGGGTCTGGTTGCAGTATTGGCGTGGGTGTTGGGGGGGGGGACTGATCCAGCAAATAAACCGCACGAGGTCGTTTTTTATCATCTGAGAGTCAGTCATAATTGATAGAAATAACAATCAAGCAAAACACCTGCGGCAACAGGCGTGTTTTTTGAGGCGGGATCCGCCATAACAAGTCTCAATAAAACCTGACAATAATCCAGCAAACACGAGGCATTGAATCAATGTTGGGTCAATGTTGGCCCGACGTCTACGACGTCGGCCCAACATTGACCCAACATTGATTCAATGCCTCGTGTTAGCTGGGAATCAGCCACTTTTACGTGGATATAGATGGCAGTTCAGTAAACGTAGACTACACCCGGCATGTTCGCCATGTTAGGCCACTGTTGTTTTAATTTTGGGTCAGCGTTACAATCGGTGAGCCAACATGAAAACTACATTCGGTTAAAATATAGTGATTAAAAAGCCCTTCTCAGCTCTGCCCAACATTTACGGGAATGTAAATGCAGTAAATGTTGAGTGGTGAGTGTCCTTAAAAAACAGTTTTATCCTAAACTGTTAAACGCTGTCTTTTATGGGCGTCGTTGGATATTTCCTCAACAAGGTCACTATGTACGCTTTCACAGTCGAGTAGCACTGGCTCTCAGTAAAAACTCACACGTGAACATCAGTAACAATACAATGTATTATTTACCACATTTAGAGCCTATCTGACACAAAAATAAGTTTATTGTAGTACTAACATACTATGTTAGTACTACAATAAACTTATAAAGGGTCTATCACTGATTTGTCTGCTTTTAGTCCCAGGAATTTCGCTTAATAAAATGCCGCCAGACCAATAATCAACTTACCGACGTAAGTTATCTTACATGGTCAAGTTTTTAAATTGCTTCAAGTAGTTTAAAAATATATCAAAACCTTATTTTAATGATATTAGCGTTTAAAGCCATATTAACACAAATAACAATAAGCCAGGACAAAAAGTCAAGTTTATACATAATTATGATATATTGCTTTAGCATTCTAGATATAACTAGATAAAATCACATCAGAATGACATAAGATAAACGTTCACGATATTGTCACTCTCTTTCGTAATAGCTAACTCTAACACTATGTTCGTTTTCCGAGTCGAGCCTAAAAGCTAAGCTAGTGGGTAGCCCTGTCAGTGTGGAGGCCCTTGCAGGTGTATTGCTTGTGAGTCACATCGTGGGGTATGAAAAGGATCTAGCTACATTTACATGCGACTCCTGAACTTCCCTAACTAAATCATGTGTCCCAAATATGGTGTTAAGCAACGTATGACAGCAGTATGCACGCAGTGAATCCATTATATTCATGTCACAATAGTTGGTCTAGCCATCTGTTAACTATTTAACCCAAAACAAATGCAATGTGAGAGGCTGGCTCTTTATTGTTAATATTTAACTGTTGTGATTGCAGTAAAGAAAAGGTTGGAACTCACTGACTGAACAAACTACTACACAGAAAACACAACAGCTGCTCGTATAGGCTACAGGCCTCCATCAAACACGATACACTGATCCAATGCTGGGTTAATGTTGGCCCGCCGTCTCCGACGTCGGCCCAACATTAACCCAGCATTGGGTCAGTTGATCGTGTGGTGCACATCAGACGTGTGACGTTTTAATTGCCAGTAACCATTTTAATTCGATAATAATTAAAAGCGATGTGCTGGTCAAGATGTTAAAAAGCACAAAAATTGTATTGTGTGGATATTTCTTCATAGCCTACTTAAACGTACCGTATTCTCCTTTATAAGACACATGCTCCTCTCACTTAAAAATATTTTTAAATTTCAAATAAACAGCTTAAAATATAGGCGCAGTGTCTTTTATTTGAAGGTAGAAAATGTATGCGTCATTATTATAAACGTAGTAATCCATTGTTTAAACAGTGCATAAAATAATAAATATGGATAGCGATGTAAAATATATGTAAAATAAACTAACTAAAATTACTATAAGAATGCTATACAAGAAACAGAGATAAACATGATAAAATAACTTCTACTATGACTATTATTATTAATAGTAGCTATAACAAGATACACAAGAAAGCGTAGGAACCTATATATACATATACAATTTGAAATAACTAGGTTGTGTATAAAATATAATAAGAGTTATATGGTATTTAGTCGTGTAAGTAGAGCCATTCTACGGGTATTTCGAAAACCCCCTCGACCCCCTCAACCCCCTCGCTCCTCGACCCACGACCCTCGACCCACGACCCTCGACCCTCGACTTAATTTAAAAAAAATGTTTGTTCATATAATTATAACTTTTATATAATAACAATATTCGGGTAACTTATAGGCCTACTGTGATGACCTGGCTATCAAGTGATGTTGGCTGACCATCTGCTACGTTTGTCCAGCATTCACCTGACGTTGGTTTAATGTCTCTTGTTTACTGGGTGGCGATCGATCCGCAGGCCTACAGCTGGACAAACACATTTTAATGTTGGGTCACTATTTACGACGCTTGCCTAAGTTTGTCCCAATCATGGGATTGAATGCTTCTTGTTTTTTGGTGCTTAAGAAAACACTTGCCAGTCATATCGCCCGGCATATTACTCGCCAGCTTCATCCAGTCACACGCATTTGCACCGGCATCGCAAGCGGTGGGCCAGCGTTACAGACGTTGGGCCAACATTAATCCAACATTGGTTCAATGCTTCGTGCTTGCTGTGCTTAGCTATCACTGGACTGGAACAATTTTGGGCCAGCGTTAATGTAAGACAGTGATGTGACTCATATGTCAGTCTAGCTATACGCCCAATCAAGTGCCCGTATATTGCTTATCGTGCCTCTCCCTAAAACATACACGAGGCGTTCAGCCAATGTTAGACCAGTGTTGCAGACGTTGAGCGAACATATATAGTGACCTGATATTGTTTCCCGAATTTTATAAATAGACTATCCAAAAAGGTCGTGGGTCGAGGGTCGAGGGGGTCGAGGGGGGTCGAGGGGGTTTTCGAGATATCCCCATTTTACCATGTTTAAATTATTCTAAGGCGTACGGCATATCCAGCAAATGCTACATGTATGTAATCTTCAAAACCACGTTTTAAATCCCCCCCCCCCCCTCAAACGCAGATGTTTCTATCTTCCACATTATCAGATTATTACCAGCCAGGTCTAGAAAGAACGGTGACGAGCTCTGGCTAGACCTACATCAGCAAAAGTACATTTTTAATATTGCGCAAAGAGAATGAAGCGGTTTTTTATCCCATAGATGTCCGTCGATGCAGGTAACCTATAATTATTGTGCGGTAGACGTTATAATTAATGTTCACACACTTGAAATATTCTTGTGTCCTCCTACCACGACCCTACGGGGCGGGGACCCTATAGTGCTACATGCTTGGAAAGTCGGAGATCGCGGGCTCGAGCACGCTTTGGCATTAAAGTTTCAAAGAAACAAAATGTTTCTTCTCCGCTCACTCGTAAAGATTCACTAGTTTTGGCAGCCTCCGTGACCGAGAGGTAGCGTGCTCGACCTCAGACCGCCAAGCCTCGAATTTTGAATTCTGTGTGGAGGGCTGTGTCATCTCATTCATCTCACTATCCCCAGGAGGTTTTTCCTGGCCCGGTTTAGCCGACATGTACATGTGCACAAAGGTGGCCAAAAACCCCATTCATTTCATTTACCATTACCCCAAAATTCCCAAAATATAAGCTATTCTAACAAATTTAGTGCTCAATTTCCTTCATTGTGCTCTTACTTGGAAAGACAAATAAAATACTTACAACGACTAAAGACATGGTTAGCACGCAAAGGGTTAATATATCACATATAGCACAAACTTATCTAAATACATTAGCAATAGTGATTGCTTATTCAGATGACGAGATACACTATTTAATTGAATACACGAAAAATAAACTTATACGTCACAAAAGAACAATCGCGATGGCTATTGACAGGTACATACCTGTCTATAGTACATTTACATGCATTATTGACAGAAAGATGATCAGCCAATCAGAGTTACCCGGCAAACACGAGATATCAACCTAATGTTGGAACAATGTTGGTCCAGCGTCTACGACGCTGGCCCAACATTGGTCCAACATTATTGGATATCTCGTGTTTGCTGAATAATCACACATAAGGCCATAAAATACACTTTAGCTGCCATGATAGAGGCTGGACCTCTACTTTCTTCACCTGACTGAAGGCACTAAAAACTTCAAGTTGGACCACTAGTTAGAGCTCAGTGTGCGCTGCAGCAAGAGCGTTGCTGCTGCTAATAAATAAAACCGTGCAAGCACTGAAATACCCCTCGTGACCCTATATATGCCAGGTTTCAAGGCATTTATTAAAAACAAGAACGTCTCACACGAAAACGAACAATACTAATTGCCTCGCAAACGCAGACAACATATATATATACCAGGTTTCGAGGAAAATCTGAAAAAAATTATTTCGAAAAAAATAATTTAGTCGCCAGGTGGCGGCCATTTAGATTATCGGTGGAAAGCTGGAATTATAATCAACTTATCTGCATACTCATGGGTAACTTCACATAGCAAATTAAAAAGATCCTATAATTAATTTTAAAATCATCGTGTTAACAAGGAATTTTTAAATTAAAAAATCAAGATGGCCACCATAGTCTCGTTTTCAGTCGCACACGAAAAGGGGCAATGCCAATAGACTCGTAGACCCCGAAAACCTATAATATATACCGGGTTTCAAAGGAATGCTTAAATCGAATACTTTTTTTCAAGTTATCGCGTTAACAATATCTTTTTTTAATCTTCGACCTTGACCTTTAACCTTTGACATATGACCTTGACTTCGGGTTAAAAACAATTGCCGGAAGGGGTTTAATGTTTGCATGAATTATGAATTTAATCTGTTGCACCATATCAGTGTAGTGCCAAATAAAAAGGCTGTGTGCGGTGCACGAAGGGGACAACTTATACGTCGGGCCCAACGGGCCGAGGGCTGAAAACTATTGGACACGGTGGCACTCTATCCAGATAAACGCATATTTGCATAAATATGTTCAGTATGGATACATTCATTTTGGGAAGCCAACCAGCCGAAGCACAGGATTACGACAACCAACCAGTAACATAATTATACTCTTACTCTTACTCTTACTACATAACCAGTTCTATAATTATGATCCTGACAATAAGGCCAAGACATGCACTAATGACAGGGTGACCCTGTCAATAATAGTCACGCCCACTGCTGACAGGGTGACCCTGACAATAATGCCACGACATGCACTACTGACAGGGTGACCCTGTCTATTATAGTCACGCCCCACTGCTACCAGGGTGACCCTGGAAATAAGGCCACGACATGCACTACTGACAGGGTGACCCTGTCAATTATAGTCACGTCCCACTGCTACCAGGGTGACCCTGGAAATAAGGCCACTACATGCACTACTGACAGTGTGACCCTGTCAATAATAGTCACGCCCACTGCTGACAGGGTGACCCTGGCAAAAATGCCACGACATGCACTACCGACAGGGTGACCCTGTCAATAATAGTCACCCCCACTGCTGACAAGTGACACTGTCAAAAAAGGCCACGACATGTACTACTGACAGGGTGACCCTGTCAATAATAGTCACACCCACTACTGACAGGGTGACCCTGGCAATAAAGCAACGGCTTATACTACTGGCAGGGTGATCTTGTCAATAATAGCTCACTTTCACTGCTGATATGGTGAATCTAACAATAAGGCATCGACGTGCATTACTTTCAGGTTGACCCTGTCAATAAGAAGGTCATATTCACCGCTTATAAGGTAACCCTG
This sequence comes from Flabesymbios commensalis, assembly GCA_964017125.1. Taxonomy (NCBI): domain Eukaryota; kingdom Metazoa; phylum Annelida; class Polychaeta; order Terebellida; family Flabelligeridae; genus Flabesymbios; species Flabesymbios commensalis. The sequence goes on along the minus strand of OZ024904.1, from coordinate 89,028,227 downwards.
GCATTAACAGTCATGTCCAATGCTGACAGGATGAGCCTAACCTAATAAAGTCTCATTCCCACTATGACCGACATGGCGCGGCCCAGTGCGTCATGCCGCGCATAGTGTGAAAGAGACTTTAGGCATCAGCATTCACTGCAGTCACAGCTGCTTTCGAGAGGGCTCCCTTTAAAGTAGCCTACAGCAAAAAAGCATCATTAGCAATATGCATTTCCATCTACCTACATGTATACCAGTCATAGACATTGACGAAACAAACATTGTGCTTTAGTTAATAATATTGGTGTTCTCCCACGTATTTCAGTAGCGCCAGGAAGGACTGTCCATCACACATTCACAGTATCAATTGCAGGTAGGCGTGAAGATCTTAAGACGCGATAAGTATGTATGACATCAGTGGGAAACTGACAACAGCTACATATTTACACAAACTGAGGGCGGATTTACATCCGAAGGAGACTTGAGACAAAGGCAGTTCAAAGGAAATGTATTGACACTAGCAATATTCAGATGATAACACAAATAATAAAGCAACATATAATGTTGTAACATTAGGTCTAGCAATAATAAAGCGTGGTCAGTAGCGACAATTATTAGTATCCCCTATGTATTCATTTTGTGTTTAACTCTTGCAATTTGGACCAACTCACCACGCTAGAATATCCTCCTATTACAACATAACAGCAGTTCTCCATGTCTACATTCATTTTCCATGTCTACATTGACTTCGTGTAGCTGTTCTGCAAAATATCGCTATAAAACCCGTGTTCAAACGTTCTAATTTTACATGGAAAGCCAAGCAAATAAACTGAATATATATTAAACCTAGTTGTACCACAAACTAAGCTTGTACACATAAAAGCACTGTACACATACAAATACAGTCAGAAATAAAAATAATGAGAGAAAGGGAAGAGTATGCAAACCTTGTCAATACTAAATATATCTCCATTTACACTGCTGACAGGGCAAAGCAGATGTATTTGTTGGTTGGTTGCATTAATTGGCTCCTGATTGGCATTATTGACAAGGTGACCCTGTCACGAGTGTATTATATGGTTCTTCGTGACATGGCGACCCTGTCAGCAACAGTACTGTTCTAATGTACTATTGTCATCCTTGCAGCAGTAGTTGACAGGGCAGTACTGACAGGGTCACCCTATCAACTACATCCGCCAAGTGAAATAGTCCACTTTTTACAAGCTAATCAGAGCTCTTGGTCGGATTAACAATATTTTTCTATTTTTTTATTACACTACGTGATATGATTTATATTAAAAGGTGAAGTGATTGATCGATTGATTTGTTGATTGATTGATTGATTGATTGATTGATTGATTGATTGATTGATTAATTGATTGATTGATTGATTGATTGATTGATTGATTGAGTAATTGTTTGATTGATTGATTGATTGATTGATTGATTGATTGATTGATTGATTGATTGATTGATTGATTGATTGATTGATTGATTGATTGATTGATTGATTGATTGATTGATTGATTGATTGATCCATTGATCCATTGATCCATTGATCCATGGTTGATTGATCCATTGATTGATTGATCTACTGATTGATTGATCCATTGATTGATTGATTCATTGATTAATTGATCCATTGATTGATTGATCCATTGATTGATTGATCTATTGATTGATTGATCCATTGCTTGATTGATCCATTGCTTGATTGATCCATTGATTGATTGACATTAATTCTTCAATCCATCCATCCATCCATCCATCCATCCATCCATCCATCCATCCATCCATCCATCCATCCATCCATCCATCCATCCAACCGACATTAAATCTAACAATATCAAGTAATCTCGGACTATTTGAAAAAGAGCCACATCTCGGCAGATTTTTCGAGCTGTTTTAACGTGTTTAAGATTTACATATTCCCAGAGTATAGTATTACAAATACTACACGACCGGTGAAGTAAAAATAAATTCTTTACCCAAACCCATATCATCTGCTTCCAACAATATTGAATTAATAATATGCACATCTGAAAACAAATATCTATTCACAAAATGGTTGTATTTTGGTATAACCTTGTAAACAATCTTTTTTTCCACATTGTAGTTAACTTTTTAATCCTTATCCGATTTAATTTTTCCAGTGTTAGAAAATTTGTCTCACTCACGCGACATAATATATGGACAAAAATGGATTTCTCTAATGGGTGGCCAAATATTTAAAAAATCTTGCTCAATGAGCCATCTTTCACATCCAAACGGATTTTTTCTAAATTTTATAATTGTGGTTAAAACCACATCACGGCAGCCCGTTGAAACGATATCTTTCTAATTTAATGATAGTACATATCCAATTTCGTACTTAACCCTTTCAAACCTGACTTTACCAAATGACCAAATGCTATCTTTATTATTAAAACAGTTTCATGAAAATTGTCGCTCTAAAGCCCCTAGGTAGAAGTCGTGTTTTCATTCAAAATATGCAAAATAATGATTTGATGCATCGCTAGGGTTTAAAGGGTAAATTAATCCTTTGCTATATTCACCCTGTTTTTATCCACCCAGTTGTAATTTTTCATCCACTTGAAGTTATCCCTGACGCGATCCACCGTTTGTGGAAATTATTCACATGTGTCTAAATAAAGCTCATTATTATTATCCGGCTGCTTTGTGACACGTTTCGTTTTTAAAAGTGCAAAAAGTAGCTATGGAACGATAAAAGTAATAATTTCGAGTCTCACGAGTTCGCTAAGCGCAAGTTCGAGGTAGATCATATGGATCGTCATCCTCAGATGTCATCATCCACGCCTGTCCAGGATCCATTTATCTGAGAGCCATTTTTTTCACGGTAATCAACGCTATAAATACTCCCAGTAGTCACCGCGAGACTCTTGGCCCCCGAGTGGCGCGTGGTCAAACATACCAGATTGTCAAGTGGCGTCTGAGTGGAAGAAGCTCTTTGGTCAGTGAGAGAATATTGCTTTACGTCGCTTGCTGCACAATCATGGAAATATTGCAACAGAATGAAGACTGAAGTTGTGACTATGTCCTCTTCTTATCAAATGTTGTACAGGGTTCGCTATAATGCACATTACCACAGACAGTACACGCTAAACAATATAGGTTCTTCAAAAAGAACTACTACTGATACTACTGAAGGGCTCCTTCTAAAAAACCTATATTGTTTAGAGTGTACTACACACTCCGTAGGAGCACTGAGGAGCACTGTATATATACAAAAATTCGATGAGAAATATCCAACTCGAGATCAGAATGATCCATCGGGGCCGACCCTCTGTGACAAAGCTCATTGAGAAGCATCAGCCAACATGATACATTGACCCTGGGCTACTTTAATGTCGGGCGGGCGTCGCAGACGGTGGACCAACATTCAAACAACATTGGGTCAATGATATATCGTATATGTTTTGATCGCATGGTATAGAACAGCAAGAACAGCTGTATTTGCTCCCAGACGAGAATTGACAACACTTATTCAGCTGTTGCAAGAAAACAAGAAAACTTATGATGTGTATCTAACAATAGAATGTTGTTATTGGAATTTCGATGAACACAATTAGAAGTTCCCTTGTTATTCTGTTTTCGCACTACTGCAAAACTTTTGATTGATTCGACTGTCAATTGCGCAGAAGTAGCTCTACTCCAATCACTGAGGAGGATTAGAAGATTTGTTCTCACTGATTTGCCTCTGGTACTGTCTGCCAATTTCGTGCTCGTGCTAGTATATGTAGCAATTAAATTATATCAACATCACAGGTTCTGTAAGAGAGTTAAATCCCGAGATAAAAAAGTATCACAGGCTGTGATTTATTCAGTAAAATGCTATCAGTCACCGCGAAACAGGTAGGTCTGCATTTATAGGTAGGTCAGCATTTTTCATTAACAGGAAATAAGACAATTTTCTGCGATACTCTTTCATGTATTTTTATAAAAATATAAGAATAACAATATAGCCACTGGTGATCCTTCACCTCCATCGCTGTCCACCGCCCACCTGAAGAAGACGTATCCGGGCAAATAAATCTGGACTTCCAAGTTGACCTTAATATGACGAGAATTGCGGTGGCAATACACTTTTGCCGGGGATGAAAATAAGTGGATGGGAGTTGAATAGGTGAAACTAAATAAAAATGAAATGATTCGGGCTTTAGGACACTTTTGTGTCACACATAGGCTAAATTGGGCCAGCAGAACCGCCTGAGGATGGTGAGCTGAGTGCGATAACACTGCCCTCCAGACACAGGATTAGAGATTCGAGCCCTGGCGGTCTGAGGCCGAGCACGTTACCTCTCAGTCACGGAGGCTCCCCTGACAGTTTATCAGAACCATACTAGTATGACTAAATCTCTCCCAGTCACTCTGTAAAGTAGAGATTGTTGCATCGTTAGGGTTTAAAGGGTAAATTAAACCTTTGCCATATTCACCCTGTTTTTATCCACCGACTTGTAATTTTTCATCCACTTGAAGTTCTATATCCCTGACGCGATCCACTGCTTGAGGGGTGTGGAAATTATCCACATTTGTCTAAATAAAGCTCACTATTATTATCCGGCTGCTTTGTGACACGTTTCGTTTTTAAAAGTGCCAAAAAGTAGCTATGAAACGATAAAAGTCATAATTTTGAGTTTCACGAGTTCGCTTAGCGCAAGTTCGAGGTGGATCATATGGATCGTCATCCTCAGATGTCATCATCCACGCCTGACCAAGATCCATTTATACGAGAGCCATTTTTTTCACGGTAATCAATGCTATAAATACTCCCAGTAGTCACCGCGACACTCTTGGCCCCCGAGTGGCGCGTGGTCAAACATACCAGATTGTCAAGTGGCGTCTGGGTGGAAGAAGCTCTTTGGTCAGTGAGAGAATATTGCTTTACGTCGCTTGCTGCACAATCATGGAAATATTGCAACAGAATGAAGACTGAAGTTGTGATTGCGTCCTCTTCTTATCAAATGTTGTACAGGGTTCGCTATAATGCACATTACCACAGACAGTACACGCTAAACAATATAGGTTCTTCAAAAAGAACCCTTCAGTAGTATTACCATGCGACCCTAGGAGAACCCTGCAAGGCTTCTCCTGGGGTTACATGGTAATACTACTGAAGGGCTCCTTCTAAAAAACCTATATTGTTTAGAGTGTACTACACACTCCGTACATTTGAACACTGAGGAGCACTGTATATATGCAAAAATTCGATGACAAATATCCAACCCGGTCGAGATCAGAATGATCCATCGGGGCCGACCCTCTGTGACAAAGCTCATTGAGAAGCATCAGCCAACATGATACATTGACCCTGGGCTATTTTAATGTCGGGCGGGCGTCGCAGACGGTGGACCAACATTCAAACAACATTGGGTCAATGATATATCGTATATGCTTTGATCGCATGGTATAGAACAGCAAGAACAGCTGTATTTGCTCCCAGACGAGAATTGACAACACTAATTCAGCTGATACAAGAAAACAGAAGACAAACAAACTTATGATGTTTATCTAACAATAGAATACTGTTATTGGAATTTCAAAAGACCATTTGTACAATGTTGGACTAGCGTTGAAGATGTTGGGCCCACGCTGTACAAATGCTATACAAATGTGTTGTGTTTGTTAGGAAGCAGGTGCAGTGAAGTGTTGAAATTCCCATGTTTCTATTTCGATGGGGCAAGGACACAATTAGAAGTTCCGCTGTCATTCTGTTTTCGCAATACTGCAAAATAGTTGATTGATTCGACTGTCAATTGCGCAAGAGTAGCTTCAATCCAATCGCTGAGGAGGATTTGACGATTTTGCTCTCACTGATTTGCCTCTGGTATTATCTGCCGATTTCGTGCTCGTGCTGGAGTCTGTAGCAATACAATTATATCAACATCACAGGTTATGTGGGAGAGTTAATCCCGAGAGAAAAAAGTATCACAGGCTATGATTTATTCATTAAAATGCTATCAGTCACCGCGAAACAGCTAAGTATGCATTCTTCATTAACAGGAAATAAGACAATTTTCTGCGATACTCTTTCATGTATTTTTATGAAAATATAAGAATTACAATATAGCAGGTGGATGAAAATAAGTGGATAGGAGTTGAATAGGTTGAGCTGACAGTTTATCAGAACCATACAAACATAACTAAATCTCTACCAGTCACTTTGATAAGTAGAGCTTAATTATTTGAGAAAATACTGAGCTCAAATAAACATACCGGTAAATTATAGTTTTTAGTCGGACAAAGAAAATCTGGCAGCAATTTTGAGGCTAGTAGATGGTAACAAAAGCCCATACGGTACGATCGTGATGTGTGATATGGGAAAGAATCTTACCGTTTAACATGGTTGAACTGACCTGGAGTCTGCGATACAAATCACAGAGCAGCTACACTTAGTGGGAAGCAGCTTGGCAGACCACTTATCCGGGTGGACCAGGTCAATTAAACTGTCCACTGCAATGAGTGGTTGCTCAAGGAGACCAGGGAGATTTATCCCTATATCACACACGATTGAAACAATGATGGCTTGTTTTTTGGGCCAGCGTCACAGATAATAGCCCATTATTGAGCCAACAATTGGATCAGTCACTAGTGTTCACTGGAGATCCACTTCTGATGTTGTGAGCTATTATGATATCGTTCAATCTTCTATATTATTTTAAAACTTGTTTATATTCACCATCGTGGCAAGCAAAACAATACTATTATTATAATATTATTATATTATATCGGCTGACAATGCGAATACGAAGTCAGTTCGCGTCTAGGAAACACATATATGACGCATAATGAGGTCTACATAGACTTTCTGGGCGGGGGCCCTAGGGTAGTGGTTAGCACCGCTGCCCTTCACGCCAGAGTCCGGGGTTCGGTTCCCGGTCTCGGCGGTTTGAAAGAAACAAAATTGTTTCTTCCCCATCCACGTGTGAAAGTTAGTATTGTGGGGAGCCTCCGTGACCGAGAGGTAGCGTGCTCGGCCTCAGACCGCCAGGGCTCGAATTTCGAATCCTGTGTCTGGAGGACAGTGTCATCTCAATCATCTCACCATCCTCAGGAGGTTCTCCTGGCCCAGTTTAGCCTATATGTGCACAAAGGTGGCCTAAAGCCCGATTCATTTCATTTTTTTGAAACAATGATGGCTTGTTTTTTGGGCCAGCGTCACAGATAATAGCCCATTATTGAGCCAACAATTGGATCAGTCACTAGTGTTCACTGGAGATCCACTTCTGATGTTGTGAGCTATTATGATATCGTTCAATCTTCTATATTATTTTAAAACTTGTTTATATTCACCATCGTGGCAAGCAAAACAATACTCTGAAGCTAATACAAAATATGACGTTGCCCTGTCTCAGACTATTAGATTGACCATAACTTTTTGGTTAATCTATGATTAAAATATGCATCAGTGTCAATAAGTTATAATTATTACATAATACGTATATAATTCAGTAGTAAGATAATATGTCACGTGTACACACAGGTACACCCTCTCACTCACAGTTTTTAAAAGGTGGTCTACATGTACATGCTGACGTTTTTCTTTACATTTTAAAAATCTGCCGATATTAGTTATTCATAATCGAATAGAACAGGAGCTCCCGAACTCCGAGGCCCGGCTTTAGGTTGTTTGAGTGCTATAGACATTTTTTTTTTAATTTGTAAACATAACTGTATTGGTCTTCCTCGTGGGCCAGAATCCTCAGATTGATGAGGATAGAGCAATTAAAATTGAAATCCGTGAAGGCGTGAAACAGTAGTTTATCCTCTATTATCGCTTGGTCTTAATAATAGTAAAATACGACACATTACACCAAACTACATGTTTATGTCGGGTGAAGCCATATTCATTGTATTAGCAGAATTAAGCTGTATCAAGACTGGGTCGCTTTAATAATCATTTGAATACTAGATTTGTTAATTAAATTGTATTTGCCTCATGCTGTTTCAATGCGGGGCCAGTCTTGCAAACAAATGACACCATTGAACCAACCTTGAGTGATAACTATGAACAGTAATCACCTTTTAAGTGTGACATATATTAATATATGTTTTTAAACCGTTAGGGTGAAGTGAAAAAAAACAGTGACATTAAAACACACAATAGATTCGATGTCCCATCAGCTTCTACAGCACCCCCTCGACGGCTAACCGATGTTGCTTCAATGTTAATCCAGCGTGCCAGACGATGACCCAACAACAACCCAACATTTATTTACTTTCCCCAACGGGTTCTGCTGTATACTTTGCGGGAGCACTGCGGCATTGCCATGCGGGTGATGCTTTTCTCACCCATTGCCAGAAAAGCCACTACCCAGATAAGACAATGCAATGCTGAAGTAATGCTGGGCCACCATCTACGACGCTGGGCCAACATTATTCCAGCCTAATCCCCTTAAGCTCTAATCACTAATATACTTGTGAATATATGTTTTATTAATGTTAATATATGTTAATTAACATTAACACTTATTAACACGCAAATATTACACATAGTGACCTTAAACGTTATATTTGACTCGTTCATAAGGACTGTTTCCCAGAAATGTCAACTGTTTCCTTCAGACGGCACCACTCTTTTCGCAAAAGAGGACACACACACAGGCGCAACAACTTAATAGGCTACGAGCATGACTATGACAAAAATTGCTTTATCATCATATTTTTAAATACACAATGGAGATAATAATTATGCACATATTCAGATCGTCATTTTCATTATTTCTGGGCTAATCTATCGACACTGATTTATCATAACATATTGCTCACAGCGACTAAACTGTTACTAATATCTCACCATAATAGAGAGCGAGTGTCCTGTTTTCAGTAAATTGTTTTGTCATTGACGAATATTACCCCTCGAGTGCTCCTTGATTGAAAGGAGTATTAAGCGATAAGGGGTTTAGTGGGTGGAAACGTGACAGAATTGATTTACCAGATTTATTATGAGCTAGAGCTGTCATTCTACAACATCCTTACCTGAACTAGAGGACTCTGCTTGGTCTAAAAATGCACATTTAATACTATTATAGTGGTTAAGAATATGCGACAAAGACTCATTTGGCCATATATTCTAGAATAATTTATTAGGATATTTAGGATAATAGTCCATGGACACAGTCATCAAGGTGTGTGCTTTGGTATAAACTCACGAAATTTGGCACAGGGACTCCTTATACTACACTTTGTGATATTTCTCGGAGGGGGACAAGACCCCTCCTTCATAAGAGGCCTAATTTGCATAAATTCAAAATGGCCGTCATATGATTTGCCTATTATCACATTATGCCCCATACTTCTTCGGAACAAATAAAGATAGACAAATGAATATGGCATCAAAATAATCAGAATTTGATTTGTAATATTGTAGGATTACGTATATAATGATAGTAGAGACCTCATTTGCATAAATTCAAGATGGCCGCCATGTGATTTGCCGATTATCACACATTATGCATCATAACTTTGGAACAAATGAAGATAGAAACATGTTTTATGTGTCAAAATAATCAGAATTGAAATTATAATACCGTGTATGTATATGGTAAACGTGGTAATAATATTTTGCATCAATGAAAGATGGCCGCCATCTGATTTTCTATCATCACATTATGCAACGATCACATTATGCATCGTAACTTTGGAACAAGATAAAAACATATGTAAGGTGTCAAAACAATCAGGACAGAAATGTCAATATCGTGTATTTATATGATAATAGCAAACTGTTAATTTGCATAAATTCAAGATGGCCGCTATATGATTTACAAATTATCACAGTATGCCTCATACACATTGGAACAATGGAGATGGAAACATGTATCATGTGTAAAAATAGTCAGGATTGAAATTTCAATACCGTGTAAATATATTATGATAATAACAAAAGGCTTATTTGCATAAAATAAAGATGCCCGCAGTCTGATTTGCCAATTACCACATTCTGCCTCATAACTGTGGGACAAACACATAACAAAATACATCAGAATTGCTCTTGAATACTGTCTAATTTACATAAATTAAAGATGGCTGTCGTCGGATTTATCGTTTCTTTATTTTGTCTTTTATCGTTGAAAGAAATAAACTGATTTATTGGATCTTGCACTCGATTGGATGGTTTTAATTGAATCTGTAGGCTATCTTTAAAAACGTTGTCGAACTGTTTCTAGGCCAATTAACATGTAGGCTACATAAGTGTAAATTAAGTTATAAAGCGATCGGGCACCAATCCAAGACTATGTACAACGGATGCGGATTATTCGGGGGTTGACCTCCCAAGTGAAAAATAAGACTGATTCGTTGGGCGGGATAGACAATCCTTCAGATTGCGTGTAGGAAAGTCAAATTTCCACTGGCTTTCTTTGCAGTATTGGCAAAGGGATATGTGGCTAAAACATCTGAAATGAAAACAATCCTAAATACGGAATAACTAGTTTTTAACACGTTTAAGAATGTGATCATTGAGTTGATAGATAGGTTTTATCAATCTAAGTTGAGATAATGGAGGGTATCTGTCTATTACGCTCCATGTCCTACTTGGCAGCCCTGTTTTCTAATAGTAGGCTGCGCAAGTCTTCTTGTAATTTTACTGAATCTTGTATGCATCTTATTTTTCTATACAAAAGGCAATCATGATCTAAAAAGCTACATTGTGACTTAACATGTACATTAATATAGTGAATGTCGTTTATAAAAAAAAATAAAATGGAATTGAACATAATAAAATAGTGCCTATTTGGTCCGGTTATGGCTCAAAACTGAGAGGTACTGGGTTTGAATCCCGGCCGGTACGGATATTTGTCACCGGGGTTGAGAATAATCAGTGTTCCAAACTGTTCAAAGGCTTGAATTGTACTGGTATTATGGTTATTCGAAAAAAGTATGGCTTCATTCCGTCGCGATATTGCCATGATTGTGCATAGACGATGTAAAGCAATATTCTCTCTCTCAATCCTGAGTCAATAGAAACTGTATCTGAGCTGATGCCATATATAATACCTTGCTGGGTCTTTAGACCTCATGCTGATAAAGGTCTGTAATTACTCGAAATATTTGTTAGACTCGTTTTGAAATCTTACATTAGCTGTAAGCGGCACACAATGCTCTCCAGAATATAAAAAAATATGCAGCAGTGCAGTCAAGACTAAGCCGTGGCTCGAAGGTATAGACAATTTGGAATCTGGTCAGGCTCGATAAACAGGAAAACATCCCCTTCTAAATGAGATGCTGATCCGCTCTGGTCATCTCTGTACGTGAAAATGGACGTAATGTGATCATTGATTAGGTTAGTTAGCTGCATCAACCATTTGCCTCAATAGAGGCGATGCCAATATTGTCCTAATTGTAGAGAGATTAATATATTTCGTAAAAGGTTTATGTCTGGATCCTCGAAGGAGCAAGTCAGATATTAGCGTGGAAATGGCATATATATACGCATCTGAGTTACTATATACTATAGTCATGATAGTATGTATACTATCAATGAGCTGGCCTGCCTTTATGAGAAAGGTTCAAAATGAAAATGAGCTCTACTAAAACAGTAGTAACTAAATAAACATTAATTATTTAAGGACCAGAAGGAAGATGGTGATTTTGTCATTACATGAAACGGGTAAACCATTCTAATCTCTAGCAAGGATGATGATATTGACTCACTGCCTAGCACTCCATTTCCCCTTCACGTAGAGATTTGATACGAGGTGCATTCTGTATGCTGCCAGTTTAGCGAAATAGTTGTAGACGCATTATTATGCATGTAGATGACATGGTGTTGTTGTGGTTCTTCAACATGCTTGATTGTATAAGCATTATTGGGGTAACTATTTCGATATATAGCCTATCTATTCAGATATTTTCAAGGAATGAGCTCGCTGCACTACTACTATTTCACAACATTTTTGGTTGTGGTATAAGATCATATTTTTCTGGAGTGGAGAAACTGGCAGATCTGTAGAAGTTTAGAAGACTTCATTGATAGGTGCTGCTCAACTGCTTGTCCACAGACACACTTATATATGGCCGTATTAGGCCTACCTGTTTTGTAAGGGAGCAAAACGATTTGAATTTATGTACTGTGTTTCTATCACCTGAGTAATCCTTTTGACCATCTCCCAAAAAAGCGTGTAAAGCTCTTCTAAGATGGTGTGGTTGGTGGTTGGTGTGTGTCATATTCATGTAGCCTAGCTACATGTAAATGTACCAGGAATAACCTGCATTTCACAATGAGATGTCGTTTTATATCAAACATGTAAACGTATTGACTGTATGTGTTTGGTGCTAGATGTGCGAATAAATGTTCTTATGTCACACTAATTTCTTATTTCTTCACACTGATTAAAGGAGTAATCCACTGTGTGCCAAGAGTGGGTCGAAACTGTATCTATAAAGCACCACACGGATTACAGAGATAAAGTCAACTGAGGAATAACTATAACTGACCAGGAACAGGCATAGAATGGTATACGGCTATAAGTAGCCATCTAGTATTGTGGGGGTGTCCAATTGCGTTTATTTTAAACTAATTTACAGTTATAATTTTCACTTATTTGCATATTTATCAAGATAATTGACTTTAAAACAGTTGAGCTATACCATAAATGAGTACAGATCCCATCAAAACCACAAAATCGTCTCCAAAAAGTAGTAAATCAGCTGATTTGCTCTAATATTGTGCTATAAATTGACAAGCTGCAAATCTTATGGCGGCAATATTTAATTTTATCTATACCAAATCGACGCCAAGAACTAGTAAATCACTTAATTTTTTCCAAAGTTTTCCATAAATTGATAACTGGAAATCAGATAGCGGCTATATTTAATTGGATCTATAATTATAAAGCTTTTGTTATCAAAATTGCACATCATTTCAAATATAATTATGGTGCATTTTGACATGTCATACCTGTTGATAACTTTATTTGTTCCAAAATTATGGGGCATATGGTTGAATGTGATAATCTACAAATAAGATGGCGGTCATCTTAATTGATGCAAATTATGTTTATGTATCATAATAAAAGTAATTTCACAGTATTTTAAATTCAGTATTTCAAATGTATTTTAACACTTCATATATGTTTATATCTTTATCTGTTCCAAAGTTATCAGGTATAACGTCTTAATGAGATAATCAGATGGCGGCCATCTTCAATTTATGCAAAGTAAACCTTTGCTATCAGCATAATACGTACGTACACAATATTGCACATTTAATCCTGATTATTTTGACACTTTATACGTGTTTCTATCTTCTTTTGTTCCAAAGTTATGAAGCATAATGTGATAATCGGCAGATTAGATGGCGGCCATCTTTGATTATGCAAATTAGGTTTCCACTATCATCATTTAGTTAATTCCACATAATTTAAAATTTAATTCTGATTATTTAGACACATTATACATGTTTGTGTCGTCATTTTTTCCAAAGTTATGAGGCAGAATGTAATAAGCGGCAAATCGGATGGCGGCCATCTTGGATTTATGCAAATTAGGCCTCTTGTATTGAAGGATTTTTGTCCCCCTCCGAAAAATATCACAAAATATATTTTAAGGAGTCCGTGTTTCATGAGTTTATACCAAGGTGCACACTGGGACCTAAAATCTTGACTGTGTCCATGGACTATAAAGCCCACTAGCCATCTACTCGTGTCGATCGGGGACCATGGTGCAATGGTTAGCGCCACCGCCAGTCACGCTGGCGTTGACTTTGTTGTTCGTTTTCTGCTCTCTGAATTACGGTTACAAAACAAATCTTTCTTCCTGTTCACGAGTTTCAATGACTTGAGAGGCAGCGTGCTTGATTTCAGATCGCCTGGGTTCTAGAATATCGGTCCTGAAATGCACATCTTATTATGTAGTGGTTTCATGGTGAGCTCGTTAGCTGGGGGGGGGGGGGGGGTCGTTATGTACGTTAAGTACAATTGAACATATTATTCTGCTCACTCGTCGTTAGAACGCCACTACATGGATGTGTTCGCCTAACCCTTACAGCACTGAAACAATTTATTATAAACAATGGATACAAAAGGATTTTTTTAATTCGAAAGCATCATAAATGTCCCAGTTAGCTCTTTCTGCTTCATTTAAATACCTATATTATGAGTCTACGGCCATTATAAATGTTTGAATTCTTTCAGTGCTGGTATCGTCTTTAGACGTCAGATTCTGACGTCGACAGACGACAACCTCTGACGTCCGCGCGCTTAACCCCTGAAGCGCTGAATTATTTTTGTGAAATCCATGGAGACCAAAGGGTTTTTTTCATTTTGAAATCATCATAAATGTTTTAGTTAGCTCTTTCTGATACATTAAATTTTGAATACCTATGTAATGGGTCTACGGTCATTATAAAGATTTTTATTCTTACAGCGCGGGGATCGACTTTAGTCGTCAGAATCTGTATGATTTGACAGAGGTGTCACAGTTTATTGTTTGCAAGAGGAGCTCAATTATTTTTCACAAAACAAATATTTCACTATAAGATAATATAGCTGTTCTCCAGATTGTTAACACCTAAAACTGGTGAACAGTTGATTTTAAATTATACGCTATATATATATCTCGACCTGTTCCTGTCAACCAAAGTTAATAATATGTTTCAAAAAAAACTACTTAATTAATAAGAATGATATTGTCCAATTTTGTTAACTGGAAAGTTAAATAAAATCAAATTTTAAAATATGTCGTTTGTTTTATCTCGGAGTTCACTTAGTCCAATGAACTTGTTTTTTCATGATATAAAAGCTTATATCAAATTAACATATACGATTTTCGTAGATATAAACAAAGAAAATATATTCGTTCAGATAAGACGCGAAAGTCCACATTTTCAACATCCATAGTTATTTTGAAGAACAAAAAGGCATCATCAGTGTAGTCGCAAGGAATGGGATTCAGCAGTACTTGTAAAATGCATGAATATGAATAAAATGAGTGAATATTCAATGGAACTAGAAAGTTATCTGCAGCATTGTATAAGGATTTAACCCTTTAAGCCCCCACGATGCATTAAAGCATCATTTTACATTCCTGAAAACAGACTTAATTTTCCTACAACTAAGGGTTTAGTACGAAAATTTCCATTAAACTGGTTTACCAATACGTGGTAATTTTCTTTAATTTTTAAACCACATCAAGTCATCTTCATCCACTACAAGTCAAGAATTGCGGCAGCAATTCGCGGCTTGTAGTGGATGAAAATTAGTATGGTAAATTCAGGATTGAAAGGGTTAAATAATATTTCAGTCACCACGCCGTGTAGAACATGTTGACGAAGCCTAAAATGTGGCTTTTTATATGTCATCAGCAAACTATAGTTATATTGTATTTTTTGATCTGTTGAAAAGCGCTTGTTTTTCGTATATGAACAGCTGAACATAATTATATTAAATGGGTTTTGGGAAACAAAAATCCATTTCGGTCAAAAGGTGACTGTGAGGTAAAATAACACTTTCTCACTGACCATCTCTTTATACTATGTTGTTTCTAAACATACGTTGAAGTAGACGACTCACATTACGCCGCACGTACTGTTAATCCTGGATCTCAAAGTAAAAGAGACAAATTGTAGTTCGTAAGGACAGGCTGTGCGGTACATTAATGGATATCAGGCATGACATGGGGTAGGACCCTAATCACCAAGCGGAAACATAGACAAGATGCAATTGTAGGTGATGGGTGAAATATCCTCCCTCAAATTATCCTGAGATGCAGACAATAACTAAAAACGTGTAGAACATGTTGAGATAAATGAGGCCTTCCACTATGTCTTCAGCAAAAGATGGTAATCTTGTTTATTTCGATCTATTAAAATGCACCTGCTTAGGTATGTAAACAGATGAACATAATTATATTAAAAGTGTAAATGTGTATCTTAGCGGCCTAAATGATCATGCTGGCTACAACAAAATTGATTCAAACACAAGAAAATATGTTTTATTTCAATGAATATTGGCCTCTTGATGTGGCATATCATCACCTCACAACCATAGTGTGGCATGTGCCACTCAAACGAGGGGCACATACAAATACTACAGATAAATTCACAACAAGATAAGTTTTTTTCAATGGTGATATATTTGTGTCGCATCTTGCTGCCTCAATAAAATTACAGCTAGATTCGGATATCAACATTACTAATTGAATGAATGAATGAATGAATGAATGAATGAATGAATGAATGAATGAATGAATGAATGAATGAATGAATGAATGAATGAATGAATGAATGAATGAATGAATGAATGAATGGTGTGGGTTGTGAGATCAATCATTGCGTTCAGCTGCTCGGGGCGGAGAATTCAGGACTGGCGTTCTGAGGCCGAGCAAGCTACTTGTCGGTCACACAGTTTCCCCACAATATTAAACTGGTAAGAGTTGACGGGAAGAAACATATTGTTTTTCTGAAACCTAAATACTGAGTTATCATCAACCACTGCACACGAAGCTAATGTGTTCTATCTGCCACTCAGATAGAAACGCATTTTTAGTTCCGAGAGGGCGAAGTGAGTAGCACACCGGGTAATCATGGTAATAGTCGTTCTCCAGACATCTTGCCTCCTGGCAGAAAGCTTCAACCTATATTGGCTTAATTTGAACTTTGGCCAAGCACTATCTCCATGCCTGTGTGTTTTTTTCTGTGAATTGACAGAGATTGCCCGGTTGACCTTGGTAGGGAATCAAGTGATGTCTAGTGGCGGAGCATCACACCATATGCTGCCTGACAGTTCCATTTTATCTGCCCCGACCGAGTGTGTGCGGCTCATGTTCTGGAATAATTTAGAGCAGAAAGCTCACCAATTGTGGCAACCGACCTCGACCACACTTCAACCCTGTAAGTGCACGCGACATAATGTATGTCTGACGGGGCTTATATTGAGGAATAATCATTGAATGAAATGCTCCATAAAAATCAGAACTTTCTGAATTTTCTTCTAATATAATATTATCAGATTGTAATTATGTGATCAGATAAGCTGGCCATTGCGATAGCAATAGCCTCACAAATCTCAAAGTGAATGAGACCGAGAGGGTGTTAACCCTTGAAGCGCTAAGTTAATTTGTAAAAAAAAGGCAACCAAAATATTTTTTTTTCAATTTGAAATCATCATAAATGTCTTAGTTAGCTCTTTCCGATTCATTTGAATACCTATGTAATGGGTCTACGACCAATACAAATATGTCTATTCTAACAGTGCGGGGATCGACTTGAGGCGTCAGAATCTGACGTCTACAGACGTCAGATTCTGATGACTAAAGTCGATCCCCGCGCTATTCTTTACTCTTTAATATCTTACTATTATCATAACCCTATTAACATCAGTTTTGTACATGTAGACAAAACAAGACTTAATGTATGTCTGTTTGTATTCTCAAACTGCGATATTTGCAGTTTTGGACTAAAAAAAAGAGAGAATTAAGCAAATGTGATTTAGTCCCCTCGAAAAAAAATTCACAATTATCATGGCTCAATTGTTTAGATATTCACATTTGATCTGCGCAAAAGCTATGAATACACTCAGTATATCTCCAGTGAATTGTTCGTAAAGCTGCACCAACCTAATCTCATGCATTAAAACAAGGTATAACTTTATTTTTCATCAGCCAGTTTCCTGGTATAAATATTGAATATGAAAGGGTGTATCTGCCACTTTGTAAAGTGGCAGATACGCCGTTTCATATCCAAGGGGACGATATATGCTGCTGTAAAATCACGAAAGTAAAGTGGTGGGTATAATGTTATGTAAATCAAACTAAGAGCAGATCCAGCTCAATACAACTTATAAAAGTGTGTTTTGGCTCAGGGCCTATTTTTTCTTGTGGTTTATTATATGCGTGTCAGTTGACTGCAAGACAAAGCGACTATGCTGTTGGCAGATTGTTTTATGTAATGAAACATATGTTATCTTAATAGTTTTGCTATGATATAATTATATTTACCCAACCTAGGTCATAATAAATTCTACGTTTAATGTTTTATTTGTCATATATTAGCGTGGTTCGCAAGATTCACGTCCAATGTTAGATTTCAATAGTATCCACCTCTAGCAGCAGCTGCTACAGCTTCCTATGGATCACTCCTATGAATGGCACATAGGACACTGTATAGTTGCTTGGGGTCGATAGTGTCCCGACCCACACTGTAGTGGTTCATTATACACAAGCGAATGTTTTTTAGTGACTCAAGCAAAACCATGCTTCACATGATTGTCAAAAAATCTCAATGTAATTATGTAATAAGTATAGAAATTAGGACCAACCAGAGGAAGACTTATCTAGATAGACTCGTTTTACCTCACGTCAAAATAATCTGATAAATTAATCATGTCACGTTTCCATCCACACGATGACTAATCTCTTAATCCCCCTTTCAATCACAAACCACTTGTGAGTGTGGGACGAAAACAGCTTTACCATTCGCATGATAAAAATGTGACATGAGTACCGACCAGTGTGTGAAAACATATCACAGTGACACGTAATCAGCAATGTTCATCGGCATTTTTTTTTAAATGTATTTTTTGGGGGTCATATTTTCTCACAGAAGCTAGGTTCTCACGCTATGAGCACTGACGTCGAGCCATTGATGTATCAATATTGGCCAGCATAGGACCTGCTGAAAAATCAACCACTTACTAAGTTGTGGGAACAAAACTAAATAAAAGTGTTCCATGGAATAATCATTATAGAAAAGGTAGAATGTAAAATAACAATTTTTTTTAGCATTATCCACAGTATAACATTATATATACAAACACCTATAATAATCCAACTATGTCAAACGTTAAGGCTTCCGCATATTAATTGTGGTATTTTAACCTGGGGTTACAAGTTACAAAAAGAACAATCAAATCTGTTACATTAACCAAATATTTAGCTTATTTAGCTAAGTTTAGATCTTCTAAAAATAACGGATACATACAAATTATGTGAAACTAAATTTGCCTATAAAATGTCAGTGTCCACCAGAATAGTTTAAACTTGAAATTAAATTTTGCTAGAAAAAGTAGCAGTGACCCAATAAGAATAACTGTTATGCATGAATTGCTAATAAATGTACATATTGTATCTTGTACAGTATACCAAAATGTATAAATTCATTACCTCCCTGGTAATAGATAATTCTTCATTATAATTAAGTGTCCATCTCGAATGTATTTAAAAAAAGTATGTCATAACGCGAACAGAAACTATGACTGATACTATCTTTCTCTCTTTCTTGTTGAACAATAATAATATTACACTTTTAATATTTAGCTTCATCTCTATTACATCAAATTTATATTATGTGTAGTTATTCACACTGTTACATAGTATGTCATCGTCTGAGATGTGGTTGGAGGCATTTCCCGGCAAACATGTGGTGTTTTTTTCGATATTGAGATGGACTGTTTGCTGGGCTGCTCAACGTGGTGAGAATTTGCGTCCCAAGCACACATGAGGCGATGGCCAACGTCGGTTTACTGTTGGGCCAAAGTCGTAGACGGTGGGCCAACAGTAAACCAACGTTGGGCCAACGTCTCATGTTTGCTGGGTCCTCTCACGTACTGGGCGATGATCCTTGTTTTTCCCTAACTGGTGGGCTGCGTGATAGCGATCAATTTTGATGTAAAGGCAGGTCTCCTGATCCTCATAACAATTACTAGCATATTGGTTACATATGTTTGTCTTTTTATCGAGTATGTTGTGTGACGAAGTAATACTTCTGAGTCAGTGTCCGAAAAAAGGTGCATTCCTCATGCAGTATGTCTTCTTAGGACACCTTGGTTTGAACTTGAAAGTGGGACAAATGTTACTCTGGCTACCTTCAGATAACAGCTGTTATTTGGTTATCTATTTTTTTAAATAAAATGTATTCCTTTTCAGGTGATGACGTCGACCTAATGGGCTCGTTCGCGATACTAACTGTACTTATCAGGCAACTGTATTTCATCAGACAAATGCATTTTATTTGAAAGGGAGGCAGAGGTGTCACGATAAAAATACGCTGCACAAGAACAGAGGGGAATCAGCGCGGACACAGTCTTCAAATCCTCGCCAGTGATTGAATTAGAGCTCCTTCTGCGCAAGTGACAGTCTGATCAATCAAGTATTCTTGTAGAAGAAAAAAAACAGAATGTAAAGAGAATTCCAAGTGTGTTCTTGCTGCATCTGCCTAGGACCACAGGGGCCTCACGTGGGAATTCCAACACTCGACTGCACCTGGCAGTGTCACATTGAAGACAATGATTGGTGCCAGACGACATTACCCAAATAACGTTTCCTGTTTGGGGCGGAGAGGCAAGTCACTGGGCGATCTGGCCAAGTCTTCTGCCTGCGATTATTAGGGTCATGCAATGCAAGCAAGCACACTGTGATGTGCTGAGCCCATTATCTTGTTTCGATGTTCAGCACCATCGACCTGGCATCGAACCAATGCCATGGTTGCTCTTAATGCTTGTCAATGTCTATTCTCACCGACAATTTCAGCAGGAATTTTTTTTTTGTTCTTTAACAGTAGATGCTCCGTCGTTGTTTTGTAGCATGTGCCTGGCATATTTTCTTCAACAATGCTTGGCCAAGAAGACCTGCGGCCTCGAGAAACCGAGTCTTGCTGTGGGGAAGATGGTCACTGGTTAACGTGGTGAAATATATCTTCTGTCCTGCCTGCAGTAACTGCTCACTTGCAAAAGCAAACAACAGTAACTGCTTACTTCTAAAGTGAGTAATCACATCTGTTTGCCTAGGCACGCCATTGCTGCAGCCATCGACACGTCACTTCAGAAGGTCGTATGTTTGACAACGCACCACTCAACCCAAGAGTCTCAGACTGCCTACTGTGGGTATTTATAACACTGATTGCCGTCATAATAATGGGTATCCCGGAACGGGGACAGTAAAACACCTGTCACTGGGCAACATGTCATGCTTGCTGCCTAAAAAATTATGTTAAATGCACATATGATATGGACATGTGACGTGATCCAGGACAAGCCACCATAATTCAAGGCCACTCTGATAAACAGGTGAATTTGATCAGTAATGTCAACAATGAGGCGTGTTAATCAGATAAAAAAACAACCAAATGTGTTGCTTTTTAGACGCACAAACCCAGACGTATTCATTGAACCATATTATCAGAGTTTTTTTACAAGGGTATAATAATCACATCTTAAATATTATATTACATGACTTAAAAAACACTGTGTCTGATATAATATTATACTTCTTATTCCTAACGTTTTTAGTTTAGACGTCAGAATCGCTTCTCATGTATACATTATTTTTAATGGCCGTACACCCATAACATGTGCATTGATTCAAATAAATCGGAAAGAGCAAACTAACACATTTATGATGATAACAAATTTGGGAAAAACCCTTTGGGCTCCATGGTCTATACAAACATATTTCAGCGTTGTAAGTGTTAACATATTTACATTTTAATCAGCCCTTTATTATCATTATAAACTGGATTCACAAAACAAACATTAAAAAACATGAGCAATAATCATTACTACAAAAACGGTCAATAAGTTAAAGTTTAAAAACGGTTAATAAGTGTTGGCCAGCGTCTTTAATAATATTTTCTGTCATGGGTTTATATACAATGCAACAGTGTTTAGTATTATCTCAACGTTATCTCATTCCCAACACAGAAGTTACAAGCTTCTTTTTCTGCTTTTATGACGCCAAAATCAACTAATTTTTAGATGAGAGTGATATTTAAATCATGTGAAACACACATAAATAACAGAAATAACACAACCGAATATGTTAAGTGATTTGTCCTGATAAATATTTTAAATGACAATACTAGGTATATTAGGCTATACAATATGTTTTGATATCTGATTTGAAACATTTGTAAAACTTGAGTTGATTGGTATTAACTTAGCATGCTACCACAATCGACTGGCATAAGTTATTTAGATCGTTGTCACTCACCAACTGCATTTTGGGCTGTCTGCGTAAACACGAGACATCTACCCAATGGTGGGTCAATGTTGGTCCACCGTCTGCGTCGCTGGCTCAACATTGACCCAAAACTAGGTCAATGTCTAGTGCTTACATGGACAAATGTGTCACTCTGACCACACAGCCAAGTTTACACTTATTGAGAGTGGCCAGTATTTGCCTGGCTGTCAGAACATTTCGATCAAAGCAAAAACTAGAATCCATACTTTACGTTCTCTGTTCGGGTCTGTCACACGATGGAATCGACTGAATAGCAACTGGTCAGTATGTAGGTCATCATTGTATCAATAGTTATCAGAATACCATTCACTTTTACCCTTACAGTGCGGGGATCAACTTAATTCTTTAATCTATAGACGTCAGATTCTGACGTCTAAAGTCGATCCCCGCACTGTAAGAGTCTGACGTCTAAAGTCTGTAAGAGTAAAAATATTTGTGATGGTCGTAGACCCATAACATAGGTTTTTACAAAAATAATTCAGCGTTGTACGGGTTAACCCTTGTGCGTTAACCCGTGTGCTCAGTAGGTGGGTCCGTCCTACATACATATAGGTCAACACTGTATCAATCAGCAGAATAACTTTCACTTTATAACCATTGTGCTGCTCAGTAGGTGGGTCAATCCTACATAGGTCAACACTGTATCAATCATCAGAATAACATTCACTTTTTAACCCTTGTGCTGCTGAATTGTTTGTTTATATTCTTCATTCATTTAAAGCTGGACCTGCTAGCAAAATTATTTTTTATTTATTTATCGTGTCCGCTGATAAAAAAACATATTTATGAACAATAGAAATATGGCAAATTGAACTATTTAATAAACTGAGCATCTATGACAAACGATTTTATCATATTCATGAATATTATTTTGGTCTCACACATCCTTGATACCGTTTATAACGCAGGTCTAACAGGACTGTTCTGCTAAGCCAAATGGGAAGGTCTACGTACTTGTAAAGTATATAAGCAGATACCGCCTGTTGTGTTTGTATGGCAGAGGACTAGGGTTAACAATCATTTTCGATTATTATTTTCTGTATTTTAAAATTGCTTTAATTGCTAAATTGCTAATCACGACTACAGTCGTTCTCACAATAAAAATGTTTAACCCTTGAAGCGCCGAATTTATTCATGAAAACCTTGAGAGCTGAGGTTTTTTTTTCAAATTGAAATCATCATAAATGTCTTACTTAGCCCTTTACGATTCATTTGAGTACCTGTGTTAGGGGTCTACCCTCATTATAAAAAGGAAGGCCTTATAAAAATGTTCACTCTTACAGTGCGGGGATAGAAGTCACAATTTGACGTCCACAGACGTCAGATTCTGACGTCTAAAGTCTATCCCCGCGCTGTAAGAGTTAATATCACAGTAAATATTATCTTTCAAAGGTGAAAAGAATGTGTCTTTAGTCATTGATGGAGCTCGGATTACGTCAGTGTGCCATAACCTAATGACTAAAAACGCAAATTAAATAGACTGGAGGATAAAGAGTTAGGGCCAGCACTCTTCACTCTTGAATTATTGTTGATGCTAATCTACATTTACCCTCTAAAATAACGAAGTGGAAGTTGTTTTGTCACATTTATGCACCAAATAGCATAATTTTGAATTGATTGAAACTATGATATGGTCCAGTACAGCAACAACGTCCTGAGTGTCGTTTTGGTCTATCACAATGATTTGATAATATAAATCTGTACAATCATGTTTATTTATGATTATGAATTACATTGTGGCTGTCAAAAGATTAAAATATCGCATCTATCCTGGTTATTTCCCTCTTCCGTTGATTTCTCAATTTCCAACTTCAAAAAACAACCATAATTAGCTTTACAGTAGACATACATGTACCACAAAAAAATAAAGATATCCACTAAAATCGCATCATGAGGTCTCAGCAGTACAAATAAAAAAATATAGCGTTTTTATATTTTCATTTCCATTGAATAAGCTATTTTAATTGTGGGGAGAATCGGCTGGAATTTGTTAAAATTAAAATAGATACAATGACGTGTATTATCATCATTATATGACTGATTAAAACAATACCTAGAAAACAAATATGTCATTTTGAAAGCTTTGTGGAAATATCTGCATTTGATGTGTCTATCCAACCGTGATAGCGTCGAACGACCAGGAATAGCGTGTAATTATTATGATGTGGCCAACAGTCAAAGCAATATAGGTTCTTCAAAAAGAACCCTTCAGTACTATTACCTTGCAACTCCAGAAGAACCCTGTAAGGGTTCTCCTGGAGTTGCATGGTGATAGTACTGAAGGGTTCCTTCTAAAGAACCTATATTGTTTAGAGTGAACAGTATATAAAGTATAGAAATGAAGCCTATCTCTCGTTCAGCAATGTTTATATTCGTATTGGTGGCTATTATTGGTGTCGCAAAGCTGTTGGGGCTCTTTTGTAGCCTCTTCCATGTTCTTGTCCTAATCGGTGGCAGGTTAAGTCGTCCGTCCAGACCAACTAATTACAGACCTGGAAAAAGTACGCTCATTGTTGGGCAAGTGTGACAGAGGCTGCTCCAGCAATGACCCGGTATGTTGCTAACCATCCCGATTTCTGGATTGCCTGACTACGTCTCTGGCCAAATGAGGGGATACACAGTAGACTTCGGTGCCAATGTAGGGATAAGGCCTACTTGGATTTTGACAAATAAAGCCAGCAGTTTATGATTATAGTTTGATAATTATTGAGAGAATATGTATGAAGTCATCCTTGCCATAAAACATTTTGCTTTGCAAGAGACGCGGACTCGATACTGGCCCAAAATCAACCCAGCAGCTGGTCGGAGCGCCTGTTGTGTGTTGGTATCATGGATATATCCAATAGTGATACATTCTAGGGATTCACAGCAGGATCACGACGACCGGTTCCAATATTTTGTATTCAGTCCCCTACTGTCCTAGAGATGATTTATTATCTGGCATATATTCTTACAGCATTGTTTTACCTATTGCTTGTAATAAGCAGTTACAATAATTATCGCATTTTACTATGAAGCTGTATATTGAGTTTGGTAGCGTGGTATTAGGCCGCTAGGAATCCAATTTTGAATCATATGTCTGTAGTATGTGTATGGTAGTTTCATCTGATTATTCGCACCATTGTCAGTCAGTTCTCATGGAGCTGTTTAGCCTGTGTGTGAAGAATAGTTATTGCTGTCAAGTGGCAAATCTCCTTATTTCCATGCAACATGAACAATCGGAAGATAAAAAATACGCACTGTTCTTGGTGTTCCGTGTCCCCTGACAACTTTGACAGTTGTTTTTAGCCCAGACGTCCTTTAAAAGCTAATGGATGTAGCCGAATGCCTCTCAATTCTAGAATCTCCCAATTGCTTCTGCTCAGAGTTTGGAACGATTCATACCAAAAAGGGGCATAGCATCTATTCTTAATTGTATGTCTAAAGTGATTTTTGTTATTTTTTTACATCAAAGTTAAGTCTTGAAATGTGGATATGATATTTTCTGATTGTCACCAGCTAATTATAATACTGTTTTAGTGAATGATATCTGGGAGCAATACATGTTTCGCCCGTCACAGCACATGTAGGCCTTACATGTAGCTAATTTTACACATGGATAGAGTGACCTGTGTTTGTCTGGCGGTCAGATCATTTGAGCGCCGCAAACAAGAACCGCTCTCCTCGCGATCTGTCACCCGATGCAAGTAGGATAGTCTGAAGCAGGTCAGTCCGGCAAATCGGTCAAACACATAACACCCAGCACACACCAGAAGGTCACCCATTGTGCGTTTGATGTTGGGCCAGCGTCGTAGACGGTGGACCAACAGCAAACGTAAGATAGATCGAGTTTGTTTTCGAGTTTGCGGAGACATTAACAGCGGTGTTATCAGTCGATCTTAGTGATTTATCTTGGTTTATTTTTAGGCTCTGCAACTTTATAATAATTATCACATTACTGAAATTGCTATTGTGACAATTCATGTTATCGTTAATGTTCTTTTTTTGATATGCTCATATATGGCAAGGTAAAGCTACACGCTGATTTATAGTTCAAAAACCTCAAATGGATGCTATCTACTATGGCATGCCGCAAAACTAGGGTATACTGGATAATATCAGTATCAGTTTATGTTTTGTGATAGCGAAAGTCTATGTCACTTGCATCGGAGGCCACCTCCCATGCAGATCTAAAACGCCTTATTTTCCCGCACAAAATTTATAATGGCCCGTTTTACTGCGGTCGTAAAGCAGTTTAAGCTGTTTTGCAGCCTCCTCGATGTGCTTGTCCTAAGCGGTGTCAGGAACAAAACTCGTCCATCTAAGTGACAGGCCAACCCAGCAAACACGGGGTATTCACCCAATGCTGTTTCAATGCTATTGAAACAGCATTAGGTGAATGCCCCGTGTTCGCTGGGAACGCACTGCCAACGTCTCTGCAATGCTCGGCTAAAGCTGGCCCGGCGTCTCAGGCAATGCGACAACCAATTTTATTACTTCCTCGTCTACCTGACTGCCAGAGTCCAGTCCAAACCAAATAAAGAGACACACATGTGAACTGAGACGAGGGCCATTCAATGTTTGAAGAGCGGAATAAATATAGCGGTTTTACGATTCATTTGAAGATTATATGGAGAAATATGCCGCTTTGCTTGTTGTAAACACATCCCGTTTTCCACAAGACGTTGATGTATTGGTTCATTCTGACATGCAAAGGCAAACAGCATTGGCGCTGAATCTAGATTCACACGTCAAGCGATGAAATTTGTACTATATATATTCAAACATCAGGCAATTGGGGGTTCCTCAACTGCGAATGTTGCTTGCCATCTACAGCGTTTAACATGTTTAAGGCATGCATTTGTTTTATCTACAGCGTTTGGCAAAGTGTAGCACAGTCTTTAACAAAAGTTTGACAAATTCTCACGACTTTGGTGAGATTCACTTTCGCAAGTGCTACACCCAGCATCTGTTTTTGGCCTGTTCCTGAACATAATCATTACAGTGGTCCACCAAATGACAACAGGATCTCAATTACATGTAGTTAATATTATTCAAGCGTATATTCACCAATATAATCTAACTATGAGAACAGTATCACTACACATCGTGCTAGGGAGGGTGCACTACAATATAATATAATTAGTTTGCCAACCTCTCTCACATCATAATAATTATTATATAGGGATTATAGCGCAACGGTTCGAGTTTAGCCCTTTGCCGATGCCGCTGCCTGCCGTGCAGTTTCGAACCCCGCTTGATGCAGGATTTTCAAAGAAATCATGTTTCTCCCCTCTCAATCTTAGAACATTGTTTCGATGTTGTGTCCTTGAGCAAGGCACTTCACCCTCAAATCCTTCACTTGACTTGGTCAAAATGAGTACCTGGTAGGACAGGAATAGCAATGTGTACTATAAGTTCAATGCGCCGAAATGGCTGTAGGATTATATACTTTCCATGGAGTTGAAATGGCACACGAATAAACAGTTCCAATGAATGAGGGGGGGGGGTATAAATGTGAAGTCGGATAATAGGTCTTCAGACTTGACATCAGACTATAAGCCTTCACTTTTGCCTTCTTTAATTTCTTTATTATGGTTATACATTTCAGACTGTTAAGGCGTACCATTAGGGCTAGTAATCCCACTATACATCTGCTCATTAACATTAACTGTCACTCATTTACATTCGACAAGTTAATAGCAACTTACCCTTCCTAATGAAACTGACAGCATTAACATTAATTTGATGATTTTTAGTTGGATTTGCTCCAGGGCCTCATCCCACTAAAAACCTTAAAGCAGCCCCTTGGGATGACATCAATTTTTGTTTTTAATTCCGTACTGAAGTAGTGTATCCCACGAATCATGTTTTTATTTTTTTCAAAATTTTCTCATTTTTACAAATATTTTTAATCAACATTTCTATGAAACCAGAAGTAACCCAAACAAACTATTTGTATACCTGAAGGACGATTGAATGTTTTCACAGCATTGGGCCACATGATGATGGCATCGGCCCAGCGTTGGGTAGACAATCAGTGCTGCAGGTGTGTCCTCCCGTGTCCTGACTATAAGACACCAATTAGCGGCGAATGCTCTGATCTTACCGTCTGATACGTGGGAATATGTGACGTAAAGTGCTGAATATTGCTGACTTGTTTTGTTCACATGGCAATATACGACCTGGAAATACAACTATTTCACTCTTTTTCGGCACCTTAAAATTGTTTTTTTGACTTTATCGTATTTTCAGTTAAGATCAGTAGGCTATATAGCTTCATATAAA
The DNA here is from genome assembly GCA_964017125.1 of Flabesymbios commensalis. Taxonomy (NCBI): domain Eukaryota; kingdom Metazoa; phylum Annelida; class Polychaeta; order Terebellida; family Flabelligeridae; genus Flabesymbios; species Flabesymbios commensalis. Next base: position 89,000,009 of record OZ024904.1, on the reverse strand, counting down.
TTAAATTGTCGAAATTGACAACATTGAAAATGTCTCATCCCAAGGGGTCCCTTTAAGATTGAGATTATCTTAACTTTCTCTCATTTCCATTAGAAAAGTTAAGATAAATCTGAATTTTTCTAATGGAAATGAGAGAAAGTTAATTTTAAAATTTTCAGTGGGATGGGGCACTGGTCACAAACAATCCATTTGATCCATTCCTCTAATTGAACTGAAATAATTATACTCCTACGTCTCATGCAATGCTGTCAGCGAACTGAATATTTACTTTAGATTTGAATCACTACTCCCGCTTTTGTTTCGACATTCGTAGCAAATAATTATACAAATGGCATAAGTCATTACAAGAAAAAATGTCATGGGTAAACATTTTAACTGTGACAAATTGGCAGATGTGTAATGTGCGTTGTGTCAATCAGTCACGACAATGGTATCAATTGTAGACCCTATACGACTAGACATTACTTTTTGTGTCAATCATTTCTCAACTGATTCGCTCATGACTTGTCTTTTGCTTAAATGTAAATGTTAAATATTAAAGGATATATACATTCACTTTTCCACCTGCGCACAATCAGGCTGATAATTCGGTATGTTTACTTAATCTTGTAATGCGTGGGGATATTGATAAACAAAACGAAATTAAAATGAAATGATGGTTTTAGGCCTCCTTTGTGTACATATAGGCTAAACTGCGCCAGAAGATCCTCTTGAGGATGGTGAGATGAATGAGATGACACTGCCCTCCAGACACAGGATTCGGAAATTCGATCCCAGGCGGTATGAGGCCGAGTCCGATTTTACAAGCAGACAGCTCTAACCACTTCATCAGGCAAACAAGCTACAATGTATGAGTTGTGTCCGCCACAAGACATGTCTGCCATAAAACATGTATTCAAAAAAACGCTAAAATAAATGTCCGCCACAAGATATGAAATGAAAATGAAATGAAAAACTTCTAATGTGCCTAAATCATCGGTGTCCCGAGCAACCGAAGAAGCCCCTTTCACCCATCTTAGAACTCACTCTGGGAACAACCAGTTGATCCTGATCTGAGGAGCGGAGATTAAGGGTTATTTTTCAAGGTTTAAGCAGATTATGTAGATTGTGTATTACTTTATATGTGAGGGTGCATATTTTTTATTTTATTCTGAATTGAACAGAGAGCCAGTGTAGGGATTTTAACAAAGGTGTAACACTGCAGAATCGTGGAGACCTGATCACAACCCTGGCCAAGCAGTTCTGAATGCTCTGCAGCTAGTTTATTTCGCGATTTGGGATGTTATAGAGGATGAAATTACAGTAGTCTAGCTTTCTCGACACAAGTGAAGTTGCTATTGTTTTAGTCACTGCCGCTGTTAAACATCTGCGCAAGCGACGCAAATCACGTATATGATAGTAGCATTGTCGACATATTTTTTATATATGTTTCTTCAAATTGAAATCCTTGTCATATTATACTCCTAGATTTCGTGCCGAATCAGTTTGTCTGTCTTGGAGAGAGAAAGATAAATCTGGGTGTCGTCAGCGTACAGATGGTGGCAGATGTTATGCTTACCGATCACACTACTTGTATATAGAGTGAATAATACTGGACCCAGGACACTCACCATAATCCGTCTCGAACGTTCCCCAAGTTTATCCAGAAGTTTAACCCTTTGCACTCTATTCGATAGGTACCTTACCAGCCGGACAGCTCAATGCTGCTGACAGGTCCAGCAATACCAATGCTGTGGTCTTGCCATTGTTCATGTCCATACAGATGTCGTTGTGAATTTTTAGCAAGCCTTTTTTATGTAGAATGAAGAGGTTTATAAACTTTATATGCTGATTGATTGGGGTTTGATAGGTTGTTTTTGTCTAGATGGGACCGGATACGATTTGAAATAATTTTTTAAATTATTTTAGTAGTGAAATTTAGGTTCGAAACTGGTGTAGTTTTTCATGTCATCTTTAGACAGCGATGGCTTCTTTAATAAGGGTGTAACGTGTGATACTTTCAAAACGTCTGAGAAAGAGCCGGATTCCAAATACAAATTGACAATGTTCATGATGGGAGTTAGCAATACTTCTAGACAAGATTTCAATAATTTGGTAGGCAATGGGTCCAGATCACAGGATTTGTCCTGGGAAGAAAGGAATCATTTCTTAGCTTCATCTGCAGTGGCAGGTTCAAATGATGTCATTAGAAAATTAATTTATATTGGTGGAATATGAGGCACATTGTGTTTAGGATCACAAAATTTATTCTTATTACCTATTTACAAAAAAGGTGGAAAAACTGTGGCATAGGGTGGTGATATCACTTGTGGTAGGCATTGATTTAGTAGGTGTAGTACCGAGTTGACCCCCCTCCAATATGAGTCCGTATAAAGACAACAAAATCATTTATAAATAATAATAATATATTTAATAATTTCATTTAATAATAAAAAGTATTTACTATAATTCCGCAACATCCAGTTAGCTTTAATCAACTGCTATTCGAGTAACATAAAAGAAGCTGTTAGTATTACGCTATACATTGCAATAAACAGTTACCAGCAAACAAGACGTTGAACCAGTGCTGGTTTATATTGGTCCATCTTCTACGACGCTGGGCCAGCATTGAAGCAGCATTGTTTCAACGTGTTGTATTTGCTGGGTTACTGCTTTTCGCCGTTACAGACCATGAACCAGATGTGACATGCTGATCAATGAGTCGTGTGTTATGTTATCAAGCCTTTAGTCCAGTGGGGTTTCATCAATCTATCTGGGGTTTTTTGCACTAGGCATCAACCCGTTCCAATTCTCTCGAGGATGCCCAGCTACCCAATGATTCTTTTACCAAGCGATTATCAAAGTGTCCCAATTTGCGGCATTGCCGTTAGATTTATACTTTTCTGTGTGGGTGAATCATTTTTCCACACGCATTATGCCACTTTCAGAATGAACCACCACACAGAAATAATCGCCAGTGACATAGAGTGGAAAGAACACATAACCGCTTTAGTGGAAACTACACTTGACCTGCTTGTACCCACTTACCAGGCCTACTACATTCACTGCGATTTATATTGTTTCCACTGAATCTCTGGTCTGGACTATTTGTGAGCTTCAAATTGTTTCTTTTTTTATTTCATATTTTAACCATTATGAAACAAACAAAAAAATAGTTGCAAGAACTGAATATGGGCTCTAAGCCGACTTAAATATGTTGTATGTATACCCTGATAATAAAACACAACATTTGCAGTATCAGGTCACACCTGATCAGTATCATAAGCTTCATCTGTATTCGAGATGGTCATATACTACATATACTAGCACCAAAAGTATCCACTAATGGGTAGACCACGTGTACACTACGCATGTTACTAGAAGAAAGAAAGTTAGTATTCTTAATATTAGGACATAACAATAGAATGCAAAATTAGTCAATTGCAGACAATGCGTTAGAACATTGATCATTTAATATTAGCATGATCGTCGATTATTTTATTCAGCGAATCAATGAGAACTGCAAGTCTTCGGCTCTGGGTATGTCTGGGGCTGGATACCCTAGGCATGCCCAGAACATAATATCTAGCGAGTTGCGGGAAATAAACGAGCATACCCAATCACCCCACTGTCTGTCAATACTGTCACGTCATCATTCATTTTCCATCTAGAGATTGCACTGTTGTCGCTTAAATGACCATACCGAACGAAAAGTGCGTTTAAACAACAGTTTTACTTACTTATTTAATTCAACACTAACCAGCATTTTTTTGATGCGTACGGTTTGTCAGCATGACAGTGTTTTTATATCTCAGGATAATATATTTGACAGTCGGACCACTGAGCTAATTTCACACATGGATAGAGTGGCCTGTGTTTGTCTGGAGGTTAGAACATTTGATCATCGCAAACGATGAAGGCACATGTTGTACTCTGTCTGCCCGGGATATGACACCAGATGAATATGGCTGGACAAGGACCGGTCGCGGGTAAGTAGATCAATCACACTGCGTTATTAGCAGGGTCAGCTTTAAAGGCGCTCACTTGCGCTTTCGGTTGGGTCAGCGATCCTTGCACATTTAGATCTGTTATCGAGCTGTTGTTTATCCACTGTAAAACATCGAGTTGCTTAAAATGTTACTAATGATCATAATAATTTAATTTCATTTAACAATGTTTAAGGTCAAGCATGTTGAATTATTTCTGAACGCATATTTCACACCCACGAACCGTTATTTAAACTGATAATACAATGTATAGCTGAAATAGCTATTGTTAGCTAATGCTTTACATTGTATACGCTTGCGACTATAAATAAATCTTATCTCTATAAAAAAAACTGTTTAATAGTGAATTTATGTTGAATCTGTAATCAATATCAATTCCAATATCTCAGCAGTCAATTAATTTTGCCAAAGTAGCCTACTTTATTTATGTAATCATGTTTTATTCGTACACAATATATGTGGTTATTAAGTAGCCTGTCATTTGAGTCACATTTGTTCACCCATAACGAGTTATTCTACTAAGTATCGATAAGAGGATAATGTTCTAATAATTATGGCCCGTTGATGTAAAACGTATGTGCAATTATTGTTAAAACATGGTAGAAAATAGAAATAAAGCTAGGATATGATTGGTTTATTCTGTCATGAAAGACACCAGAGAGTAACCAGATAACTGCTAAATTGTGAAATAAGCAGTCACTGTCTTTTATCATTACACTGCAGTCTTCTACGGCATGGTTTTTTTTATGTCTTGGCGATCGAGAAAGCCTATCTCTCTCTCGTTACATAATATTCATATAAGCGAGTTTTATTACAGTCGTAAAGCAGAGAAGCTGTTTTCCAGCCTATTCGATTCGCTTGTCCGAGGCGTGCGAGTGGTTCATCTAAATTGCGAGACCAGAAAAAACGACCAAGCCACTCAGCAGATTGCCCGGCAAGTAGCTAACCTTTTTGTTTGCTAATTTTGTCTGGACACAGTCCAGTCTGGTATTATTGAAGCTTCTTTTTGTGCAGTGCAGAGATAGACTTTAGACGTCAGAAACGTCAGATTCCGGCGACTAAAGTATATCCCCGCACTGTAAAGGTGCGTGTGGGAGCAGGGGCCACTCATGCTTTGATGGGCGGAATAATGAGTAGCAAGCGTTGCGATTTAATTATGTCTCCCCTCTATAGAGGTGGAGATATATTGCTTTACCTCTCACCGCTCATTTGCTCGTCCGATCTGCTGTTTTGTGTCTGTGCGTTCTCTCTGTCTATCTTGCAGGCGGTCAAACACCAGACTGTTTTGTGTCTGTGAGTTTTCTCCGTCTATCCTGCAGGCGGTCAAACACGAGACCACACTGCAGAATCAAAAAGACGCCTATTGGCGAAGTGCAACGCTTCTCGGCGCCAAATTGTCAACTTTTTCAGATTTTTTTCAAAATATCGTCTGAAAAAGGGCTAAAATGTTCAATTTATGTTAAATAAAGGTGTGCACGGAACAATAGTACATCTTACGAACCTCCACACATGGAATTTACATGGGAAAGTTTAATACATTTCACAGACTAGTGAAAACAGTTTTGGTACCCTACCTCAAAACTTAACACGATTCCATTCAAATGTTTTTTTTTTAATCTATTTGCATATAAATCTTCTATAATGTGATAGATTATGTTACAGTAAGTCTGTTCTACGCCACTGATATCTCATTTATTTGTCTAATGACCTGCGTAGACAATAAACCGTTGAAACGTTGTGAAATCAGTGTTGCACGCCTATTGGAGCAATGTGAAGACGCCTATTGGTGCAACTATGTATAATTTTGTTAGTATTGGTAGGCCTATATGGCTATATTAGGTACGAATTTGTTTTATAATCTACGGCTATTTTCTTTAACGGGATAGGCCTTAAGATCATTGTGCTATGTAGCCTACGGCTGGAATAAGTACATTATTTTGAATAATATTTATAATATAACCTGCTAGTCTAGACTATAGCCTAACACAATGTGCGTTAGTAACTAAGCAGCCTCCGCCGCCAGCGCAGTTATTTGTTTACAAGATAGCTACTAATCTATCAATATAATCTATCTATACTTCACATAGCCACCCCATACCACTGGCAAATTGTTTTGGTGACATTTTGATCCCCATATCATCAACCCATTACTGTGGCCACTAACGAAGAAATGCTCGTTGGCGCGTTTCAGGAAAACAGTTTCCATCAGATCTTCTTTTAATCTGGCATATATGCTCAGCTATGTCAGCCAATGACCTGATTCCCTTTTGGGGGCAAAAATTAAAAAATGGCCGTTTGGCGGCCATTTTGAGTTCGAGTAATTTTGTGATATTTAGGTGACTCAAAAAAATGCAAATTAGCTGGACATGAATATAAAACAAAATGGAAGGTCTCACACAATGATAACCCATGACAAAATCGCACTAATAAAATCCAAAATGGCCGCTAGTCGGCCATTTCAATTTTTTTTCCTCATTATCTCGGAAATCTTGCATGATAGCTGATCTAAGAACTTCTACTCTCTCATACTTCACATATCCATCACATACCACCGAATAATATTTGATTACATTTTGATTCCCTTATAATCAACCCTTTAATTAGGCTACTAGGGCCACTAACAAAGATATACTCTTTTCATTAGTCATAGGCATTATGACCTTAACACTTTTACTAGTACTACCCAGCACATTTGAGAAGTTGGCTCAACGTTGGTTTACCGTTAGCCTATCGTCTTCGACGTTGGCTCAACAGAAAACCTAATGTTCGCTGGGTACGACAGTCCTGGCTAGTTGGAACAAACCATTGTAGGCTTAAGCCTTGTTAGTCAGGGGCGGATCTAGCTTTTCACTGACGCGGGGAGGGGGTGGTGTTAAAACAAAGGAATATTTCACTGCCGTTCGGGGTCTTTGATTTTCAAAGGCTTTCTCCTGCAATCTAAGGCATATTGGGCACTGCTTGTCCGTCAGTGAGTGTGGAACCAGTTCATAAGGAAACCCCTAAATAAGATTTTTTTTCTACCAAACCACCCCCTTGGATCCGCTCCTGCTTACTTATTTTAATTTTTATTTTATAATTACCCCGGATCTTTTTTATATGGCAATATAGGCCTAGACATTGGGAATTAAACTTACGTTAGTTTAGTATTCTTCTGCGCTTTTGAATATTATATCCCTGCCCAACAAGCTAGGTTGGGGGCAGATGTTAGGACGTGACGTTACATGAATTTCCCTTGGCCAAAATAGCTTTATTTAGGCCTGATTTTATTTTATATAGCTGACAACTGATAATCCCCATCGTACCTTATTACCATGGGTATATATAGTGATAAATATTATTTATATTACAAATAAATGTATATACAATACTTCATCCATCTTATTTTCTTTAAGTAAATGTTTTTAATGGAAAGTGTGGGCTGTAGGGATTTAATAATTAACATAGGCCTAATCATCTAAATCTGTTGGTGGACGTATATGACTAGTCTTAGCAATATAACGTTGAACAGGCCTACTACATTTATCGATAATACGTGATAAAAAACAGTGTAGGCAATATGACAAAAACATCTTGCACCGATAGGCGTGTGCACATTGCTCCAATAGGCGTTCAACCAGACAAGAACTTTAGTTTTGGCGAATAATTACAAAATAAAGCTACCAGTTTGCTACCCAGTTGTTTAGTTGTACAGTCTGGACTCTAATCTCTAACATTCGATTATATTATGACGTTCATATAGCTACTTACCAGCAAAAATGGGGTTGAAAAGGACTATGAGTCCGGAATATCAGGATGGGTAGCCAACTGTTTTCATTCGTCTGAACAAACTACAGTCGCTATACGAGTAAAATAAACACCAGCGTTGTCCTTATACAATCTAGTGTTCCGTGGATGGGGTCATTACACTAAGTAATTGAACTTTATGTCTTTTTTACACTTTTTGTGGGCCGTCGGTGCTTTAAATTGACATTTTGCGCCGATAAACGTTCATCCTTCACCAAGAAGCGTTACTTTGCGCCAATAGGCGTCTTTTTGACTCTGTAGTGTGAAGACGTTGAACCAATGTCGGGCTATTATAGGCCCACCGTCTGTGACGTTCAGCCAACATCAACCCAGTATTGGTTTACCGTGTCGTGTTTTGACGCCACACTGAATGTGGGCCAGCGTCACAGACGGCGGGCCAACATTAACCCAGCTTTGGTTCAAAGCATCGTGACCGTACCGCCAACATGCAGGTACCTTTTGCATGTATGTGACTTAAGATCATACCGGCAGGCACGAAGCGTTCACCCGGTGTTGGCTGGCTGTGGAGCTGGATTGGCGTTGTATCCGTGTTGGGTGGACGTATATCTTGTTTTGTTGTGCTGACGATGTGGGCTATTGCTCAGTAGACTCGACGCACTGGCCTAGCGTTGATTTGGTGCCGGCCCGGTGTCGTAGGCGGTGGACCGGCATTGAATCGGCATTGGGCTTGTTTCTCTTGTTTGCTAGGTGATCAGATTACGAAAATATATAGATTTTTAACTTTCATATTATCGTGAATATAAGATCACTTCTTTTTTTCAATTCTTATTAACTAACCAGATAATAACCACGTAAAAAACGTAGATGCAGCATATTTTTTTTTTTTTTTTTTATTATGTCTAAGGGATGTTGCAAAGCTTAAAAAATGCCAAACATCCAAAATAAATCTGGAATTGGGTGGGTGGGTCCAGTGCCATTTTGGATAGAAAATAAAAAATTAGAAAAAAAAATATTAAAATCTGTGATGATTATTTATTTTGGGGTTTTAAATACTGTCAAAATACTGTCTCAAAACTGCAGTTTACTCGTCTCCCGCCACTACATGTACTAAGTTTTCTGTCCATGTCGGAGATCGGTTTAAAAAAAAATGGATAGGGGGGTGGGTGGGTGTTGTGAGCTCGCCAAATTTTCTTTTGATGTCTGGAATTGTTTTAACTTTGCAAGGCCCCTTACATATTGTCTTGTTTTCTTTTGTTCTGTACTGTATATTTTCTGTACTGTGAATGTATATATATATACATGCAGGTACCTCAGCATGAAGTACTGACTAGGACTGAATGGATATTGGCCAGCACCGGCGACGCTGGCCCAACATATAACAGACATTGGCTCGGTGTCGGCTTGTAATTGTCGCCAGCAGTATTAAGCAATACTAGACAAGTTGAACGCAGCTCCCAGCAAACACGAGGCGTTGAACCAGTGCTGGTTTGATGCTGGGTCAGCGTCCCAGACAGTGGGCCAGCATTGGGTCAACGTCGTGCTTGCTGGGAATGTTGACAAGTGTTTCGCACCAAAATGGAAAAAAACGCCTAATACATAGTATCTACCGTCCACAGGAGCCATTTAATAATACCAATTACAAAAGCCATTGACATTACTGGCTATCAACCTTTAGCTATCAACCTTTATGGTTATGTTGCTGGAGTGGAGACATCTTAGTATAGTCTGCTATGTCATGTATTTGGTTCCCGCTCGATATGCGTGCCAAAATGGATTTTTTTCACTTTTTTATCAATAAAGGTATGTTGAATCCAAAAAATGCAGGTGCCATTTTTTCCAAGAATTCCTTTATCCTCCATTTTGAATTTCAAAATGGCCGCCATTTTAATCATATTTCTTATGATTTTCAACCGTTCACGTTTTCATTACAACTGTTTGGCATTACATATTCATGAATTTTGCATTCAAAATAACATACAAAGTGATTTTGTGTGTTACTTCATACCAACCCAAAATTAACACCCAATTAAAATTCAAAATGGCGGCCAAATGGGCACTTTGTGAAGTATAATTGAAAATAATTTGTATTATTTTCTCCAATGTTTTGTTCAATGTATTATGCATGAAAATTGAAAATTTACAGGTTCTACATCAATAAAATTGGGGAATTTCAAAAACCGCCATTGCTAACCTTCTTTCTCTGGTGGCTAATCATTGGCACAGAAGATAAAACAGATTGCAGGAAAACGTGACAAATCTTCAAAGAAATCGGTCAACATTGTAGCACAACAGATAATATATAGTTTCAAAACAGACCGACAGACCTCTTATACACTACTTCAGATTCTCGATATAGAAACAATCACGAAACTCCACTTTTGACTGGCTTGCGATTGACAATTCACAAAAAAAGATAGAAGCAAGGATCTTCTCAACGTTGTATCCCATCTACAAATCAGAGCAAATTCGGAAGAACCTGAAGGCATGTCCCCCTAAATTAAGGGAGACTGCCTATTTCTCCCTGGTCAGACCATCCTTAGAATATTCTTCAGCAGTTTGGGACCCCTTTAGAAAAAAATACATCGATAAATTAGAAACAATGCAAAGATCAGCAGCAAGATTTGTCACTCAAAATTATGGACAAACAGCCAGTTTGAGTGACATCTCTCATTCAGAACCTGGGCTGAACTGACTTGAAAACAAGACGAAAAAATTCTAGATTTTTATGTATGTTCAAAATTTTAAATTCCTATCAATGACCGTTTAATCCCAGCAGATAAAAGAACACATGGTAGGCACAATCAGGTCTATAAACAAATCATATGTAACACCACACTGGGACAAAATTCATTTTGGCATCAAACTATACCCGATTGGAATTCTCTTCCGGCATCTGCCATAGAAGCGAAAACTGTGGCAGCGTGTAAGAGTCAGCTGATCGACTAACCTTAGGTCTGCCAGCCTCTTCCCCCCTCCAGCCTGATACTCCACATATAGGGGTGCTGGAGTAATTATTCAAAGTTTAAATTATCAGAAGATTATTAACATAGAAAAGCGTATCGCGTGTGGTATTGTTGAGCGAATGAAGAGCACAGGTGGATTTGCATTGCCATCCTTCGTTAAAAAGGCGAATCTGTCTTATTTGCAGCGTACAACATTGACTTTTTAGAGAACACTCCTGATGGTCAAAACATTCTGCATGGTACACTAATTGTTATCAATCAAAACGATGTAACCGACGATGACACTGATTCCATCCCGGTAAATGAACTGATCTATGCACCTGGATATATCAGCCCTATTAATGTTAACATCAATTTTAAACCCCCTCCAACCAATCTAGCTTGCCCTGTGACTACAGAAAAATTAGCATGCAGCTCGAACAATCATTTCCCACAGAAATATATGACATATGATAGAGTATGGTTAATAGCTACATTTGGACAAGCCATGTGTTCCAATTACAAACATTTTTGTGGATCAGACATTGGAAAAACTCAACAGAGAACTCGAAGTTGCAGGAGGCACCACTGGCATTACTCAAGATATAGATGCTTTAGATAGATTTTTCATGATTGCCCCAGAACTAATAAGTCTTATTCAGATATTTCAACATGATGTTGGTGTCAGCTATGACAAGCAAATAACTAAAGAACATTACAAATTGAGTAGCACAACAGCTGCTCGTATGTTCACAAAATCATCCTTAGTCCAGCAGAGTATTATTAAGCACTGTGGCGGAAATCCCTTCTCTCTCAAGGAAATTAAACTAATGAACATAGCCTCCAATATGCAGATTCCAGTCAATGCAAAATAAGATAAGGGAACTACTCAATTTGGAGAATTTGTTTCACAACGTGTTGCAACGTCCACATCAGAGAAATAAATTTGGGACGTTTAATACATGTCAGAAGAAAACAATGTGTAGGCTACTTTAGGTAACAGCTGGTGAAATTAAGGGAGGATCGGCAGTTTTAGCCAGATTTCTTGTTGTTCAGCAGGCACGTCCAACCATTATAGCTTCTCTACAAGAGACAATAGGTACATATGAATTTTCCGTAATTCCAAGGTCTTTATTTTCATCTGATGGTCTACTCCTTATACCAAGTGACAAAAGCGTCATTATCCATTGTATTGAAGAGTACCAAGTAGAACAATCAAATCAACCAGTAGGAGATATAGCTGCTGTACCGACAGACCAAACTGATCAGAAGAAGATCGATACAATGCGTGCATCATAGATGCAATGGCAGTTGTACAAGCCATCACAAAGACAACAACAATGGCCTACTGCTCTGATTTTGCTCAAGCCTTCATTCACAGTATTTCCAAGATCATGTCTGGGTATAAAGAAGACAGAGTTATATTTGATAGGTATATTAAAAACTCATTTAAATCTCAGACACGCAATAAAAGATCCGGTGGGTTTGAACCTGTAAGGTTTGACATAAATGATTCAACCAATATAAAACTAGTACCACTGAAAACCTTTCTCTCGCACATTGACACCAAAGCAAAATTGACATAATATCTTGGAAAAGCTTTGCTTGTTAATTTTTCAGATTTAGAAAAACAATTGTCGTCTATGGGACGTCCACTTATGCAAACTATTCTGGCCTTTATCATCCTAATATACATAATCACCAACATGAAAAGGCGGATACACTAATTCCAATGCATGTGCTGGATGCATACAAAACAGATGGAGACATTCGGGATATAGACGTATATTCACCCGGTACGGATATATTTGTTCTCTTGATAGACTTGGTGACAAACAACAACATAAGAAAATCTATATTTTATAACTGGGACAGGTAAATCCAGACGGAAAATTAATATATATGTCTAATATATATATATATATATATATATATATATATATGTCTAATGCCATTGGGCTTGCGAAAAGCAGAGGTTTAATAGGCTTTCATGATTTTACCGGCTCTGTCTGGGGAGGTAAATTTGCCACAATTACAGCATAGATGTGCCTGGAATCAACATCAGCTGTTAATTGCTGAAGTCTTCCAGCATTTTGGCGAACCCAACTTTAACATTGAAAATGCCGTATTATTCTTGATAAAAAATATTATGATTACAACATTACAATCTCCGATCGTTTTGCTGAACTAAAATGCCTGCCATTAAGAACTAGGATAAACTTTAAATTGCAATGCAGGTATACAAATACATCAATGGTTTAAGTAACCAAGGCTTAGAAAAGCTATTTACATATTCTAAGAACATTCATACCGACAATACCAGATCTACCAGTAAAATGAATCTACGAACCAGTATTATTACAAAAGTTTTTCCTCAATAGGCATAATTACTGTGTGGAATAATATCCCGGTTGAGATTTGCTCTTCTTATTATATTGTACCAACAAAGTTAATGTAGAGTTAATGAATAATCATATATGTGTGCATATATATGTATGTGTACGTATATTGTAACTGTAAACAATTTGATTTTCATAAGTTGGTATTTTATATACGTAACCCCCTCAATAGTAGAATTTATCATTATCTGTTTTTTAAACTGTGTTAAAATTTCAAAAGTGCTTTTTAATTACATTGACAACCATACATGTATGTGTACGATTTTACGAGGGCCCATTGCAAATTAGCGCTCCAGCGCTAAATGGTATACCCTTATTAAATAAAGATTATTTTATTAGATTTGATTTGATTAAGTACTACTAAAGCTGAAGTATCCATCACAAGACCATCCATCATATTTTCAGAAATTACGTCACTGGCCATTTTAGCCATATATTATGCTGTTGCGGTTCGTGTTTTACTAAAAGCTACAAAAATAACTTCAATATTTTAAATAAATATCTTAAAAGGTCTGAAAAGCAGCAGAATCTTCTGTTGTACTTAGGTATGCATGTAAGCAGTCAATAAAAGATGATAACATTTTTCAAAGAGCTGCATATTTACTTATGGTGGGAAAAAATTGTGAAAAATCCTCCATTTTGGCGCCATTTTGAAATTTAAAATGCGCACTGAAGGAATGGAGTAAAAAAACGATACCTTACTTTTTTTTAATTCAGCGGGTCCAAATTATGAAAGTAAGCCAATAAAATCCATTTTGGCACGAATATCGAGCGAGAAAACACAGCAGACCCTACTATCTCCAGTTTTTTGTTCACAAAAAACTAGACCCTTCTAGCTTAAGATTATGTATAGAGATGTTTGGACACGTAGATGTAGGACAAGCTTTTTGTTATGCTACCACATTTACTCTTCAAGATATTGATCAATTATGTTTTTGAGTAATGGCTTCTCTATATGAATCATTTTGGCGGTAAATATATGTATTCTAATAACAAAACTGACACCAAATTAGTTATTAACCATGAAAACACAGGTGTAGACACCTATGTTGCAATGCTAAAATGACAAAATTAGGTTTTTCGGTAATGGCGTTACTAATTCAGCAGCAACTGATTTTCATGATGCGGGGCAATGTCCAACCGAATCTTTATTCCTTGCGTCTCACCAACTTCAAGGGCTGTGTCCAGCACTATTAATATTCCAACGGATGACAAACGTGTGGCAGTTTGCAGAATAGCCGTGAGATTTACACCCCTCATTTTGTTTGTCCTATTTCGCCAGAGTCGCAAACCACTAGGGGCCTACTGCGCACAGATTGTAATCGCAAGAGGGCATGGAGTGGACAGAATACACAACTGCATTAGTAGATTTAGCCCACCCATCACCTGAGTCTGTGTAGACGTCAGATTCTGACGTATAAATAGTACAGCGGCATCGCAAATTTTTCAGAAGGAATTGTGCGTTTTGTGAAGAAAGCACCAAACTTGGCACAATGATATATTATTATATTGACCATATTTTTCGATCCGGAGCCACTTGTAATTCCCAACCATCTTTTTTCGATTCGGAGCCACTTATGCTTCCCATCAGATGGCCGCCTTTTTTATTTCAAAATGGATACCCTAAAATTGCAATAATTGTCAATCGTTTCAGTATTACATCAGCTGAATAATTGAGTGTTACCTCTAGTTGTGCCAAAGTTTGCACAATGATAAAATTATACTATTACATTGACAATCTTTTGAGATAAGAAGCCACTTTTAATTCATACCAATAATCAATTTGTTAAGTTACATAGGCGAACTTTTTGAAAAAATAATTGCTCAGAGAATGCGCAGTAAATTAGAAGAAGAAAATTTATTTAATGAATGGCAAATTTGCTATGGAAATAAAAGATGATCTATGGAACACATTCTCAGACTAGCTGATGATGCGCAAATAACACATAGCCGTCATCATAAAGGAGCTGCAATCTTTATAGATGTAGAAAAAGCTTTTGATTCCGTATGACACAACGGACTAAGATATAAGTTAATGAATACAAATTTACCAGATAAAATAGTCAGATTAATGTTTTCATTTATAACTGACAGGAAAATGTCAGTCAAAATAAATAATGAGACCTCAGGGCTCGGTTCTCAGTCCACTTCTATTTTTAATCTATGTAAATGATATTCCAATAGATCCTTTCAGTAATACAGTAGGGATCTCTCAGTTCGCAGACGACCTGGGATTTTGGACTTTTGCTATAAGTGAAAAAACAATTAAATATAGGCTAGCCAAAGTTTTATCAGACCTAGAGCATGGAGCTCCAAATGGAGAGTAAAACTAAATGCTAAGAAAACGCAGCTTATAATGCTTAAAACTAGGAAAAATATAGAACTAGAACTTTTTGGCGAAAAACTCACTGCAGTACAAATTGCTAGGAGTAATTTTAGATAAGAAGCTGACTTTTAATGCTCATATAGATGAAAACGCCAAGAAAGGAAGACAACGCCTTGGTCTGCTCAAACTCCTGAGCGGCTCAAAGTGGGGCTTTGAACCCGAAACACTAATGAGACTATATAAAAGTTATATACGTCCAGTACTAGAATATGGCGCTCCAGTAATTCTAGGAGCGTCCAAAACGTATATCAAGAAACTTCAATCATTCAAAATAAGGCAATCAGAATAGCCTACAAATTAGATCCACTTTCGCACACTGAAGATATTCATAAAAATGCTAAGATCAATCTGAACAAAGATCGATTCAAAATTTTAACATATAAATTCATAGATTAGCTCAACGAGCATTCAGATCTTTTCAAACTACGAAATGAATTAAGAGATTCAAGAATTAAGAGAGGGCATAAAACACATTTGGACAAATTAATATCAGAATATGCCGAAATTTACGAAGAAAATTGTGACTGCTGTGTGAATGCGGCTAGAGTTGTGTCAGTGGCGGTCCAGCGTCAACAGCGTTGGGCCGACATGGACGCAGCACTATCAGCGCTGGCAGATCGCGAGAGTGATAGGAACAGCAAAGTTGTTTCACAGTGTGGCTACCGCGGTGCCAATGTCGGTCCAGCGCTAAAAACGCTGAGCCGGCATTGGCGCAACACTGGCGGCGCTGACAAGCACTCGTGAGTGTGATAACAGCGTTGACGCGCTGACGGGCCAACACCTACGGCGCTGGTCAGTCACCGCGTCACGATAACAACAGACGTCACAGTCTGTTGTCACTCACCGTGTGTCATCGCGGGGGGTGTCAATCAACATAATTGTCACCTCCCGCGAGGATTGCCGTGGTGAGTGAATGGAAGGGTTTAAATCCCCTGGTGGCTCTGAAAAGAGACAATTCAGAAGAAGCGAACTTTCTTAATTTCACCAATTAAGATGAGACGCTTCCAGGAACTTTCTATTTATTCAAAATATCAACTTTGTACACTTTTAGACCATTCCACTCAAATTAAATTAAAATTACATAACTCTGACGTTTTTTCTCGGGGTATGCTGGAGTATGGCGACGGCCCACAGACAGTCAGGCAAACAACACGAGGTAAATTGATTACATTTGATCCATAATTTAGACCGCAATTTTTAGTATGTTAAACATACTAAGTGAATTCAATTGTACACGAGAGACATAGGTTTAATCAAAGAAATGTCTCAAATGTTCATTTAAAGGATCTGCCAAATTACAACTTTATCGGCCCTTTTTATTTAGGTTTTAAGAGATAAGACACGGGGTATAGTGTAGCTACTGGCTGATTCAACACCTCATTTAGACCACCGCGACCCTCTGTTCGCCGAGGGTGCATCAAAATTAATTAAATTCTAAAACGCTTCTGTTTCCAGGTTCCTTGCCTCCTTTGCCAACCAGACATTTTGCAATGAGTATTATATACTAATGAAGTATTTGGATTAGCTAAGAGCAGCTTCCATACAAGCTTCGAATACCTTTATCCCACTCTCAGCACCCTTCGGATGCTAGGGTTCACTCAGCAAGCTTTTCAGGAGGAATTGTGCGTTTTGTGAAGAAAGCAACAAACTTGGCACAATGATATATTATTATATTGACCATGGCACAATGATATATTATTATATTGACCATCTTTTTCGATTTGGAGCCACTTGTAATTCACAACCATCTTTTTTCGATTCGGAGCCACTTGTGCTTCCCATCAGATGGCCGCCTTTTTTATTTCAAAATTGAGTGTTACCTCTAGTTGTGCCAAAGTTTGCACAATGGTAAAATTATATTATTACATTGACAATCTTTTGAGATAAGAAGCCATTTTAAATTCACACCAGGTGGCCGCCATTTTGAATTTCAAAATGGGGGGCCCGAAAAAAAATCACATATCAATAGTTTTAGTTTTATATTAGCTATATATTTGATTGTGGCCTAGAGATGTACATATTTTAGGTCGGAGAAACTCTGCTGATAGTTTGATTCACAAAATAATTTGCTAATATTATTGCTATTATTCGCATGATTAGTGCAGTCTTATCAATTAATTTGTATACGAGAAGTACTATTTTTTCTTATATCCAACTGTAGTGGTGAAAGATGTATGAATGAACGAATGACTAAACTGGATCAGCTGAAAACAGTAGTGTTCTACAATAACCATCACTGTTATGGGTACTTTTGTAGGCCTACAGTGTTATGGGCTGGTGGGTTTTGTTGACATAAAAAAATACAGGGCACATCGTTGTGCCGTCAAATTTTTTTGATGTTTAAACCCTCATATTGTCAAAAGTAGTGCTTTATTGCTGGCATAATTTACGTTCTTGTGATAAGCACCAATAAAACGTAACGCTCAAATGTGCTTGATCACATATTATTGTGCTGGGCCCAGCAGTGGTTACAGCTGCCTGCTTGGAAAGTCGGAGATCGCGGGTTCGAACCCCAATCTGGCCTTCGAGTTTCGTCCCAGCTCAATTGTAAACATTCAATATTTGTAAACCCTCCGTGACCGAGAGGTAGCGTGTTCGGTCTCATACCACCAAGACACCAATTTCGAGTCCTGTATCTGGAGGGCAGTGGCATCTCACCATCTCCAGGAGGTTCTCCTGGCCCAGTCTAGCCTATATGTGGATAAAGGTGGCCTAAAACCTCAGTCTTTCATTTGTGAATAACCTGAAAACATTGAAGGAATAGATTGGTGCAAAGAGGTTGAAAATTCAACCTCCTTGATTGGTGTATGGCTTCCGTGAATCTAATTAAATAAATAATGTGGCTGATAATATTATTGTGGGTTGAATAACGCTTACGTAATGTGTTGTTCATTAAACCTCCTTAAGGCATCAACCAGTAGTCAGCCTTTTGTGAAGAGGCGTCGATTGCCGGTTATTCATAATTTAAAATGTGCGCTTGTATCGTTACCGGTATTCATTTAGTTACTTCAGACTTAAACTAGTTGTTGTAATTAAACCTGTACCTATCAAACCATTGTCACCACTATACTGGAAGCTCTTTATCAAATTGATATCGGAGAGTAATCGAAGTATCCTTCTGCAGCAAAAAGAATATATTTAAAAATGGGATACCAGACACTCAAAAATAATCTATCAGCTTCCTTTATCAAATTCAAGCTGCCACTGGACGTTGACTAACGTCCAATGAACGAAGGCAAAGGGATTGTAACCTCTCTGACAGCACACTAAGCCAAGTGACAAATGTCATGTAGGTTAAATTATAACGACTAAACTGAAAAGAACACAGATGCAAAATCATTATGATGAGAGCTCTGTCCCTAGTACACAACCATATGAGAATTATAAATCTGTCACCTTGTTAAGACAACTCTATGAAAATATGTGCTTCTGTTGCCAACAATAATACTTACTTTTTCCCCAGTGATAGTAGGTCTAACATTCACCTAGATGTTCCTTGATTATACCACGTTTTATATCAACTGAATATCGGGCGATAAAGGCAAAGTACTAAGATAACTTTGTCACATACCTATGCATAGTATGAGGTCAACACAATAGGTTGTTTGTGAAAATCATTGCTCACTGGATTTTAATTATTCAGTAGTCCCGGATCAAGTTATACCATGCATATACGAAACAGTTGACGAGGCAAACACTGCTCCTCAATTCAAAATTTAATATAATCATTAAGCTGTACATATCAAGAATGGAACAGCTAGGAGTTGTACTTAAGTCTACACAACCCGACACAAGAGAACCCGACTCAAGCTGCATGTCTCTTCCTTTGGGACATACAGCAAAAGCTGTACGTAATAATTATTATAAATATATATCAATAATATAAATATATAATATATAAATAATCTCACCTTTCCAATGTTTTATTCCTAGAGAAATACTAAGAAACATATTTGCCATAACTGCTGTTGACATGGCCTACTATAATGGTGCTAGAGGAGTAGATATTAAAGAAAAGACGCGCCAGTCATCTCCATCTACGTCTGTTGGGATTACCATGTCTGTTTCTCTCTGTTCAATTGAGACGAAACAGAAACTGTTGCTATGAAATTCGGGTATCGCAGAAAACTCCCGCACCGTGGACACCGATGTGGTGGTTCTCGCTGTCAGGCTCACCCAGGAAATGAATTAGGTACTCGATGAGCTCAAAAGCACTGTGAATTTTTCATGCAATCACAGGATTTGACAGGCATCAAACTCAGCGAGACGAGGGGAAAACAGCAGTGTGGAACACTTCTGTAAGCGTGACAAAACCATTCCTGGTCCTGGTATCTGCACCGATGATGATTCTTTCGTAACCCTCGAGAGCTTTGTGGTGTTCCTATATGACCGCACCTGCACATATTCTGGGTGCAAAAAGGATGTAATGATACATGCTAATCACAAATGGGCAGTACTTTTTGCCTGTGATGGTGACTGAAATGACTTGCAGATTACCAAGATTATTACATACCTGGGATGTGCAGTTGACGTTTACCTCTTTCATCAGTTTTGGCAAAACGTCTAAATAAACGCCAGAGAGACGTTGGTATGGCGTTAAATCACGACTGATCTAGGACAACGTCAAAGATACAATTAGACCAGAGCCATTAGACCAACGTTGGTCTTGTTTTGAATCTGATTACGACTTTATAACCATTATAAAGGTTAGTTCTAATTACAGCGATCGAATGGTTATAAATAGTTATTACTGGAAGTTCAGTGATAAAACTATTCGGAGTAATTTGAAACCAGAATTGGTGACTTGAAACTAGTTTCAGATTGCGTCCGAGGCATTATCCATTAACCCTTACAGCGCGGGGATCGACTTTAGACGTCAGTATCTGGCGTGTAGATGTCAGATTCTGACGTCTAAGGTCGATCCCCGTGCTGTAAGAGTAAAAATAATTATAATGGCCGTAGACCCATAACATACATGTAGGTATTCAAATGAATCGGAAAGAGCTAACTAAGATACTTATGCTGATTTAAAATTGAAATAGACCCTTTCGTCTCCATGGTTTATACAGAATAATTATGCGCTTTAACTATTACAACGTTGAAGTATTTTTGTATGAATCATGGAGACCAAAGAGCCAACACTGTTTTTTTATAACTGTCTTAGTAGCTCTTTCTACTTCATTTGAATAACTATGTTATGGGTGTACGGCCATTATAAATAATATCTTTATTCTTACAGTGCGGGGATCGACGTTAGACGTCAGAATCTGACATCTACAGACGTCAGATTCTGACGTATAAAGACGATCCCCGCGCTGAAAGAATTAGAATGTTTCTAATAATTGCTGTAGTCGCCCAAATTTTCCCTGAACTCATCAGACAATAAATCTTTGGAAACATGGATAAATTTGAATAATTGTGTAAAAAATATAGACAAACTACGTTTTTTGGCATTTGTGATTTCATGCGCTTTTGTGTCCGTACCAACACGAAGCGTGGACCCCACTCGATTGTTTCGACAATAACACAGGTTCAACGTCTGGATTTGCTGGGATATAATTGGCTGTGCGGCGCGCTCCGTTCGCAATGTTGGTTTACTGTTTGTCCAGCATCTGCAACACTGATCCAACATAAAAACAACATTGGGTCAATGTCTCGCATTTTCTGGGTTGATTGTCCCACTGTCACTTGGCGACAAGAGTATAAATGCTCCATCGAAGTCTTTGTGCTGTGCACGCCCAAGCCGTTCTGGTTTGGACTGCTGACCCATTCGGACTGCTGCTTTCTTTCCATTGCACCTACACAATTCGGCTATCAAGAAGTCAAACATTCGCATTGATTTCGCGGCGAGTGTCCACTCTGATCCCTGACACAGTCATGTCTGGTAATAGTTAACCACTGTTGCCTTGAGGCTTGGTCAAAGACCATCTTGTATTGAAATATTATTTTTTGGTATTTGTATCAGGTGTATCCCTTCATGCTCCATCAGTGGGGTACATTTGTACACTATTATAATTTAAAGCCTCATATTAGGAAGTGCTACTATCGAAACTATCCGACCGGATGATAGCGGAGCTGTGCGAAAGGCCACAGTGTTTCAGCATTAAGTTGCACAGCAAAGCGCAAATCTCTGGCTGCTTAGACTTGTCTGCGGGTAAATCCCCTGGACATGCCCAGAACCAGGGAAAACATTCTCAATAACCCACCATGCCCTATCACCTCGCCCTGAGGCCATGCATCATTCGTCTTTCATCCATATATTGCACTGTTTTAAGGCACTACAAAGTCACTTAAATGACCATACCAGCTGAAAATTAATGTGACGTGAAGCCACAATAATAATACTTTGAAATGTGCATTTATCTTTCATACGTTTGATATTATGTGTGAATACTTTTAGTGGATAAAAGCACGTTTTAGGCATGTAACTGTTATTTGAAAAGCTATGTCTTGCTGCCATTATACATAACATATAGTGAGAGAAATATTTTTCTCAAAAATACATGCATATCAAAATCTTGGACAATGTAGCTCATTGGTGATAATCTATTTTACACACAAATCTTATCGACTGGGTCCGAATAGATCCCAGATAGTGATATATCATCATGAGCATGCAAAATATTAGTTGCATTTTTTAAATGATTGTACATGGTTTATAACAAAAAAGTTTTCAACATTTCAATGTATGTCTTGTCTTGTATTCCCATTGCAATCCATCTGCTTCTATAGAGAATCTGCTTGGATCCCATTTGATAAGATTTACATGGTGGTATAATTTATACCTGGGTCCGAACGGATCCCAACAAAATCATGAATTTCAACAGGTTAAAAGCAACTATAATTATGAGCAAACTCTTAAAATTACTATATTCGTTTTGTGTGTAACGTCAACTGTAACGCTTTTGGCTATGGCGGGTCTGGGATCGCTGTGGGCAAATCGTTAATTTTTGTTGTTGTTGGTGTTGTAGGTTCTACTCCAGGCGTGATGGTTCAGGGTTAAGTGATAGCACAACAGGAAATCAGATGGATGAGGGGGAGAATACTTCCATGGAAAACACTAAACATAGTAAAACACTGAACATATTATAAGTAATAGTCTCGAATATTGACCCCCTTAAAACACTAAATACGATATATTGAATATCATGATTTTCAATAATAACATCCCACTTATTTCAAAAACTATTAAATGACATAGCATAAAATATGATAAAATAGGATATTGCTAAGGTTAATCCAACATGGACTTAGTGTCTGGTTTTATCAGAATACATTATCAGATCTTTCTGGTCTGGTAATTGGAGTGTTTTCTTCAACCTGTCAGGTTAGCTACTGATCTTCTGAGTGTCTTTCGTCTGCCCAGTTGGCCTTTGGCAATATCACAAAGGTCAACGGCATATTAATGAATAGATAAAGAGGTCATGGTCCAAGGGTGTCTTATCATTACTGAAATTGTTTGATTCTTCAACTCTTTAACCGCCAAATTATTCAATCTGAATTTTCACCCACTTGAAGGTGTGTCTCGCTGACGCGATCCACAACTTGTAAAGTATATATTTATGCAAACATCCAGTAAATGAAACTAATACGATAATTCGCTGATCAATTGGTTCTCAAGACCGCCGAATCACGATAATGAAAAATCAAGAAATAAATGTAATTATGATTTCGTATTTTATTATACCGCCGACCCGCTGTTATCGATATAAACTGATATATATTGAAATAATAATTTATGTAATTTTTGCATATCTGTTAAATACAATAAGTCGATACTCAGAAAAAGGGTTTTGTATAAGTTTACCGTTACTAAATAAAATAGAAAAGTATTTTTTTCGACCGCCTGCTCTGATTCTTGAACAAAAATGCTTCGGAACCCATTAATAAAAACTATGGCCCAATTGTTCGTGTAGAAGGTAGATCCAACTTGTTTTTTACTATTATTCAGATATAGCTATGGCCATCGGCACCCATAGGGCTGTACAGTCAGATTCGGATTTATGTATTTCATGACATCAATATAGGCCTACACCGATTGTTTTGATCAGAAGACATCTAGTGAGACCAATCAATGATCACTAGCGTGGAGGTCATCAGACTACGTGAACTCATTTGATAATTCCCATTAATTCATCAATGATGATACCAATGGATCTGTCCGAAAATCATGTTGGATCTCCGCGTATTGACTTTGTCTAAAAATTGTAATTGTTTATTTTAGCGTTATCATTGATTTTGCTCAAATGTGACCCGCCACACAAAAAGGGCCATTAGGTAAAAATTTGCAAAATTGATTGTCATTGTTAATATGATAGCCGTGTCCATCCTGTTTGAATAACTGAAATAATTTTTGAAAAATATTCATAACTTTTTGTTTATGACATTTTTTTAATTTTAAAATTAGTTATGTAATTATTAAATTTTAAATGAGGGCATAAATGATTTGAATAAAGCCGCGGGGAGGTACCTCCTCGCGTGGCGGGTCACATTATTGTCAATTAGCCCGGTTACTCGTCATAGGTGTCTATTTGAGCGTAACCGTATTAGAACAATTAGCGTAGTAAAGTAGCCTGCTGTTTGGAATTGAGAATGGATCGAGCCTGAACCTAACTTTTCCACACAATCATCTGAGTGCGCCAACGAAAAAATAACCATCTGAGGTAATAGGCATTTGATATCAACCATTTACATTTCTAAGATGTGCCTTACTGGACACAGGCAGTGGTATTCTTATTCACAGGCAGTGGTATTCTTATTTCGTAATAGATTAAAACTGTTTGCTCCTGGTTGGTAAAGATGCCTTTCTCGCCAAATACGAAGCCCAATAATAACTCAATCACGCTAATGTATCTGTTTTGCAAAACTGATGAGTGTTCAATCAAAAACTGAGGCACATACTTCAGTAGTTGATCAATATTCTCACCACCACATTGAGTCCGGCTGTGTGTGTTTTTGACAGCCGGCTTTGTTCGGATGTCTCACATTGAACAGTTATAATGCAATGTAATAATTGATGAGCTAAATACTGTTGTTGACAAGCCGCTCTATTATAATACATTATAATACAGAATTAATCACATAAATTTCATTAGTATATGTCATGACAAATAATGGGAAAGGGTGATGTGCCTTTATAGACATGTGTTAGACCCCTATGTTTTTTCTCTGTTTTAGATGAGCGCGCGCTTTAGATTTAGGCCGCGCATTACCAAAAAAAACATGTGTTTTTTTCTGCCCAGCGCGCGCATTAGATTGTTGCCAATTTTGAAAAAAAACAGTCAATTTCGATAGATAAAACATTTCGAAAAAAACAAGTTCATTTTAAGAG
Organism: Flabesymbios commensalis; assembly: GCA_964017125.1. Taxonomy (NCBI): domain Eukaryota; kingdom Metazoa; phylum Annelida; class Polychaeta; order Terebellida; family Flabelligeridae; genus Flabesymbios; species Flabesymbios commensalis. The sequence goes on along the minus strand of OZ024904.1, from coordinate 88,975,221 downwards.
ATAAAAAATATTTTTCCTGCTTTTTTTTCTGTTTTTTCCGTCGCCCTCATTACCTTTTTTTAAATAGGTTAAAAGTTTTTATTATTTTGTGTCCCTCATTAACTTCTCCAGAAATATGACCTATTTTTTTTTATTTGGTCGCCCTCATTATCTTTACCAAAAAAATGTTCAATGTTTTTTTTCTTAAATGTTTTTTTTTCCGCCCTCTCTCATTAGATTTTGGATTTTTTCTGATCTAAAACAGAGATATTAAACCAAGTGGCCTTACAGAAGAACAGACATTACTACAAAGCTGGTTCAATGTTGACCGACATCGATCTAATAATAGGGTCAACGTCTCTTGTCAGCTCGGATAATGTATAATATTATGATACGTCTATATCATGTCTATGTGATATGAGAAAACAATTTGAAAATATCAAAATGAAAAGTACTTCAAGCAGGTTTCCTACTCAAGTCTGCCATGCAAAGACAAACAACTGTTACCGTGCTTATCTGGAGAGTAGCAAACATTTACTGTTGTTTTCTTGTACAGGAATATTGTTGTTTAATAAATACATTTTCCACACGGCCACGATGACCGTGAAATTTTTCGACTTGTTATTACCTGATTACCATACACAAATTATTTTTAGAGTGTGTTTTGAGCGAAATGTTGTTTAATTCAATTCTTGTTTGATTTAAGACTACAATATTATTGCAATGCTGTGTCAGAAAAGTAAAATACAGGCTCAAACTAATTTCAATTCCAGACAGAAGAAGCAGACGGAAGAAATAAACACCATATTGATGTATGTAGTAATAGACTATCAAGAAAGTAAATTCGGACCATCAACAAATTAGTGTCATCATTGATTATTAAAAATTAGGTATTTTGTAAATTAAAAAAAAATAATATTAATTAAAAAATGAATGTGCTATATCGGATATTATCACTATTGTACCATTAAAAAATAAATTTCAGCACTGGCTCAGTGCCTCGCGTTGATGCCACGATTTTATTGGGTTAACGTCACTTGTAGGCCTATTGTTTAGGCTATTTTTTTGAATTTATATCGGCAATAAATGTAGCTTGTTATCGTTGGAGTGTAGGTCTGTGTAGGACTATCTTACATTTATTTTAAGACTGGTCCTATCGTTCGATATGTTTATGGCCCCCTGTTATCATAGTATATGATGCTGTATTGAAACTTCACATAACAATGAAATTGTCATTTGACCGTTCAGTTATCGAGTGATTGTGTGGTAAAGAGCGAAGAAACCCATATTTGTTTCAATTACCGGTTGAAAATTATTCCGCACTCATTTAATGCTGATAATTGCCAGGTTCAGGGCACTGAAATGTCTCCCGCCTCTAAGAGAGCGGCCCTGGTTTATTTTTACAGTTTTTCTCTCATTTGAAATAAAAAATAACTGTTAATGATTGGTACTACATAATTATGTTTTGTTTGCTCATCTCATCTCAGAATACCTTTACAAAAAAAATGATTTCTTAGATATTGGCACATGCTGGTACTGCTAGTTTGAAATGAGAGAAACGTATGCTGCGGGATGATATAGTTGAGCCGATTAGAGACCATTCAGCCATAAAACGGTAACCAGCCGTATAATATAGCCCTGTTATTTTGGATTTAGCCAGATGTGGCATGCTCAGAAGCATTAGGGGTTTTTTTCCATCCGTAGTGATGTCGTTTTGGCTGTGTTCGTTGTCTTTATGATTTTCATCGGTAGTGATCTCGTGTGAGCTGTGGTGTCTGACAGAAAGCTAGAGATGATACAACTGGACAGATTCGCTCTTTAAAACTGGAAGAGCGTGTCTGTTCAATTTGCTCATCTGGCGAAGTCGAAGAGGAATACCATTTCTTGTTAAAATGTAATGTCTTTGCCGATATTAGAGTTGATTATATAAACAATATTATGCGAAATAACACCGATTTCATCAATCTAACTTTATAACAAAAATTTACCTTTTTGATCACAAAATTTTGGAGAGACGCAACAAATTTAATATGCAAAGCTAGGGCAAAGAGGGAGACCTGTTAATACCTGTCAATGTAATAGCTTCCTCCTCGGCACACTGTATACGTTTTGTTTGTTGTAACATTTTATAAAGTGACATAATAAGCCAAATTTGCCCGGCATATCCTATTGTTCATGAGCATGCTATTTATGTCTTTTGATCGGTAATGATCTCGTGTGGGTTGTGTGTGGTGTCTTTATGTTTTTTATAAGCAGCGATCTCGTGTGAGCTGTGTGTGGTGTCTTTATGTTTTTGATCGGTAGTGATTTCGTGTGGGTTGTGTGCGTTGTCTTTATGTTTTTGATCGGTAGTGATTTCGTGTGGGCTGTGTGCGTTGTCTTTATGTTTTGATCGATAGTGATCTCGTGTGAGCTGTGTGTGGTGTCTTTATGTTTTTGATCGGTAGTGATTTCGTGTGGGTTGTGTGCGTTGTCTTTATGTTTTTGATCGGTAGTGATTTCGTGTGGGCTGTGTGCGTTGTCTTTATGTTTTGATCGATAGTGATTTCGTGTGGGTTGTGTGCGTTGTCTTTATGTTTTGATCGATAGTGATTTCGTGTGGGTTGTGTGCGTTGTCTTTATGTTTTTGATCGATAGTGATCTCGTGTGGGCTGTGTGCGTTGGCTTTATGTAGTGATCTCGTGTTGGCTGTGTGCGTTGTCTTTATGTTTTTGATCGGTAGTGATCTCGTGTGGGCTGTGTGTGGTATCTTTATGTTTTGATCGGTAGTGATCTCGTGTGGGTTGTGTGCGTTGTCTTTATGTTTTTGATCGGTAGTAATCTCGTGTGGGCTGTGTGCGTTGTCTCTATGTAGTGATCTCGTGTTGGCTGTGTGCGTTGTCTTTATGTTTTTGATCGATAGTGATCTCGTGTGGGCTGTGTGCGTTGTCTTTATGTAGTGATCTCGTGTGGGCTGTGTGTGGTGTCTTTATGTTTTGATCGGTAGTGATCTCGTGTGGGTTGTGTGCGTTGTCTTTATGTTTTGATCGGTAGTAATCTCGTGTGGGCTGTGTGCGTTGTCTTTATGTTTTGATCGGTAGTGATTTCGTGTGGGCTGTGTGCATTGTCTTTATGTTTTGATCGATAGTGATTTCGTGTGGGTTGTGTGCGTTGTCTCTATGTTTTTGATCGGTAGTGATTTCGTGTGGGCTGTGTGCGTTGTCTTTATGTTTTGATCGATAGTGATTTCGTGTGGGTTGTGTGCGTTGTCTTTATGTTTTTGATCGGTAGTGATCTCGTGTTGGCTGTGTGCGTTGTCTTTATGTTTTCGATCGGTAGTGATCTCGTGTTGGCTGTGTGCGTTGTCTTTATGGTTTGGATCGGTAGTGATCTGTGTTGGCTGTGTGCGTTGTCTTTATGTTTTGATCGGTAATGATATCGTGTTGGCTGTGTGCGTTGTCTTCATGTTTTTGATCGGTAGTGATATCGTGTTGGCTGTGTGCGTTGTCTTTATGTTTTTAATCGGTAGTGATCTCGTGTGAACTGTGTGCGTTGTCTTCATTTTTTGAATGGTAGTGATCTCGTGTTGGCTGTGTGCGTTGTCTTTATGTTTTTGATCGGTAGTGATCTCGTGTTGGCTGTGTGCGTTGTCTTTATATTTTGGATCGGTAGTGATCTGTGTTGGCTGTGTGCGTTGTCTTTATGTTTTGATCGGTGATGATCTCGTGTTGGCTGTGTGCGTTGTCTTTATATTTTGGATCGGTAGTGATCTGTGTTGGCTGTGTGCGTTGTCTTTATGTTTTGATCGGTAGCGATCTCGTGTGGGCTGTATGCCGTTTCCCTATATGTTTGTCCTTGATTTACTGTATCGCCTAAACAAAAATATGAAAGTAATATTACTATAGATAGATCTTAAATATGGTGGTATTTCTCATGTCGTCTCGTACCGTACCGCACCGTACCTTACCGTACTGCACTGTACTGTGCCCTACCGTATACCATACCGTACTATACCGTACTGTATTCTACTGGCATTACGATGCTTGCAGATAATAGACTGACTAGTCGAATGCAATATCGGCAATGCGAAGTGAATACTAAAATTATGTTATGATCCGGGGAAAGCCACGCGCAAAACATATTTATAAGGTCTCACCCAAGTAATTACTTGGAATGTATTCAGTAAAAGGTTCTGGACTATTTAGATTTTATTTTTGGAAGATCCCGCTGGTTGTTGTGGTCAGGAAGGTAAGAATTATTAATGAAAATTTATTATGTGGATTTTTTTCCTGACAATGGTTGATTTTTTGTTTGTAATTCACTAAAAACACAAAAGAAATACAAAGTGGCGTATTAATATGAGGGACCGCATCACAAGCTCTCTCTAAACCATGAGAGTCACTGCCAATGGCATTTCCCCACCTTTTGAAGGTGATAACGGGCGGGGGCTCTAGGGTAGTGGTTAGCACCGCTGCCTTTCACGCCAGAGTCGGCGGTTTAAAAGAAACAAATTTTTTTCTTCCCCATCCACGTGTGAAAGTTAGTATTGTGGGGAGACTCCGTGACCGAGAGGTAGCTTGCTCGGCCTCAGACCGCCAGGGCTCGAATTTCGAATCCTGTGTCTGGAGGACAGTGTCATCTCAATCATCTCTCACTATCCTCAGGAGGTTCTCCTGGCCCAGTTTAGCCTATATGTGCACAAAGGTGGCCTAAAGCCCGATTCATTTCATTTGAAGGTGATAACTCACTTCGGCTGTAAAAAAAAAATGAAGGCGGCTAACCCCCATTTTTTAGATTTTTTTCTAAATCCACAATATATTAACTTTTCGTGGAAAAAAATGCTAGTGGATTTGACAGACAGTTTTAGTCCTGTGTTCTCTAGCGTGTGGGCGATAATACATATAAGTCTATGGGACGGTAATATCTTGTGTGAGACCATAATGTATTCGGATGAGAAGATATTGTTTGTCTTTCAAGTGTATTTTAAACGGTATGTCACATAATATTATGAATAGAACACTTTGAAAGAAATGCAAGCAATTTTTTTTTCAGGATAGTGGTGTGTATTATTTAAACGAACTTCAAGGAGTCCTTTTCTTATCATATCAACACTATGAAATCGCAATCTGATATTATCATGATAATTCGTATATGTTTTGTTTTGCGGTCACGTTGCTTTGTGTGAGTTATTCTATACAATCTTTTTGAAAAAGGGAATTACATGATCAATGATAACGTTTGTTTTTCAAAAAAAAATATACTTTTGTCTGCTAAAGATTGTATATTGTATTACACATGCATTCTGTCCAGCAAACACAACAGGTATGTGCACTGTGGTTTTAATGTCGGGCCACCATAGCATTCTATGATCCAACATTAAATAACGACTGGTGCAATATCTCGTGTCTGCTGGGAGTTTGAATGCCAAATAAGACAGAATAGTTAAGCTTAAAAGCTTCGATCTTTGTGCTGTTGCTGCGCTCGCGTCGTGATCTCTATGTATTGTCTTGGTTTTTCTATTATCATCTATACATATTACCAATGCTTCATTGTCCCCTCTTGTGGCTTTTTTCTCCCCCCGTTCTTGTTAGTCATATTATTGGCCCAAGGGGTCTATAATCTTATCCAATTGGATTCCCTATAGGCAATATTTAACAAAATTACATCCTGTGCAACCAATCTGAGCGTAATCAGTCGCATAGCGCAGATCATAAATGAAGAAAACAAGACACGATAATTATATTGTTCTCTCTTTTATTCATGAAATCGATAGTCTATAGTTATCCACATGTAATTTGCAAAATTATATATTTTTGATAAACAAGTTTTTGCTGTGTATTTAAAAAAAAAATCTTTTGAGCTGAATAATGATATAAACAATAAAAAACGTGCCTTAAATATTCATTTTAAGGACTCTCATTGTTTTTTATGGCAATCGTATTTTAAAAGTGTAAAACATTCCTTCGGTTTGAGTAGAGATACTTCCCAAATGTGTCGAGCCCATACATGGTAAGTTTGTTTAGAATATAGCATTATCTTAATTTCTGAAAAATGCACGATGTGCCTGATTTTGTACAGATGGATCATATCCCAGCAAACACAAAACATGTGTATAACACTTGTACAACGCTGACACAACATTTTCGACGTTGGCCCAACATTGTACAAATGTTATTCAAATGCTTTGCGTTTGCTCGGATGTCATGGCAAGAATAAAGTGACGAACATGACGTCTCAGTATTTCACATTACAATTTATACAACAGGTGGCAACTTATTCAATAATTATCATGAAACATGACAAATATCACATTAATTAGACAGCTTACTATAAATAAAACCATCATATCGCCTACAACTCACACACACCGGCCCGACGCGCATTGCATAAGAGCTTGAACCCACCCACCCACTTCCGAGTTTTTATCGGATTTTTTATTTTTTAACTTGACGAGACCCCTGAGTAGCCGTATAATCCGAGCAAGAACCGTAAGAAAAAGGGACGTGGCGCAATGGCTAGAGCGCCTGACTGGCTCGCCAGTCATGAATGCGTCCCGGGTTCGAACCCGCTGATCCTGTGTGGGGGATGCAGATAAATATCCTTGTTTTTCCCTTCTCGATGTGATTAGACGATCACGTTAATTGCGGCCTCGTCGAGTTAAGGTTGAGACCAGTGTATCGACGTTAATTTTGCGAGGGGCCACGCGCTGCGCGCTCCGCACACAGGACGTATGGGACGAATGGCGATACGTTCGATCAGTAAGGGCGGGTGCAGTGCAGTGGTTAAAGCTGCCTGCTTGGAAAGTCGGAGCTCGTGCGTTCAAACCGCACTCTAGCCTTCAAGTTTCAAAGAAACCAAAATGTTGGTCTAAAAAACCCGTTCATTTCATTCATTTCATTTTGCTACAAGTCCATTACGTATCATGAAAACTATACATTACTTTAATGCACACAAAACGTGCTGATAGCGACACTGAACAATACGAAAAATGTCCATTCGGGTATAAAAGTCGCCGAATCATTCCTCACATATAATTTTCACATGTTCACATAATGTTCTCAACGTTATGCGTACGGTCCGGATGGCATACATACGTACATACGTCCATTGCGGTTCATGCGTAAATTTCTACTGATCCCAGCCTTACGAACTGCTACGTGTTAATACGTATCTAATCTAATCAGTATACACCGAATTGAGATACGTACCGTACGAATCTCAAGCCGAAGGGAGTGACTGTAACATGCTAAAAAAATGTCCGTACCCTTCCGATCTGCCACGCACCATAAACACTTTACGAATCACACTCCTTGAATTTTCTCGAATCAATTCGGGAAGGTGATTGGTAAAGATTCGTATCCTACTAGACAGGCGTTTAAGGGGACAAAACTAGATTAGAACACCAAAATGACTGACTTTTTCACGTGAAACGTTGTGAATTGATCTGGATCCACCTTTTCATTGCGCGTTATTATCTGCTATAAAGATATTGTTACATGTATAATTGGTATAGTGCATTCAATGTTGTTCCTTACCCTTGAAGGGCGTGGGCCTAGTGCATTGGTTAAAGCTGCCTGCTTGTATAGTCGGCGATCGCGCGTATAAACCCCACTCTGGCCTTCAAGTCTCTAAGAAACAAAAGGTTTCTTCCCCGCTCACTCGTAAAAATTTAATATTGTGGGGAGCCTCCGTTACCGAGAGGTAGCGTGCTGAATTTTGAATCCTGTGTCTGGCGGGCAGTATCATCTCATTCATCTCACCATCCTCAGGAGGTTCTCCAGGTCCAGTTTAGCCTATATGTGCACACAGGTGGCCTAAAAACCTATTCATTTCATTTATTTACTTACGCTTGATAATGTCCGTTTTACTGAAACATCACAATGCAGCATTTACCAGCTCTGTGCGTACACCTGTTAACTCCTATACTAGAACACTGCGATATTCAATTTAATTTTTCAGTCAATTTACGTTTTGTGTCACTACCGCGACACACAATTTCAAGGGTTTTTTTGTGAAATTTAAGTCACGGTTTGGACGGTCAATCAAATCTAACATTTGGTCGCGATTAATCAATCATTGTACATGTAGATATATATCATCATTATACTTCATTCATACATTCATGCATTCATTCATCAGGAGTCATCCACTCATGTACTCATTTTTTATTTACCCCCCGCCCCCTCCCACAATAAAATTCTGAACCAATTTTTATAGTTTCTTGTGAGGCAGGTATGGATGCGACATTTTTCCTCAATGAAACTAGCAAAAAACAATATCTTCAATCTTTTTTTCTCAATCTGTGATTGTCAATTTACAGTACCCATGCATATCGCCTTGTGGAATTACGAATTGAAAGTAAACTGATGTTCGCGAATTTATCGACGGATGGGTGAATTGAAAAAACAATAGCAAATTTTAAAACTGTGTTTATATATATCCATCCAGATATAAACACAACTTGTGTGGGTGTGGCTGGTGGGTGTGTCAAGTCAGAGAATCTTAGATCATCATTAGCCCGGTCCCTGAAGGCGTTTGGTGAAGAAGCCCAATCCCGTCCCACATATCGATATCAGTGATATTATTAGCGGATAACTGGCCCTTGGCCATGCGCAACTGCAACACCCAACTAACAGCAGAAGCTGATCCGATGTCGCCTCAATGCTGGTCCACCGCGATCGCGGTGGACCAGCATTGAAACAACATTGGATCGATGTATTTATATTTACTGGGGAAATAACTGGAAGCCACGCTAGTGCTGTATCAAGTAGATTACCGCACAGTGAGCATCTATACATGATCTGTGACAATAAGGAGGAGACGTAACCTAGCGCTACAAGCACTCTGCCGCCGGGCTTGATCGATGCTGTTACAACACCGTGTCTTACCATGCTAAAGAATCAAGTAACTATTTAGTTTCTTAATTCTCGAAAATTTAGTATGTCGAGAGCCGTGAATTTTACCCACATTAAGTTGCATAAAATTGGCCAACTGAAAAACGAAGTTCAATACTTATAGCTCAAAACGACCGACCTTATTTTGATGTATTGTACTACTTTTTTGGTTAATTTGATTCAGGCCACATCGTGACATGGTGCAAATGTGTGACATGGTTGCATAGGGGTAATTACGTTATTTTTCAACTAGATACAGTATGAATCGAAAGTATGCGATTCTATCTTAGATGTAAGAGAAATAAACTGTATTACAAGACAAGCAGAAATGTTGGCTTTATTACTTGATCGGGTTGTCCATTTCATTTTTGCGGTTTTATTTTCATCCATTCAGTTCCTGATTCGTGTGTTCTCAGCTTGGATTGCTCGCAGTTTTTGTATAACTGGTTCCCAGTAAACACGAGACATTGACCCAATGTTGTTTTGATGTTTTGACCGACGTCGGAGACGCTGGGCCAACATCAAAACAACATTGGGTCAATGTCACGTGTTTGAAGGGTTCTCATATATTTATTTTCTAGTCTCTCATACTTAATTGACTCGTATACCGTTCAATGAGCGAATCAACCAGTTGGCAATGGATCAATCAATCAATCAATCAATACATTAATACGTTAACCAATCAATCAACCAATCAGCCAACACACCAACCAACCAACCAACCAACCAACCAACCAACCAACCAGCCAACCAACCAACCAACCAACTAACCAACCAATCAAGCGTTCACTCACTCACACATTCATAGGGAGACAAAACTGCTGCCAGAGCCATCGAGCAGAAACAGCGAACAAGAAGCGAGCAAGAATCAGCGCTATTGGCCACTGATCTATGTAAGAGAGCCAGGATGGACGAGGAGTTAACCCTGTGCTGGTTTAATGTTAGACCGCCACCGGTGGCCGGCCTAACATTAAACCAGCACAGCGTCGATTAATACCAGCCGGGCGGGAGTGACAAGAGGAAGTGCGAAGGAGGGTCTGGATCGCCCCGCGGACAGGGCACTCACACGCCGCGACGATCCAACAGGCAGCACCTAATCGGCCTTAAGCCAACAAAAACGTGCCTCTCTGTCGGCGACGGAGCGTAAGCTACTGGATTTGCCGGGGCCGCAGCGGGCGGCGCAGAGGGATCAGTGATCCGGTAGGAGGCTGCTGTACCTGGGCGGATCTCCGCGGCGACTCGTCACTTCGCCGCTGTCAGTGGTCAGGTTGACGCGCGGGGATCACGCCGTCAGCTTCTAGACAAGTCAAATAATCTCACGCTCCTCGCGCTCGCCGACAATTGATTGTTCTGCCGTAGTAATGTGTTTCAGATATGATCGGCCCGCCGAGACGCAGGGACGAGAGACCGGCGTCTGAGACAAGTTTCTGGGTGGAGTGGACTGTGAAGGTGGGCGTCTCCCCCCGGAGAAAAAACACAAGACTTCCCAGACCTGATTGTTCTCTCACTTTACCGGCTTTCTCATAGCCATAGCGGGATCGATGAAAATCATGAAAATGCGGCGGGCGCACCACTGCGTGCTCAACGCGACTCATTCTTGAGCACGCACAAGGATTAGACAAGCTCTGCATCTGCCCACACGTCGATGTATATGAATGTTGTAAATACATTTATTTAGCACATGACTAGATTCATTGCTGCTTTTTGCCAGAAACTAAAGCATTCCATGTGGATTATCAGAGGGATTCGGACAATGGATTACACATTGAGGAAAGGACAAGAAGGCCAGTATAGATACTTATAAAACGTTTTGTATGCGGTGTGGGCATATACCTTTAGCTTATCTCTGTAGCTGAACCATCTGGCAATGGGACATCCGTCGTTGCTTTTTTCCAATCCCGGAGACAAATCCTGGAACATGACATACTCATCCACGGATGCGTGGCCTCTGTCTGGTAACGCTAGCTCCGTGATGGACGTTGGTGTGGAGATGGTGAACGGGACTAACCTGACTGATCATGGGAATATGACGGCGATGATGGGACCTCAGTCTCTACCAGCTTATGCCCAGGTAATCATCACAGCCTTCTATTCCACGGTCACAATCTTGGCTATTGGTGGTAACCTCATAGTATGCTACATAGTGCTGGCCTACCAGAGGATGAGAACAGTCACCAACTACTTCATCGTGAACCTGGCCGTGAGTGATTTACTCATGGCAGTGCTCTGTATCCCGTTCACCTTCGTGGCCAACGCCTTAATACTCTACTGGCCTTTCGGTGCTATCATGTGCCCCGTGGTCACCTACGCCCAGATGGTCACCGTGTTCCTCAGTGCGTTCACCTTGGTGGCGATCAGTCTGGACCGCTACATTGCCATCATCTACCCGCTGAGGCAGAGGATGACCAAGAAGCAGTGTATCTTGGTGATAGCCCTCATCTGGCTGCTCTCGCTGTGCGTGTGCTTGCCCGTGGTGGTGCTGTCACGCGTGGTGCCCAGGCAGGATTCCCTGGGTGTGGAGCGGGACTCCTGCGAGGAGACGTGGCCCACTTACTACCAGAAATCCATCTACAGCATGCTCATCATGGTGCTCCAGTACATCTGTCCTCTCGTGGTACTACTGTTCACCTACACCAGGATCGGCTTTGTCATCTGGGTCAAGAAGACACCCGGTGAGGCCGAAAACAACAGGGACCAGAGGATAGCCGCCGCCAAGAGAAAGGTGATTTGATTGATTTTGTTTTATTCCTGTAACCCTTGCAATGATTAATTATTTTTGTATAAATCATGGAGACCAGAGGGGTTTTTTCAATTTGAAATCATCATGAATGGCTTAGTCAGCTCTTTATGATTCATTTGAATATATAAATTATGGCTCTACCACCATTATAAATATTTTACTCTTACAGTGCGGGGATCGACCTTAGTCGTAAGAATTTGACGTCTACAGACGTCAGATTCTGACGACTAAAGTCGATCCCCGCGCTGTAAGGGCTAAGCTCCCAAGATGCATCAAAGCATCATTTTGGATCATTGATGAATGACTTAATTTCTTACACCTAGGCATTTTAGAATGACAATTTTAATGGAGCTGTTTTATAATAGCACTATCTTTTTTTCATTTGCCACTCACTTCAAGTCATCTTCATCCACTACAAGGCGAGAATTGAGACAGCAATTCGCGGCTAGTAGAGGATGAAGATGACAGTGGAAAATTCGGGCTTGAAAGGGTTAAGAATGGTATTCTCAAAGTGTTTGTTCCAGATCTTGGGCATGCATGTGATTGGTCGAGATGACCAGCTCGACCAATCGCATACCTAAGATTTGGATCAGTTGCTTTGAGAATGCATGCATACTATACAGTTTAAATAATGTACGATGGTGCTGAGACATATTCGTAATAGTCTGTAACTTTCCCGTGTGCTGCGATTTACCTGCTATGTGCTGAAGTATGGCTAACGTATCGTCGCCTCGGGGCTAAAGGATCCTATCTGACACTCGTTAGAGTGGCGGATAGGATCCTTTAGCTCCGAGGCGACGGTATGTATGTACACATGTGACATTAGGTCTTTCTTGAACTGTGACAAGTCTGTTATCACACGCAGTGATCCGTGTAGCTTCTTTTGAAGTATGCTGCATTACTCAAATAATTGAGTAATGCACAGAGGGAGGGGAACTTACGTGCCGATGATCAATTGAACTGGCTATTTTTTTGACACAGCAAAGATGATGCAATTATAGAGATAGAAGAGACGTTTACCACTATGATGCAATCGATACAGACAGTGATAGTATTACGAATGAGTTCTCCGATTATATAGCTGTTCAATACATCGATAATTATTCGAACCAATGTGGCCCTATTCATATTAATTGTATAATGCGAAATTATTAAAAAGTTTGTTTTGTTAATATTCAATTGCAAAAGAATTGCCATTGCAAAGGCTAACTTAAATGGCACAAACTTATATTTTACTTGCAAATATGCCAGTAACAAATGCGGCGCTGAAAAAGAGAGGAACCATAATGTCACCCGCGACAATATTAAATGACATGTTAGGTCAATTTTGTAGATTTTACAGGCAAGCCCTTCCTGTTTCATCAATTGAAATAATTTCTGACTTTCTTAACTACGTTTGCTTTGATGATATGTTCAACTTTTAAAATTGAAGTTATGTAATCATTAAAATTAAAATTTATATGACTTCATGAATAATTGTAGCAATACCGCCTGGAGGTACTGCACCTTTGAACATGACCGGTCACATTCACTTATATACTGTTATATGTACGCTATTATATCAATGTTAGTTTAAGAGCTGTAAGAACAACGCAGCATCATGACTGTTACCTATTTAGGTGAGGAAGGTCCATCCAAAAAATAAGACGTATCAGATATTGATAAAGCATTACCGGTCATGACTTGCAAAACCAAAGGCTTGCTTGCTTGTAAAGTGAACAGATACTGCCTTTCGGCTAAATGTACGGTAGGAGAGTTCCAACGAGTGTCATTTAGCATGTTGATCGCGTTATGCAAGGAAATGCATTAGCTGATAAGAAATAAAATATGAATAATTATATCGTGGAACTGAAGTCTTGTAAAGTTGTATTTGAAACCCGTGTATTGTATGTGGATACATTTGATAATGAAACTGCGAAACCTCGTCTTTGATTTGTACGAAAATGACGTTTTCTCTGGATACGAATGCAAAACCTACGAACTCCCCCAACCCCTCCTAACGAAAAATACTGTCAACCCTCTCACGTAAACGGATCACTGATGATGCGTATTAAAGACCATTTTTTACTTAAAACATATATTTGTTCCGGCCGTAGGTTGTGCGATGACAAACAGCAGTAACTGCTTGCTTGAAAAGTAAGTAAATACTGTTCCTTGCCTTCGTACGACACTATTACACTTGTGAACCAGATGTGAATGGTCAAGGCGTGCGTTTCACTAAGATCACTCTCCCATACGATATACATACTTCACAAATGACACCAACAATTCACGAAATGGATTGATATGAAATACGGTTGTCGTGGTAAGGGATATCAATGTGTCTAGTATAAACAAACGTTACGCAGCTGTTACACGTATACTCAAACAGACGACGGCGACGCTTATGTATATAGTCAAAATTAAACTACAGAGTTCTAGCATATAGGATAGTAGGCCTATATAACATCGATAAAATTAAACTCATAATATAGAAATAATCTACCTCCAATGTCAAGTTTTTATTGACCGTTTAGATGGCAATTTTGACATATCGGTCATTTTTATTTACATATGTATTTATATGTTTTTTGATGCGGCGCGAATCGGTTGTACGTTTCCGTTGTCAAAATACCATGAATTTGAACAGTTTAGGTCACTGCATATGTGTACACCAAGGAAATATTTCGGCCGCAGATGGACTCATACCCGATATCCCCGGGGTCCGAGTCAACCAAGCTACCAATGACCTATCCTGGCCTCATTGTATATTACCTGTACATTTCTCAGCCGAAAATCTGACTTTGGTATGGATATAAAATGAAATGATATGAAGCGGGCTTTAGGCGACCTTTGTGCACATACAGGCTAAATTGGGCCAGGAGAACCTCCTGAAGATGGTGAGATGAGTGAGATGACACTGCCCTCCAGACACAGGATTCGAAATTCAAACCTTGGATATCTGAGGCTACCTCTCGGTCACGGAGGCTCCACACAATACTGATTTTTACAAGTGGATGGGGAAGAAACATTTTTGTTTTTTTCAAACCGCCGAGACCGGGAAACTAACCCAAAACTCTGGCGTGAAAAGCAACGGTGCTAGCCACTACCCTAGGGCCCCCGCCCTTGGTATGGATATACATGGTGTGATTTGAATACATGTGGCCACGTGCGAAATTGAATGTGGAGGTGCCTGCCGCGTTCAATATCGCACGTGTATACATGCCGCATTTAACAACAAGGTGAAGAGTCAAGTAGGTGGAGGTGTGACTTAAGTGGATGCCTTGTGATCCCTGCGTCTATCTCACGTTGTGAAGTGCTGTGTTGTGACGTGGACAAGGGTGGCGCTCGCATGTTGTGTTGGATGGCTACATGGATCTTAGAAAAAAAAACCAGACTGATCCCGTCTTAGATATGAGACGTGTGCATCGGTCGATCTGGTTATCAAAGAAAAATAGTGCTAAGATTTCCACGATTGACACGAAGAGTTACACATGGGTAGGCCCAGATAGGCCTTCGTACGTCATCTAAAACTAAAAAAAAAATGTAAAGGAAACATACTCGCAGCCAGATACGAGCGGAGGTCAAAAAGTTATGTTATAAAAGACTGTCATAATTATCTGCACAATACAATGTCTTTGGTTTATGCTGGACCACTGTGAAGACCAATATGACAGTACCATGATGGGCGATGTTGGTGCCAATTATCATGATAATACAATGGTTCGAAATTACAGACATTTTCCCATTGCTTGCTTTTGGCTTGTGTCATGCAACCCACAAAAGATATGTAGTTTGGCGAGTTTGGCGCAGAGGGAAAAAGCATTGATAATGGAGGACCCAACCAAAAACTCTTATATCGGAGTGCATATTCCATTGTGCATCGAAATGCAGGGTGACAATAATGTAGGTCATGCTTGCAGAATTTGCACCTAACGGCCCCAAGATGTTTTAAGACTGGTTGACGTTCTATGAAGCGTATGCTCTCCATATTTTTCACCACACAGCGAGCTGTTGCATTGGATTTGGAGCCTCACAAAGTCACAATCACTGCCACATACTACACCACCACCGTTTTATCAAGGGTCTTTGAGCACATTAAAAAACGGCACGCACCCGACGTCGAACTGGACTTCTTGTGCATCATGATTGTGCAGTACCTCATAAAGATCGTCAGACAGAGAGCTACCTGGGAGAGGAAAACATACATTTCATAGAACATCCACCCTACTAACTGGACTTAGCTTCATGAGACCTTTGGTTGTTTCTCAAAATAAAATCCAAGCTCACTAAGAGAACTTTGCGAAGGATACAGGATTTTGTTAAAGCTGTTAATTCAGAGCTCATATGGATATCTGCTTCGGAGTATCATGAAGACTTCCAAAAGTTGGGCATAAGAAGTTGTAAAGCTGCATAGAGATTGATTAAAACTATTTTGAAGGAATGTGACTGTAACTTCATGTGTTATAAAAATATGACCCCTGCGACATAAGTTTTAGATCTCCCCTAGCTTGTACATGGACAGGGATATGTTTGAAATGAATTATAAGTTATCAGTGAATGATTAGTTAGCGTTATAGCCTACAATATGCTGTGCAATAAGCGATTACATGTAGAGCTGACTACACTACCTATATTCTTGACCTAAAAAACTGTGAAACCGGCTTTCTGTTTACCAATTTTTTGCTGTTATATTGCATCTTAATGATAGCATTATTATGATAATAGTCTGTACTACTTACGTGTACTGAGACGTTTTTGTACATGGTCAGTTTTACCCCGCCCAATTCTAATCAACAAAATTAATATAGCGTTTCTGTTATAATATATTGATGATTCTATAAACGTAGAACTGGGGGATCTGGTAACTCTCGATTTCTCATTATAGCACACGACGTTGTTGCGACGTTGAATCAACGTCACTGACGTTGATTCAATGTCGCAACAACGTCGTTCGCCCAGATGGTCGGCACGATAATTGCTGCAGTCGGCTTAATTTTGACAATGTTTTTAAAATGATACAATAACTATAAGAACATGCATGTTGATTTGAAAAAGTAGGTTTTAAATATCTGCACACAGGAAGTACATAACATTCGAGTGCTCTAATCTATTTCCTTAAACCAAAGATCACATATGTTACTTGTAAATCAGCAGATGTGACACTGTGGTTCCTAAAAAAACAAATCGAAGGTAAAACAACCGCAAAACATGTCCTTACAGATGAATAAAGTGGCCCCTTATTTAGCCACTCGGGTTTGAAAATGATAATATTTTACCTACAAAAAGTAAGCATTTGCAAATTTGTCACAGTTGGGGCTTTTATACAATACAATTTTTGATATCTCAATCCTGTGCAATACTGATATTAAATAACTCGGCGATCCGTTTTTCATTCGATTGTTCTTGCGAAGTCTTTTCCGCGAGGTCTTCTGAGAGCGGATAAATGGATCCTTTATTGCTGCTACGTATTGCTTTGAGTTGAAGGTCATAATCTGGAAGTCTTCAATACTTTGTGGCGCTATGCTGTTCTGTTATTTTTTGTTAGAATAGTCTGTACCTCTTTATACATAAAGATGGTCCCAGCGAGCACGAGAGGTTGAACCGATGTTGGTTAAATGGTAGTCTGTGCCTCTGGCCCAAACTAAAACCAGAACACATCTTGTGTTCCCAGTGAATACAGAACATTTGTATAAAATTTGTACAATTTCGGCCCAACGTCTTCGACGTTGGTCCAAAATTGCACAAATGCTATACAAATGTTACAGGTTTACTGGGATCGCAGGGGTGGGTGTGTTATGACGTTGCTTTATATATTTTGGTACTGGATCGCTACGGATCGGAGACGAAAGTCTAGATGATGGGAAAACATTATCGTACCCGAAAACGCTGAAATCATCAATTATATTTTTCGTAAACGTCGTTAAAAATATAGCGATGAAGCTTGCTATGACATGTATGATATATTTGAACGCAGCACAGGATATTTTGAAAGTATGCATAAAAATATGCATTGTACTTAAATTAAATAGGTGTTGTATTTTGGCGGCATAAATTTTTAACCGTACAAAAATATCAAATGATCATGCTACACAAATCAAATTAGGCAGGGTTTGGTCGCGAGTCACTCTCTTGGGCTCACCAATGAGTTTCTATTATAACTCCTTTCAGCCCCCACCTATGAGGTGTATGCCGCTTTGACCATGACCAGTGGCCCACATTGACTTGTCGGATTTTACCGCGTTCATCTCATTTGTTGGCCTTTCACACCACACCCAATAGATTCACTTGCTTGTTATAATGAGATCAGCAGGTCAGAGCCTGACGGGATTATGGGAGTCGCGTCACATAGTGCTCGAAATATGCAGCATTTTCTCGCGCCAATTTTTTCTACACCCGACCCCAAATCTGTTTATGTCGTTGCGGATTGGAGGTCAGCTCTGTGAATGTGGCAGGTGACCAGCGGTCAGTATTTTGTTGACTCAACTTTGGCTCAAAGATGAGTCAACATTTGATACGTTGATTCCGCTTGAAGCAAACATTAAACCAAACTCATCGATTGGTACTGAAATGGTTGCTAGTGGTAGTACTTTTTGCCCCCACCTTGGTCAGCTCATTACAGAGGTGTTCTGTCTGTTGCATGCTGTATAACATCAGCATGGCACGGAAGCATTGGTCTACAGCAATCATCCAAAATAAGCTGCAGCGTCCACGGGTTTGGTATTAGGCCGGACTGCCAGTGGTGCACCCTGAATACTCCACTCAACAGAGGTGCTAATGCAGCTCTCACATTGGTGCAAGCGCTGATGTGGCCATTTAGGGCCTTAATTAATTCAAGACGGCACTCTCAGTACAGACATGTCTTTGTGGACATGACGTTTTTGTATATCATTCTAGACGGAGCCTGAGATATCTCAGGCAAGCTACTTCGAAGGTACAGGACGGAGCCCTAGATAACTCGTGTTATGTGACGTCATAAAAAAATCATTTTTAAAAATGTTCAGTTCAATGAAACATGTATGTACTGAGAGTGCCCTCTTGAGTGAGTTAATGTACTTTTTATGACGTCATAAAATATGAATTACCTGATGCTCCATCTTGTACCCCAAGAGTATTTGCCCAATATATATCAGGCTCCGATTGGAAGTAGTTAAACTACCAGCAATAGTATTTGACATTAAGATTCTCATGTGGGATTAAAAGAGATACATGTACCATCAACTATACTTACTCTTGGGACTATCCGACTCGAGGACAACGGAGCCGTGCGAAAGGTCACTGCGTTTCAGCGTTGATGGCCAGCGAAACACAAGTTGCCGACCATATGAGTATGTCCGGGGATAAATCCCATAGACATACCCAGAACCCCTCATCGAGTGAGTGAAGGAAAACACTCTTAATAACCCACCATACATCCCTTCCTCATTTCATCATTAATTTCATCAACGGATTACACAGTTTTTAGCCCATTACAAAGTCACATAAATAACATTAGGGCCGAAAAGTGACGCTAAGCATTAATGTACTGCTACATCCAACACATCGAATCAGCCGAAAATCCCTCTTAGGAACGTACATATTGTCATTTCCACGAAGCGTGATTAAATTACACGATGACGATAGACACTAATTCGACCTGTATGTATAATTTTCTGTCCCGGATCGCACCCCCTTGCCCCCCCCCCCCCCTCCTCTCCCCCTCTCCTTGTGAAGGTGTCAGTTCCTCACAGATTTTGATATACGTCTGAGACAGCTTCGCAATGCAAAACCAAACAGCAGTAACTGTTAACTTTTCAAGTGAACAGTTACTGCTGTTTGCCATTGCACGGTTGGCGAGCCGGCGTCGGGCTGTGCGTTGTCCGCATATAAACACGTCATAATGCGCCGATCCTGATTGCGTTTATGCGGGGGAAACGGACTCCCAGGGTGCGAAAGAGGCCTTCCCATTAAACTTCCTCGTCCTGCTTGAAATCAGCCGGGGCGACCCAATAAACGCCGCCCTCTGGTCCAACGCCGGCTTAATGTCAGGCCGGCTTCGCACCCGCCGCCCCCGCATTGAGCCGGCGTCAGTCCGAGGTCCGTGTTTCTGGGGGAGTTCAGTGGCACAGGTCGTGCACCCCGCTCACGAGGTGCGGAGATGCTTATCGCCATATTACTTCAAAAATGCAGTGCAGGTGTGGCGAATGGTCCGTGAATTATTGTGGTGTGATACCCTAGCTTTCAATGTATTTAATCAACTGCAGCACCCATCAATTTGAAACGATGAGAACCCGAGCTACTTTTTTACCACTTTCGCTCACTGCCCTTTTTATTTGTAGTTGTTTATTTTGATGTTTATTTTTATTAAACAATTTTTCCCTATTTTATGTGTATGTTTTTTTGTACGATAAAAACAGAGTTTTCATAAAATTAAAGCTCAATTTATCGGACAAAAAAATGGACTTCTAACATGTCTAATCTCAGGCGAATTCCAAGATATGCAATTCGTGGTGGGTTAGGTTTTTGCTTGGTTTGTCCATAGCGCAATGGTTAGAGCGCGGAGATTGTCAATATCGCTGCCTGCCGTGCGATTTCAAATCCCGCTTGGTGGAGGATTTTCAAAGAAATATCATGTCTCCCCCCTCTCATTATTGGGTCATTGTTTCAATGTTGTATCCTTGGGCAAGGCACTTAACCACCAAAAGCTTCACTTGACTCAGGTGAAAATGAGTACCTGGAAGGACAAAGATGGCAATGTGTATGATAAGTTTAAAGCGCTGAAATGGCCGCAGGACTGTATGTTCTCCGTGGGGTCGAGATGGCACACAAATGAACAGGTCCAGTGACCAGGGGTTAAAAATGTAGAAGTCTGATGAAATACTTGATATCAGACTATAAACCTGCACCTTTTTCCTTTACCCAATTATACACCATAATATATTTTGAATAAATCCAGTGAATGAAATATCACGTAGCGCCTATAGGCCTAATGTATCTTATTAACCCTTAGAACGCTGTGTAAGCCATGGCGACCAAAGTTTTTTTATTTGAAATCATCATAAATGTCTTAGTTATCTCTTTCCGTTTCATTTGAATACCTATGTTATCATGGTATAGGTCTACAGTCATTATAAATATTTTAACTCTTTCAGTGCGGTACCTTATTTATTGACGCATAAAGACGGTCCCCACACTGAAAGGGTTAAAGACGTTCTGAGGTCTCATTTCAGTATTTGCACTTGTGTATTCAATACAAACCGGATATTCTCACCCAAGTTCCGTTTGGTTCACCAGTTCACATCTCAAGGTGAATGAAAGTGAATGTAAAAGTGCTAGGAGGATTAAACCAAGAACAGTCAGCTGCACCACAGTTATTTATCGTAATTCTTAACGAATTATTCTGCTGGTATTTCCTGTGGTGTCTGAAGTGAGGCGCGTAGAAATGCCCACAATGCCTAGCAGGACTCCCGTCATACCTTGTACCAAGAGACCTGTATAATCATTTGATTTTCTTCTCTGTCCTGCCACGAGCGTGTGCGCACGAAGAATAGAAAATCAATCAATTACTAAAATATGCGTGGCCTTATTTGACGAGAGACTGGATAAGAATGAGCGTGAATATCTATACTTATGTATACAGTCATTGATGTTTTGTTAAAATCGGAGCTAAAGACGTCCTACGTGTCACTGAGATGAGGGGCAGGTAGGGCACTTTACCATTGCGCTACGTCCCTCTCTGATATATAGGCCTAAATGAGGAAAATGTATGAGTAAGTGAATGAATCAAGCTTTAGGCCACTTATGCGCATTTACATGGTGAAATGGACCAGGATAGCATTCTGGTGATGATATGACACAGGATTCGAGAAAAATAGTTGGTTACTTCCGGTAAGTGTGACATTTAAGCACAGTTTGGATTAATACCCCAAATAAGTATGCTTTCTTCTTAGCAAATTGTTGTACACATGCCTATGTAATTATATACTTCCGTTTTGGCGTATCTGTAACGTTTTCGCAGCTCATGAT
The DNA here is from genome assembly GCA_964017125.1 of Flabesymbios commensalis. Lineage (NCBI taxonomy): Eukaryota > Metazoa > Annelida > Polychaeta > Terebellida > Flabelligeridae > Flabesymbios > Flabesymbios commensalis. The sequence goes on along the minus strand of OZ024904.1, from coordinate 88,953,645 downwards.
AAGTATTTGAGTGATTACATAACTTGTATACCATTTTTCAACAGAATAACAGGTAGCATTTTATACTCAGATAACTCAGCACACGAATATAGCCAGTATTCATTCTGCTGGACTGACCTCGTCTGTTACACTCCTGGCTATTCGTCGCTGGCGCAAACCCGATCATGAGACGATAAATTACTTCCGGGTCAGTCACTACCAAGAGCCCGGATGAAAGGGTTGCGTAAATAACACCTTACATTGCAATTCCACCTTGCAAAGTCTAACAGCAGTAACTTGTTACTTTAAAAGTAAGCAGCTGCTGCTGTTTATTGCCTTCACACTGCACAGTCCGCACCACACCCATCCTCATGACTATAACCCAGTAAACACAATACATTTCTATAACATTTATACAATGTTGGACCAACGTCGCAGACGTTGGGTCGGCGTTGTATAAATGTTATACAAGTGTTTCGTGTTGATAGCTGCTGGGTTATCCATCGCATATAGTACTCATGCTTTCTTTCTTTATATCCCCGGTTAAAGTGCACAACCTCGTATTTCACCTGTCCAAATTACATAATATGACTCAATGGTGAATAGCTATCTTTTGTCATTTAAAAAGGGATTGACGGGTTGCATTGGTGTGTTTTATAAGGATAATCAAGGAATTGAACTTTTTGTCCAATTTAACTGTCGCGCCTAAAATATTTCCTCAATGGCAAGGCCACAAAAATGATTATCCCCCAGCACATTTTCTCAGCAAAGAGGTTATTATTATCGCAATTTGTCGGTTTTTATAGCATTTACACAAAATCAAACTCACATTGGCCGAACGTCTCGTGTTTGTTGGAATCCTGCCAAAATAGAAAATTTCATCTATACATGATACAAGTGAGCTTATGCCCATACACATATACCTATTTACAATAAACAAACTTATTTAACTTGTTCGAACATTTTAAAACTTCTAGCCAGAAATACTCTGTATGTTATCACATTGCCACATCGCTCTGTAATCATTTAATCTTTTAATCATTGTAAACAGTTAAATATTACATTAATAAGAGATAATGTGGAGTTAGATAACGGTTATCTCGGATTCTACTATTTGAACATCAGGAACACAACAACATCAACTATTTATAGTAAATATTTTTTTGATTCTATTTTAAATCTGTATATATAATATTATGAGTCTGGGGTGCGACGAAAATAAACAGATCTGAATCTGAATCTGTTACTAGAGTTTAGTTATGCATTCATTCCAGAACATGTCTGGTTTACTACAGCTATAGATCGTCATCTCGGAGCTAAAGGATCCTATCTGACACTCGTTAGAGTGGCAGATAGGATCATTTAGCTCCGAGGCGACGAGATACTTCCTCATGTGGAAGAACAGTATATTTGGTCGCCTCGGAGCTAAAGGATCCTATCTGACACTCGTTAGAGTGGCAGATAGGATCCTTTAGCTCCGAGGCGACGATTTGGTCTACTTCGCCGGCATGATTCTTTATTACGAAACTTTTACTGACACAAAATATAATACTCGTCGATTTATCCTGATGCATTTAAGAGTGTACCTTCAGAAGCATAAGAGGGTCGCTGGTTAGCAACGTGCGTCTCTAAATTGATCTGACACATGTAAAAAAATATTAGTTATAATTTAATTTATATTTTTCACTGAAATGTGCATGGTTGTATTTGTACCGCACTAATGCACGTTAACGTGATTATTCAGTGTCTCTGTTCGAAATGTATGACTTAGACTGCGATCAGTTTGAATCATTTTCCGCGAATTTGAACATGTTGAAAGATTAAAATAGCAACAACGTTTTCATGATTAACAGTTATAGATAGCTTCACAAAAACATCAACAAAGACTGTATCTCTCTTGATATTAAATGCTTTTATATTTCACTTTACAAAGTGGCAGATCCGACCATTTGAAACCATCGTCACTATGTGTCAGACGACATTTAACGCTACATGCTGCGTCATTGCGAGGAAAGTGGGACGTGATTTGGGCCAGCGCATGACGCGATGACGGCCCAGCATTGGCTGAATAGACTGTATTAGCGAAATACACCGTCCCCTCTCGGGCTCAATCCATAGACAACACAGAATACTACTCCCACCTCTGACAGGGTCGTCCTACTTCTGAATCTATCACAAAAAGTGCCACGATGTTGCCTCGATGCTGGTCCAATACTCAATGCGTTAACACTCCCTAATTTGCGATGCCTTGAGCTATGTCTCCATTCCTTCATTCCTTAATTCCTTAATTCCTTAATTCCTTAATTCATTAACCCTTTGACTCCCAGGCCGGGGTGCATGCCAGGATCCAGATATACTGGTGTAGGAGTTCTATTTTTCGTCATTTGAAGCTGGAATTGCTAACGCAATTTCCAGCTTCAAATGACGAAAAATACATAAATGTAGTATATATTTGACGAAAATTTGTGTCATTTTATGGTTACGTTCATTGACGAATGACGACGGAAATTTCCGTCATGTATGGTAGTGAAAAGGTTAATGAATTCATTCATTCATTCATTCATTCATTCATTCATTCATTCATTCATTCATTCATTCATTCATTCATTCATTCATTCAATTATTCATTCATTCATTCTAGTTAAATACCACTTTCCAACAGATACAAACAGTCCCCCCCTGAGGTTATTTCATGTCGGACCGGTGTCGCATACGGTGCCCAAGCTTCCCGTGTATGAATGATAATGTCCATGAGCCTTGTTATGAGATAATACAATGCAAATGCCGAATAATCTGTAACGTGTAACTTAATTAGTCCGACTGCTAAATGGAATGTACTCGAATGACTAAGTGTAAACATTTTTTGGATTGTTTCTTTGCTGTCTTATCGGGCGAGCGAAGGCAAAAGCTCTCAATAATCCACCATGCCCTATCACCCCCAACCTCACATCATCACCTGTACATCATTTCATCTCATATATTGACTACGACGTCTTTATCGTATTACAATGTCACTTAAAGGCCCTATATAGTACCCAGACCTACTCTGCACAATATCATATTTCATACTATTCTAGATGACTTTTTAAATATTAAAGTGCTCAGCTCCTATTTTTAAACATCTAGGAACGATTTCCCCAAAGGCAAAAGTAGGGGGCGGAGCTACTTTGTGACGTCAAAAGGTGGAGACATGCTTGGCTGGTTATAATACATGTACATGTACATGTAGCTGGTGATGTATTGTATGATTTTATAAAACTGACCAAAGTCAACATGGAACGCCGGTCCAGCGCTGCCTGAATGCAGGTGCAGAATTGATGGTCATCACCTCGACCGCTCCTGGCCAGCGTCTAGCATTCACTCGACCCTTGTTCACCCTTCGATGCCGGCATATTGAAATGAATAGAAATTTAGTTCAGCACATGTACAAATACAAAAAACATGAAACATATACCCGATGCAGTTTCAATGGTAATTCACATTCTATAATGGGCGGTTGTTGTGTGTGAAGTCATGACGTGGGAGATCCGCCCAGTCTGAGAAATGTGCACATTTTCAGTTTTTATTTTTGAAAATAACTGATAATTAGTGGACTAAAAAAATCTGCTAAGTTATGAGATTGTGATATATACTTAAATTATATTGATGAACTGAAATCACTTCACAAGGCCTTTTAAAGGCCTTTGTGCCGAAAAGTGACGTAAAGCAATGATTTCCTACTACTATGTTCTTTGCTGTGGTCTGTTTGAAAAGCATCTTGAGAATTCCAAATCACTGACATGCTGGATATTTTCATACTTCACACATAATATGACCACAAATTCAAAGCTTAACTAAATCAATGAATAAATACAATGGGTACAACAATAAAGTGTTATTTGTCCTTTTACATGTTTTATTAAGCACAATATCATATATTTGTTTTTGTTCATGTTTTAAGACAATGATCAGACACAGACAGACAGACAGATATCTTATAAACAAAAAGAAAGTCATTACAGACTTATTTGTGTATGAGAGATTATGTACACGTATATACAAGTTTGTTATTTTGTTAATCATATAACAATATACATGGTATGGCATACATAACTAAAATGACACTTCCATAATAAACACTGGATATTTCGATTATACAAATGACTACTACTTAAAATAAAAACTAGAAGAGTCTAGTTTTTTGTAAACAAAAAACAGAGATATCTCCCCTCCAGAAGCATAACCATATAGGTTGTTAGCTAATAGAGGTAGTGTCAATGGCTTTTGTAATTAATGTTATTAAATGGCTCCTGTGGACAGTAGAGACTATGTATTTTGATGTGGTGGAACCCGTTTTTTATATCTACAATAACTAAATCATCTTTAGGCTCAAGCAGTTGGGCAACAGTTTTAATATCTTCACACCCTGCAATGTGTGAAACACAATGTGGCCTGTCAACACTCCCAGCAAACACGAGACATTGCCCTAATGCTGCTCCAATTCTGGCCCACTCTCTGCGACGCTGGCCCAGCATCGTGTTTGCTGGGCTGCGGGTCTGGGCGAGTACAAGCCGACACCGCCCCAATGTCTGTTAAATGTTGTGCCAGCAACGCCAGTGCTGGCCAGTATCCATTCAGTCATAGTCAGTACTTTATGCTGACGGTACCGGCATGCTGGCGGTACCGGCAGGATGCTTTGAGCCAAAGCTGGGTTAATGCTGTCCCGCGGTCTGTTGCACTGGCCCACATTGAACGTGGAGCCAAACACGACACAGTGACCCAATACTGGGCTAATGCTGGCTCAGAGGGTCAACATTAACCCAGCATTGGGTCAACGTCTTGTGTTTGACCGCCTGCAGGATAGAAAGTGTTGGAGAGAAATGAATGGCAGACACAGACTCACAGACTGAGATAGACTGAGCTGACAGAGGTAAAGCAACATGTCCCCACCTTTGTGTAACAAACGTCTCTGCCAAGATTACATATCATTTTGTTTCCTGCACTAAAACCAGAAATAAAACAGCTACTATACATAATATACAGATTTAATAGCAGCAAAAAAGACACTCTAGAAAGATCAAAACTCATGATGCTCACTGATCATTTAAACCAGCTTTTCCTTTTCAACATTTTTATGTCAGTAATTTTGCCAAAAGGAAAATACCTTATATCTAAATACTTTAAATCGATTGACAAAACCAAATTAAATATTTGCAAAGTGACGTTGCCATCTGACGAAATTGATTTAAATTTCACTGGGAAAAGAAGACGATAATAAAGTTTACATTCCCTTATTTTTCATCCACTAAAAACTTGAACGCCGTTGTGTGAAGATATCAGTAATATTTTTTGCCCCACATATGCCAGTTGCCATTTCTGTCAGGACAGTGCATCGGTTTTCAATCAGCCTCCATGCTCTGATACACAACAGGCCTACCGAATTGGTTTACCTCTAATCCATTTTTCGCAAGGGATTTTTCACTTGGATAAAAAACAATAATCGAATGAGCTGTACCGAATGCATACACTAATGGATGAATAAAGATATAAATGACGAATGGATAGAACGAATTGGAACAAAGTTGACTCCTGTGCAGATGATGTAGCTTTATTTATTATTTCACATGATTCTGATGATTTTTTTAATTATGGGCCATTTAAATTATCTACCACTGGTCTGTTGCATGCTGTATATAGAAAGGTACCTACTCACTGTTCTACAACAAAAAAGACAAGAGAAGCTGCAGCCTTCCCGAATCTGGGCATTATCTTTGGGCCGTAGCATGGCAATAGAGTGAGTGCTCGACATTAGGTCTCTAGATTGGAATGAATTGAGTTACCCCTTAGTTATTGTTACTTTTGGGGACGATCCGACCTGAGGATTGAGGAACTGAGGAGACGG